>SJOL01006431.1:450695-475261 GCA_004794785.1 Opisthorchis felineus | reverse complement strand
AATTCATCCTCCAGGCTCCTCCTTCCAGTTAACCTCGCCCTTCAAAGGCTTGCTTCTCACTGATATTACAGTCCACCGGTGCTAAAAGACATGACCCACTCGCTTACAGGTGCTAAGTGAATAGTGGATTACAGACAAGGGTATTCTAGCCCAAAAGTCTTTCTATTGAGCTGAGTGCAGATGAGAGAAAAACGAAGGTGTATGGATCGTAAAAATACGTGGAACACGATGGTTTTGACCACAGTACAGACTAATGGAAGTATTCCCACAAGATTTCAGTCGAAATTCAGTAACTTGTTGGTTTTTTTAACTCCCTAGAATCATTTTTTGATTGACCGTCTTCACGTGTCTTCGACTATGGAGTGCTGTTGATCTTTGTCCGGGAGTATGAGAACAGCCGCTATTGTCGCGTCAGTTTTCGTGATTCCCAAAAAGGAACTTCAAGCAAACAGCATCATGCTGACGCAGCATGTTCGGGTGCTTACAAAATCTAGGGGGGGGGGAGCGATCGAAAGGCTTTTTCGATTGACTTAATTGATTGAGCTCCAATGAGCAGCGCACCAGACCTAGAACTCCCTCTGCGTTTTGAAAAGACCTGACACACGAATGACAAAGGATATCAAGGTAAGCGGCAGGCATGAAAGTTCCCACGTACATTTTGATATTCTGAACAAGTTGGGTAATTTACTATTGGGGAACAACATGGCAAAGTAACCCGAACATAAATCACTCTGAGCAAAACTTCATTCACTTACTTTGAAGCAATCTAAATGTCAAACAAGCAACTCCGGATTATATAACTCCTAAATACTGTATTAACCGATTAAGTAGTCTCGTCGACGAAATCACCGTTTTTGTCCGGGATTTCGTATTTGACACGACGTGACTCCAAACTAAGAAGACAACCTGAGGGCCTGGCACGAGTGACCTAAATTTGATCCGTTTTAGAACAGATGCACTTTGCTAACAATCTGGCTGGCTGCCATTCACGTGACTAAACTTAAAATGTTCGTGGCACTGAAAAATCACAAAATGTCTGTAGGTTTCTGTAGCTTGAAAAACACGGAAAGGCATTTTGCTTTTTCACGCTATACTTAAACAAGTTCTATACTATAAACCCAATGAGAAAACGCTTGGAAGACTGCCGTTTTGGGTCAGTCTTCATTGTTGTGACAGTTCAAGGCACACGAAATCCCGCAAACCTTTGTAGATCAATCTAAGTTCAACCAAAAAATTGCAGATTTCGAAGCAGAATATCAAATGCTTTGCTGGCGTGTAACGAGTAAAACTGGGAAGACATTCCTGAATCTCTTGGGCTTTTCTTTCCATGTATAGGTACCGCTTTCCTGACAGGTGTAAAATCTGTTATTATTCAGGTCTGCCATATAGTTATCAAGTGACCTTGTACTGGAACAGGCGACTACAACCTTTCTACCATGTCCCCCTTTGTGCAGTAGCAAATGAACTCAGATTCCTGTCACTAAAATTTCATTTTCATCTTCTAGAAAAGAGCCTAACGGAAGAAAACACATCTGAATTACTCTTCAGCTGCAGAGATAACAGAATCAGTAGCCAGCAGATTGACTGGTTGCTTGATATTGTATGTGACAGTCCACTGTTTATGACTGCCAACTGGTATATTTGACAAAAGACCTGTGGGGTTCACGACTGGTGAAAATTTGTGTCACCAGCTTTAATTGAACTGCATAAAATACATCAATTAAGCAGTAGCGTGATGTTACCACTGTGTTGATTCTTTTCTTCAGTTCTTATTGTGAACAAGATGACTCCAGTTTTGTTGTTTCCCTTTTGTACCTATACCGCCTTTCTTGTTTTGGCCTGAACGTAAACCGCTCTTTGATCTTGTCACCGCACGTCGAGTTTAAATGAACCGCGCGGGTGTCCCCATCTTGTGGCCACTTTGTCTTGAGTCGGCGTGAACTTTGGGTCGGCGTGATGTTTCTTACCTTCCTATTTGTACAGGATCCCATTTGGAATTAGCGATTTCTAAACCGGTGTATAGAAGCCACCGTAATCCCACAATTTGAGATTTGTACAATTTTATGGTCTTAATAATGCATTTGTTGATAAACCTCCATTGGAGCGATTTGACTTATTGGGTTTTGCACGTAACTCAACTGACTGCTGGAAACAATCAATACACTGTGTGTTCGTTGGCAGTACACATCAGTTAGTGCTGTTTTTTGTCGCGGGTCATTTTCTGAGCAGAACTGAGGGGGCCATGTGCAACTCCCCGTTGTACTCGTCAAGAAATCTTCCTGAATGAGCACTGACAGTGCATGAACGAATCTGCCAACCTAGGAGTGGAGAATGACGATTAAAACCGATATTTTGGAACTCGATATAAGGAAGACAGCTATCAACCACACGAAGGAAAACGCAATGTACGGCAGTCTGAACATTGACGTTGTGTTGTCGATGATGATGATGATGATGATGATGATGATGATGATGATGGCGTGAGACAAACTACCAGAGACCTTCACACCAGAATTAGTGAGCACAGGTGGGAATAAGCGAATCACCAATGAACGCAACTCAGAGACATACGAGATTTAAGATTAGGTCAGTGGCTGGTCACGCCATATACCCTGGACAGACGATAGAGTTGGAAAAGTTACAAAGTGTTTCGGCGAGAACTGCGGCTTATACTTATGCGGCCGGTGGTCGAGGCGGTGGAAATCGCAAAGCATCCCAGGGTAAATTGAATTGAATGCTTGGAACCAGCAGGCTTATGGGCAGCACTCTTAGATCCGCCTAGATGACAAGTGAGGATAGGCGGTTATCAGTTCAGAGACCTGGATCTCAAGTACCAAGCCTAGCCCGAATAAAGTCTATTTTGCCTCCCCAACCTCTTAAGATCTGCCAGTTCCCTCTTTCACTTATCCTGACAAATCTTTTGTGCAAAAAGCAAAAGTTTACCACCAATAGATCCATCGATTTTTTTGCCAAAACGTTCTGAGACGACTGCTTCAGAAGCACTTTCCTACTGACTAGAGACACGATTTCGCCAGGATGATGTTATTGCGATTGGTGATTTGCGTATTGCTAATTAACTCTACACTACTCAATAGATTTAGGTAGCGCATATTTAATTTACCTGGACTGGTTTAAAGCCTGCGCTGACAGATCGCTACTCATCTGACTGCTTGTAGCGAAACAGGTAGTGGAACAAAACTAGTGCCGTAGGTATCGTGATGTTGGGGTTGTGAACCACATGCAATCGGGATTCACTTGATGAATTTTATTCAAGAAGCAACTCGAGGTGCACTGGACTTCATTTTTTCAACATTAGTAGCTTCGTAATTTCCCGACCTGGTGTAAAAACTAAGGAGCTAACAACTAGCGAGATTTCTGAAGAACAGCGACGCATAAACTAAACCAAGTGGAAATGAGCACAAGTGTGGTGTCTTCAAAAGTAGTGTAGAGTGGAAATCTGATTGGGAACTATGTTTTGGCTGTCAAGGTTAGCGAGCAGTGAGTCATTATTTCAGAAAATTTTTCTAGCTCAGTGGTGATAATATCTGTGCACGTAGAAATGCAGCGTCCAAATGCTAGGCAAAATTCCATCACAATTTAATGCTAACTTGTACGTACACTGACTAAACCGTTCGTTTTCAAACTGAGATGATAATCATATTCAACACGGACTATTCGACTTGGAAAGTTTTACCCACTCCGTTTAACAAGTTTTGCGAAATATTCCGGCCAAAATCTGCCACCTTGTCGTGGTAATCAGGCTTCAATGATACTACGAGCAACTTCTGGCTGAAATTCCTTTTGGTAAAGTTCAACCACTTCAAAAATACAGCAGTCTGACTAAAAGAAGTGATTCCCGGTATTACGAGGAGTTTTACTAGGAGGCAATCTGAAAGTACAACCGTAATATTCTCGACAAAAGTGTATTTCCTTCATCTAATTATTTACGGAAACATCGAAACTGTCCTTCCTAAAAAGGGATGTGTCAGAAAACGCCAGTCTTAAAAGGGGCAAACTCCCAGCACCCAAAGGATTAGTCTACAACTCACGTGGTATCCAACTAAGAGGTCTGACATGCGATGGTCAGCACAATTTAGTGCATTGCATTTGATGATTAAATGTAAATCGGTAGTCATGTGACATATGTACAAGTTTTTAAAAAAAACGTAGAATACTCATAGGAAAAGTCCAGCACTTTTTGTAGGAATGCATAGAAACCAATGAACAAGTAGTGCGTAGTGCCCCTTGTTGGAGGGTAAATGTATTAGTTGGGGCGACGTTCTTTGTTGTAGGTACGGGTATCAATTTATGGCCCAAAGTTTTGAGACCACACGGTAGTTGTCATAGCTGAGAGCAGGCTGTTTTGAGAAGTTATAAGCCTATTATGCACACGTGGATTAGGGATATGGTTATGGATATTTGAGGGAGTTAAGTCGCTTCAAAATTCTCTGGCAGTTCCCTCATTTGTTTGTTTTCGTCATAGTCGGGCAACAGTTTTGCATGATTATCTTTATCCTCAAGTACACTCATTGAGATTCCACTCATAAATGAATCCACCGCGAATCCGAACACGTGCTTATCTACACAAAATTCAGGCAGGAAACGTCTTCAGCAATTATGTTTTCACTCACCTGACGAGCTGGACCGAAATGACTTCGAATTGTTGTGTTCGAAGTTGACCAGCTACCGGTGATCAGACGGTCTGACTAAGCCAGGAGACTGTCAGAATGGAAAGCGCAACTTGTAGCTCAAACTCCAAAACTCATGCAAGTAAACTTTTGATCCTGAGTGAACAGACGGAAACTGTTACCTAAGGAGCTGAGCTACCGAAAGTGATGAATCCGAATAAGGGCTAAGATGTTTGCGTGACTGGGATTTTCACAACGTGATTAGCTCTTTTCAAGGCCGGCAGGCTGTTGATCATGTCGGAAATGAGTAACATAGGAAACAACAATCAGTAAGGGATGTGAACTTCAAAAGGGCTTTCCGGCTAAAAAAACTGGGAAACTTGGTTGTTTTCAGTGGCAGGTGGACACCGTGTGTCTGTACAGACAAAACAGTGACCGGATGTGCACAAAAACGTGTGGTTTTGTATCAGCAACAGTAATACTGAGGTTCTCGGCAGCTCCCACGTATTGCTATGAATAGTCTGAGAAATTGCTCAGTCGGATGGGGTTTCTGGTAGCTTGCAGGAGCCAGCGACCATCTCTGAAACCCCCTTGTAAGACTGTCCTAACATCGGATGGCGATCCGTTCTTCAGCCACCCGCCAGTAGTATCTCAACAGGAAACTGATGTTAACTGAGTGTGCGTGACCATGGCTGTGAAATATAACTCTTGGCTGGTGTAGAAGATTGGCCCTGTCTTTACCGACTCTCACTTTGTTCACTGCTGGTGACCTCCCTCAATCTACTGATATTTATTTCCATCTAGCTTATAAAATTCAGGTGTCAGATTAGTTAGTGACTTAAGTCATTGAGTTTCCTGTATCCATTTCGTTAAAACACACCGGGAATTCTAATGGCCGCACAGGCAGAAAATTGAGATACAAATAGGCTCTTAGAAGCACAACGCTTGAATGACACGGTAAACCAACCACGGAGTCAGCGTCCTGTGGGCGCCTTAATTTGGTTGTGCACGTAGAACGGATATTGGTTCGACGTTGACGTGCTGAGCTCAAATCACGTGCCAGTATTGTGAATGAATTGTCCAGATAAGTTTTGGGGTCTGCGTATCGTGCTATCGATTAAATCAGTTGGCCATTGTTATTGTTTCTTCGGTTACTCGCCGGTGCTGACGAATGGTGGAATTCGGTCGCGCATTCTTCGGCGTTGATATTGCTTTCAGTCTATGTACTTGAGACTGCAGCTGCAGATGAACTCATGAATAAACTGTGAGTTAGAATGAGCTGGTGGTTCAGGTCTAGCACTTATGATTCGAATCCGTGCAACCGGATACGTGTGTCTTAGTGCTGCCTGGAATTTGTGGGGTCTTCGCTAATAAGGTGACACTATCCGAATGGAACTATGATTAAAATCCCCTCTTTTTCCACGGTTTGATAAACCGTGAAATTCGGTAAACTCTTCATAATGCTCTGTAGCTATAAAGCTTTCGTATTTCGGAGAGTCATCTGCACGTATGCGATGTGCTTATATACATTCCGCATAAAGGTTGGGAATTGTAGGTATTCCTCACTTCAGGTGGCTTAGCGGTAGACTGTTCATTTGGAAGAGCCCTCCATGCGTCTTGCGAGTAGAACATTTAACAATGTTGAGGAAGTGTTGTATGCTGCTTCAATGCTTACTCGTAAGTTACTCGGTAAGTTCTGGTGAATGAAATTCATCCGTGCTAAAGCGTACGAACGTGTTGTGGAGGTGAAACCATTCACGTAGCCTCTACATAACACTTGGAGTCTGTGTCTGTCTGATTTTCCCCACAGTTATACGAAGAAAAGTACCAACTTAAACTGTTCCTAAGGAGCGACCCGCGGATATGACATATGTCCGAATAAATGCTGAGTCGTCAAATTTAACACGAGCATTTTTTAATACATGGAAGAATGAAGTCTTTTAGGGATTCATTTCGCTTAATCCACCAACCCAATTTCTTTTTTGGACGGTTCTTTATGTGTAACATAATGTTCCAAGTACACTTTAAGTCAGCGTGATCCACTGTAGCATCAAGGAGTTTAGTTTATTTTCGACCCTTAAGCTAATGTGGCATTCAACTGTTAGTTTCGGCGATACGATCATTTATTCCAAGTTTACCTGGCAGCCCAGTATGGTGGCTGCGAAATTCGACTACCCTTCTTCAAACTAGGCCTGGAACAAAATCAGCGCTATACAAATTTTCTTGTCGGGAACTCAACACGACTGTTCTCTCATGGACCACTATCACCGCTGAAGTAACCATTTGTTTTTCTTCGAACTGATTAAAAAATACCCAGTTGATTATATTACATACGCGGGTGAGATAAATCAAACTTCGCTCTGTGACAGAAGATTAGACCAAGTGCTCGATTTTAGCTATGAGCTGCACTCACCAGATAGCACAGACATCTCTAAAATGACTGCTTAATCTGGAAAGTGATTTCCTAGTAATCCAAGAGGATCATCCTACCCCACAACGCTTACTAAAACATGGTTGGCTATTCCAAATCATCAGATAACCAAACAGCAACCACACATCTCCCACAATGCCAAAAGACTTTCACTCCATAACACTGCTCTGCTGATATTTTTCGGCTTGGCACATCACCTAACTTTGTTCTTTCAAACAGAATTGCTAGACAAAATGCGAAAGTCCTGCTCACAAAGAACATCACTAGCCACCTCCGCAAGAACATATTCACGATGTTCAATTTGGCTCACTTCTTTGAGAATCTAGATCTTGAAGAGGTTCGTTTACAGGTAGATATGGCACAAAAACCCAAAGACTTTTAACAACCAACACACATCGCAACTGTACCAGTACAACAGCATCCAGTTTAGGGTCAAAACCGTACCATCAATCTTTGAAAAGATTGTGAAGACCATACCAGGTTCATCTGTACACTTGGACGATATCATCGTCCTCGGACGAACTGGACAAAAAACCTGGTTATCCTTCGGCCTATCAAGAAGTATGGTTTTCATTTCAAATTGAATAAATGACCACTTTTCGCACGTTCATAAATTATCTGGAGTTCATTTTTGATTATTCCGACCGTGATATTACTGACGACATACAGTGATGGCCAGATGTCACGGATACAGGTACTGATGGGAGAGTTACCAATGGAGTATTTTACAATCAACAGGACCTATAGACGTGAACAAAGCTGTCTGAAGTGGACTGTTGTGGGGAATACACAGATTTACAAAAGGAAAAAATAGTACCATGCAAGTGTGCGTACCTGTTGCATCACAAACGAGAGATTCAGCTGGGTTCAAGGTGAGTCTCTTGCAAAACCAAATTTGTTTGCAAATGAGTGTACTTCACTAATTTCCTGCAATTTGGTTTCAAGCAGAAAATAAGATTGACGGAAACTCGGGGACTGCGCCTACCTGATGAGCCCCAAGAAGGGCAAAACCGGTCTTGGGCTGTCAAAGAATTTGCAGCAACCTTATGAGTAGTGCATTACGTATATACATGTATCGCGATATGTCGAATATCGTAGCAACTGAAAAATGAGGCGGCCTGGTGCAGCACATTCAGTTGCCTGGAAACATCACAGACGAGAGATTCAGCTGGGTTCAAGGTGAGTCTCTTGCAAAACCAAATTTGTTTGCAAATGAGTGTATTTCTCTAGAAATCATCCCCCCCGCAACTCAATAGAAATGGGCATCAATCAATACAAGACAACTCGGCCGTCAAACTCATGTTCTTATTTATTACATGGGTAAGCGAAGTCATTCACTTTTCCATACAAATTGCCCCACTGACCCGTCATCAGCAGTCGAATAGTGAAACTTTCAGTCCAAAATCAGACACTTCGAAGGTTTAATTTGTGTGATGAGCACTGATGATCTTACTCGAAAAGCATGTACCCATTGTGCGGTGGTCTTCCATTTTACAACCTAGACTGACTCCACTTGTACGGTGGCATATTGATTTAGACAGAATCTGTATTTAGGACACACTAGAGCCTTGCGTGAAAAAATCAACGCTTTGAAACTGTGGTATTAAGCTTATCTTTTTGGTTTTCTTATACGCACAGCACTAGGAGTTGAACACTTGAAATAATTCAAACTTTAGACGGTTGGTTATGTTTCTGTCATCCATAACAATCCACCTGCTAGTCTACCTAGCTGGGGAAACGCGCTCAAGCGTCACTCGTTTCTTAAAACTGCCCTCTTCATAAATTCTTTGCTGCTTTGCCTTCAACCGGGTGACAGTAGGAGGGAGAAACGCTGAATGATACTCTCAGGCCACCTCTACCCGATGAGTTACAAGAAGGGCGAGAGGTACTGAGCATTTTTCAGTAACCTAATGAGCAATGTGATCTGTCGAGATAGTATGAGCAGAGCCTGCGCCGCACAAACACTTGGACATGGCTACTTCACCGATCAATAAAGTCACAAGCAAAGTTTCAATTTATTCAAACAATTTGTTTGGGTCAATATTACAGTGGCTACCGAATAAAATGTAAAAAATCGACAGAAGTCATAGGTTTGTGGCGGGGAAAGCATTGTATACGCAACCGCTTTGTCCCTTGTTTGCCTTCTCGGCTAAGCTTTGTACAGCCGGTAGATTTACTTCCTACTCGGTCCTAAGCTGATAGGTTTCCAGCTGTTGGTCTTTAACCTTCTCAGTTTTGATGGAAGTACACTCATTGACAGTGAGGCCCTTGAAAGTCACCTTCAAAAGCTGCGAATGCATTAAAAAACGGATAACTTCAGCGATACAACTGCCAGTGGAAGAAATCTTGAGGCATACACATAACCATAACACGCGTGGTTCAACTGAAAGCATACCTTATCACAAATGTTATTGGCTTTTTGGTCCAGTGAGGAATACCACAAAAAATAAGTAAGTAGCTTTATTTTGTGAAGCCACAAGGATGCTATAGCACACTTTGCTGCCAGGTAATTCAGTTTCTAAATTATTAAATAGGTCAACAAACAGCTAAAAATTACTTTCGGCATTAGACTCACATTTTCTGTCAGACAGATGTGGACGGCCGGGGACATCTGAAAGTAACGTGTTCAAGTTTATGTAACTTTTGTAAACTCAACACTTTGTTGCAGCTACACCATAAATTGTGGAACAAATTGCACTGAATGTTTCTGCACGTAGAAACTAGAAAATATCTTGTCGAGAATCCTAGAAGTGTGAGAACCAGCATAAACTTTATGTCAGTTTAGAACCTAAACTACTTAAGTTAACACCTACGTTTACAGTGTATTGGTCTCCCTACGGAGCCTTTCAAAGATAACTTGATTTCCGAAAGCGAAAATTTCTGTTTGGTCCGTAATCTCATGGCCACGCGAAGGGTTATGTGCGGATCTAACCGTGGACTCGGATGCAGTGGTCAGAAAAAAACGGGTTATAGAACAGTACCCGGTGCGACTACATTTGAAAATAAATCACATGACAGTTTCGTGAGAAGCGTAATTCCGAAAAATTATAACAAGACTGAAACAGACTCACAGTGCTTTTCAAAACAGACTGATTTTTGTTGGAGGACAATGCCCTAATGAAAACCCCAAAACGTCTGCAGCCCATTCAGTACGGAGCTGAAGATGCCATAGTTGATGTGCTGAAAGGACAGGTAGACTCCGTATTTTGCGGCTACAAGTGCTTCACTAAGTTTGCTATTTAGTTGTCGGATCGCTTCATGTTCGCAGCGGCTTAGCTGTCCGCTATTTCATCAGTTCGTGGGAATGTGAATGTGTATTGTAGCGTCCTTCAAAGTAGCATTAACCTCAGTCGTCCAGATCACCCTCATGCTTTCGATCAGAAGAAACCCGGAATTCTGACATAAGTGGGTGTTACGAGAACTTCAGTCCCGTTGCTCAATATGCCCCACAAGTGTGGAAGTCATGAAAAGGTTGGGTGATAACTCACTTATGATGTATTCAGACTACGGTGATGATCAATGAAACATGTGTTTAAAAAGACATGCAATACTATATGCGCAAGTCGATGGAGCGCTCGCTTACGCAGATTATCGTCAGACAGGAGAATTTAACAATTAAAACTATTCTAGTACACGAAGACCTCGTCTTAAAAAGAGTCCTTGGATTGCGAATTGCCATAAAGCCAGCTGGGATGGACAACTCACAGTATGGACAGGTAGGAGTACCTAACAGTAAAAACACATCCCACACAAGAACGGCAAAAGACTTGGAAAGTAAACAGATGCAGAAGATGTTTACAGGCGGTCGATTTACAAATGCTGAATATCGCGTTGGATAGTAGAGAGAGTATTTGTCACGCAATTATATAACCAACTTACCTGTCTCGACGTCACAGTTTCCACTGGACTAGATTTGTTGGTTTACATACCATGCGAAAAGGTTTGCCTTCCCTTGGTAACCTTTGGGAATTCCTGTCGCATTCAGATTAACGTGGAAAATCGGGTTCCCATCCTGTCTCTGGAGCAAAACACACTTGCTGAGCTTTTCTGCTCTCGCCCAAACTTCCGTGCGCTTGGTGATAAGCTGAACAAAGGGATATATTAGAATTTTATCTGGCAGTCAAAAAGAGAACATGCCATGAATTAGGTACAGATTGAAACTAATTCCATGTTCATCATGTCCGTTTTATCAGCAAGCAGTTATGACTTACTTGAGCACAAAGAGGTTGCTCGTCGTATTTTTCTGCGTCACTCATCCTTTGCGTAACTGTTACAACTAGGATATTTTAAAAGGCGCGTTAGAAAAAGTGTCATAAAGATATACAAATGCTGTCCTTTCCATTTTTAAAGATAAATTTATTGGCACATGGATCCATCAGCGGGAAAAAAAACAAATTCTATGGCGATGCACTGGCAACGAATTAATTTATCTGTTCGTTGTGTAGATACGTTTATTTTACCATATAATTTATTTGGCTAGCGCTTTTGTGTTCGTGTCACAAGAGGTTCGGAAATAGAGTAGTCAAGAAAAAAACACCATAGATTTCCAACGGTTGTCTCCCTATTACTGACTGGTTATCACCGATCATTGAACACAACGAAAAGGCGGAAGAACTTTTATCAAGTTTTCATTGGTACCTACCTGTGGAATGAAACTTGGTCATCTGAAACAGTTTCGCGTACTGTCAATAAAGCCAGTAGGAAAAACGCAGACATTGCTATTGAGGTCGGTGATTAGACCTGAGCTTAAAGTTTATATAGGAATGTCAATGAGATTCTGAACCCTTTCATTGGTTCAACACTGTAGCCAAGGCCATCTTACGCCTGGTATAGCCCTGAGACCTCCATGATCGCTGACCAATCACAGCGTACGAATCAAATTCTGGATAATGCGCACTCGTTTGACAAGTGAGAATGTGTTCCGGTTGCATATTACACCACAACGCCTTCACAACGGCACGATGTGTCAATGAAAAGCATTCGATTTTAATGAACGCGCACCTTAAACACCGTCCTCTCTGATTTCCAGTATGATTGCCCCCACAATGAATCATAATTTGTGTTCCAAAAATTGATTCAAGTCAACTGCGGAAATTACTCTTCCCAATACCTCCTCTACTGCGATTCGGTTTCGAATGATTTTATTATGCGTTCCCTCTAGATTTGAGTTGGAAAATGGCTACCAGGCCCCGGAAACTGTTTGGTGCACGAACCTCCTACCACCATAACCCACGGGTCTTAAGAGTGAAGACTGATGTGCTCAACGGGTGCAGTGTCGAATAAGTGGACCGCAGGCAAGAGTCATTTCCTTCAAAAGCCAAGGTAATCCCTCGACCACAACCCTCTCATGATCGGCAAAAGACAACGCTGAGGCACTTTAAAAGTCACCTCACCCTTAACGACACAAAAGTGTGACATTTTCAGTCCAGGCTGTTACTGTAATGATCAGTATCTTATTCGGTCCGAAAGTGATCGAAGTGATCCAGCACCCTAGGCGGTATATTGTCATATACTATATGAAGGTCGTCCACTGTGGTCGAACCGTTCAGTTTAACTAGTCTTCCCCTACGGTGACTTGAGGTCATCAAAGTCCAAAGTAGAACCCTTCAATTGTTCCTTATCAATACACAGCTATTTCATCACCATTAGATGACGTCAGAATGCTGAAGTAGCGTTCGTGCCACAACGTTCGAACAGTCAGGCTCACAGCGGCCTACACAACACAGTCCACGTACACATTGACCTGTAACAATAACATGGCCGCCCACATATGTATGCATGTGTTGGAGACGTGGCATGCGAGCTCACCCATTGGATCAGCAGAATCGACCTTGTGTTCACTCAATACTCAGAAACTGCTACACCTGGAGGTGAATTAATGACTACACCTGAGACAGTACATACACGGGTTCCATCAAACTGAGGATGATTGGACAAGTGTACTTCAAGCCTCTTTCGCACAAACTTCAGTACACCACCGGAGATGTCTAAAATGTGTTGAATGTACCCAGTCATATTAACGTTTTGTAGATCTGTGGCAAGACATGGGGGGACTTCTCACCATCCAGGAACAGTGCGTGTTTTAGGGGAAGTGCATTCCTTCACAGTCCACCAAACCTGATGACATATTAGGCTTCAGAAGGAAATCGAAGTGCGATTTGCGGAAGGGTTGAACTATTCAAGAACTTGCTGCAAATGAATATTTGGCGAGATGCGACCCAACGAAAAAATTGCAGTATAACATACGCACTATCTGCGATATGGAAGTATTCTGTACAGCACCAAACCTAACAAAAACGTATACGTTTAGCGTTCCGTATCGATGATAGTAAATTTTTAGAACTGATGTGGAACAGATGATCCGTCAACTGTACAACTCCCTTTCTGTCTCCGAAGTTTCATAATCGTCAAATACTGCACCACCTGTAACGTCTTAATTGGAGCCAAATTGGTAACTTGTTCTCAGAAGTTTGACATTCACTAGGACAAAGCAAAACCCAGTTTTCTATTCCATGTGTTTTGGTAATTTTCTCTATCGTCCGCGATTTTGGAAGCCAAAATCATCGGTTTACATCAGCCATCGAGCGTATCAGACACACAGCACCCCAAGACAACTCCGCATACGGCACTCACGCAAACTGAAGATGGATGCTGGATCAAACGTCGCAAACAGTCATCTCGGAGGTGGAGATATTGTTGACGTAGGCGTCTTTATTCCACCTGAGGCAGGAAAATCCATACCAGCCTAAATCAACTTATGAACGAAACTTTCAGTTTCCCAAGGCAAACGTAAATCGTCCGCGGCTTTTCCGTACACACAGCTACCCAAATGGTCAGTAGGGAGGCAACACAATACTCATAAGGTTTCTGAAAGTCCCTCCACAGCTTACCTTTCTTGAGGCTCATCATACAAGTGCGGTCCTCAAATTTCCGTCGAGCAAATTTACTGCGGTACATTGAATGTCGGACCAACTGAAACAGGAGGCGGTCTGATGCAGCACAGTGAGTTGAAGCAACCTAGCAAGACAAGAGATTCAGCTGCATTCAGTTGAGTCTTCCGTGAATACAAAAGTTGAATTCAAGTAGTGCAGTCCGAACATCGTGACACTTTGCATGTAGGCGTGTGAGTATTCCTGTCAGGCGTTTATACACTCCATAGCTGACATTTGCCCCAGCCACCTTATTAATGTGCGTGCTTCCACTTCAGTGGTACCATATTACGGATGTTGGTCGATAACAGAGTATTATTCTCGAAACAATATCACTCACGCGGGACAGTCTCGGTGCGAGGGATCGGCTAATACGTGTGCTTGTGAGGGACTATCGCCCCAGGCACCGAAACTAGACTGTTGGAGTCGTTTTCATAAGAATCGGTAAGGTAATTTATAGCGTCCTGGTAGGATCATTGATATGGGAACAACATTTCAATCCGCTACTGCCGACTGAGTGCCCGATCGCAAAAGCGAAAGAACAGTTACTAGACCTCAACCTGTTTCTCGAAATCTTGGATCTCCCAAGACCAGCACCAATAGCCACCGCCGAATATGGCCGCGCATCAGCCTACTGACCAGCGGAACAATCATGTGGTGGAACAGTGCCGTACGAGTACTCCCACGCATCCGAATCACGTCCGACTTCACCATGTACCAGAGCACTGTAATCCCTACACGCAGTACTAATCAGGTCACTATGGTCATATGGCGCGGTGAAGGTATACGGTTGAAGTAACTGTCCTGAAATTGGGTAAGCTCGGGTTTCCCTTCAGAATTTGACTCCTTCTTCATGCGTGTTTTAACTTACAACGCGGCTAGTGAATCTGAGATATGATCAACTATCGGACAAAACTGAATTGCATACAACAGTGATCATGACCCCAATCATGATCAACAATGTCCAACACGTGAGATCGACTGTGAAACTGTGTCAGCTGGACGTTTACCGTCTTTCCTGTGAGAAGAGGACTTATGTCGGATTATTTTTCGAATGTTTATGGTCGCCACGTAAAAACGGGACATATGTGGTACTTCTAAATGGAAAGTAGTGCGTTCTTACATTTTTTTTAAAAAGATGGTAAACAAACTTTGTGTTCAAATGTGAGCAGTCACTAAGGGCCTACATGTCTGAACATCGTGATATTTCGCGGAAAGTCCTGTGAGTGTTTCTGTCAGGCGCCCTCTTAATCTGCGTAATTTCTCTTCAGCGGAGGCTGGTCGATAGCATAATATTTTCACTCAAGTATGACAGTCTAGGTGCGGAGGATCGACAAATATAAGCAGATAACTCGGTCGATGCTGTAGGAATGAGTTCGTTATGAATGCACTTTCTAACCATACATATACATATTACGCAGCTGTTCGACCTGAAGACCGAACAGTCTACTGTGACTGCGATCCGGTTTGCACCGAAACATTGGAGTGGTGGGCCACCGGCGGACACAGACTGATCCGTCGGAGAAAAGCTGGTGAACAAATTACGTTCCCAGGATACACCTTGCTCTCCTGAGTTTAGCAAATAAGCCAGAAATGGTGCCAATTATGACTTCCATGGCCACCGCTAAAATAGAAGGAAATAGAAGAAAATGTCCGAAAACATTGGAAACTTGTTGTCCTTGGCCAGCGATGGCACTGCAGGCGATTGTGCTTATCATCATCCTGAGGACCGTACCAACTCAAGACTTGGTTAAATACGGAACGCCGTGCTGCTCTATTGTTCACTCGGCTTATTAGAAATGCAGGTCCCCGGTCTAACCTGAATAGTCACCGCTGGGTTCAGTTGCTAGGCTATGTAATTGAGTCTGCCAGCCACCGTTTTATGCTTCCGATGGTCCAAACTACAACAATGGTATTCGGGGCCATTT
This sequence comes from Opisthorchis felineus, assembly GCA_004794785.1. NCBI lineage: Eukaryota > Metazoa > Platyhelminthes > Trematoda > Opisthorchiida > Opisthorchiidae > Opisthorchis > Opisthorchis felineus. The sequence goes on along the minus strand of SJOL01006431.1, from coordinate 459,345 downwards.
CGGAGGACATTCTGACGCTTGCCAACTGAATGGGCTTGGTTCAAATCTGCGATCCACTGAATGATGTCATCCACCTCAGTAGAATTTCGAGGGGAATTGTTTGCCGAGTTCGTCCCGGTCTTCACTAAATAGACTGAGGAGAAAACTATTTCTGTGGCGGACCATTGACCTCTAATGAAAGCGATCCATGCATTGATCGATAACAACGCGTTGAGAATAGCTTCGTGTGTGTCGACTGCACTAAACATAAAACTGAACAGCCAGCAATTCACCAATATACCGCGAGAATCACGCTCAGCGGTTAAATTCAGTGGCTTGGAATGACGTCATTGTATACCGAGATCTATACCCACCGCTTTTAGCAAGCACATTGTGACCAGCCAACTCAGTCGCTGATATCATCTCCTTGTATCCTGTCCTGACCTATCATCACTGATAGGTCGCTTTGTCAAGTCACAACCGTCAACTCGGTCTCGTAAAACCCCGTTCGATGACAACCTGGTTATTGATGACAAGTGACTCAAACACTGCGAGATGAGGGATTACTTTGCGCTTACTTTGACGATAATCTAAGGGTTTGCACACAGGTTTCAGTCTACTAGTTTTTGGTTAATCAGTAGCATCAGGCGCTCTCCCAATGCACCCTTTTCGAAACTTGTGCACAAACGGGCAGTCTGATACTGCTTCGGACGACAGAACGTCCCAATCGAGCCAATTTGGCTACTGATTGCAGCTAATTCCGCGTGATGAATTATTCTTTGTTGTTGACATCAACTATTGTGGTTTAGTGAAGGAAGTTTTCTGGTTGAGCCCTGACAGATTGAGAACTCCGAAGGAGCAGTGTATTCGGTACTCGGGGGTTCGATAAGCTTTGAGGAACGTCGTAATAATGGAAACCAAATGCCACAACTCAGTCTGCTTCTCAGTGAATTGGGTGGGGAGTTTTACTCCCGGGTTATTGTGTGCCACCCAAATTCCTTTTCTCCTGGCAGTTTCAAATAAAATATGATGATTGATATCCGTAGGCCGTCGCGTCAGTATATCCATGTATTAATATATATATAATAACATGATAATATAATTCAGAACCCGGCGAAGTAATCCTTTAGAGAAGTATGTTGTTGCTGGTCCAGAGCAACATATACGCTGAAACATACGCATACAACTCCATGATTCTACGAGACCCGGTTGGCGATTATGACTCCGCGCATCGAAGCATTAGCGATCATAGCTGAGGACAGCAATTGAGTTTGCTCTTCACAGTGCCAACCAAACTGATGTTACCAATGACAGAACTGTATTTCTGACTCTTGTATAGGCTGATTAGATGCTCGAGTGTTTGGCTGACTAGAGTACCGTTGAGTCACAAACCTACCAGCCATCGGATAGTGAGCGAAGCAGGACTGACCCGGACGGAAGACCGCAAAGGGTGACAACGTGCATCGTGTGAACAAACAACTCGACAACTTATGGTGCATACGATACAACGTCACCAGCTGACTGCCTGCAGATATCAGCACAGAGTAGTTGGTGCATGTGATATAATTAAATTTGTTCGCAAAAATGTCGTTTTCGGTATCCAGCTTACTTTTGTTACAACTCACTTGTCTACCCGGGTAACAGGTTTTTGTATTCCAGCAACGTACTCGTTTCGAAAAGCTGGTACGATGTCGGGATTAAACTCGAACTCGGAACGCATCGCTGCGGGGAAAGCGAGGGCGCTGACATACAGCCTCGTGTACGTCAGTCGGCTTATGTAGTTGAGGACGGATACGGAATCGAAGGTTACAAGAATTATACTATGAGTAGGCGTTGATGTCGGCGGTGGCATGTAGCCCACCTCAGGCTGGAACCGAATACAGCCGATTTACACGCCTACAAAAGGCTTTCAAATTCACACAAATATCGGTGTATTGTAGGGTTTCAGTGTCAGCGACCGATCCGCTCAGTAAGGATAGACATCCCATAACAAGGCCTCGTACATAACCTCGGTGTTTTACCACTCTCCGCTTAATTGCAAATTCAAAGCACTATTATGTGAACCCAGCCCGCATCCCCAGCTAGCAGATTCAGTAAACATATCCTGTGATATTCAGAACTATCTTTCACCCATACATTGTCCATGGATGGAAACTCGAAATTACTGAGCAATAAATTCATAACACACTGCTGAAACCCTAGTGAGGCCTTATCGAAAGCGTCTTTTATCATCCGACTGTGGCTGCATCCCTCCTCGTCATGCAAGCATGTTACCATAAGATTTCCAAGGATGTTTTCGTCAGACACACATGAAAACACCAGCTGTTCCTCGCTGTGTGCTTAGTTTATGTGAATTCTCAGTAAACGGTTTGTTCATAACATGAAATTTCTTGCACAGCTGGCCGTTTTTCTGCACTCAGTAGGAGACCTTGTGCACTGGGTTGATCTGATGAGACCGCACTACGATTCAGGATTTTCCTCAGCGAAGCATATGTTAGGGTTTGAACGCGAAAAACAACATGATGTGCTTGCGGTGTAGAATGACTCGCGGGGATTTGCTGTCCCAGGGTGTAGGCTTTCCGGATGATTTGTGCCCGGATTGTGGTCATCCTAGATATATTCACTGGAAGCACGGGGAATCAATACGCAATCAGGATAATAGGGTATCCTAACATGGTGAATTTCTTCCGTTTAGACTAGTCGTCGTCGTCGTTGTCGTCTTCGAGTACATTAACGCCTTTGGACTGACAAGTAACCACATTCGCACACAAAGTTGGTTCTGACTGGAGACCCAACTGAATTCAGCTGAATCTCTCCTTCATGATGGTCCGCTGCAACTGAATACACAACACCAGGTCACCCCACGTTTCAGGTGGTACGACAACAGAGATATCGCAATACGTTCAGTTCCAGAAGTAAGAAACTTCTCATAAGGCCGCTGAGTAGTGTGCTACGTCCACACCTTTGAACTGAAACTTTGAACCTTTGAACTAAGCCAGAGGCTTGTTCCGTTTTCCTTAAGTCTGTGCTTCTGCGCACAACTTGATGGGCGGATGTGTAGGATGTAAGCTGTAGGATGTAAGCTGTGGGATGTGTAAGCTACATGTCGAGGTTCAATAGGAAGTCTACTGAAAATACAACAACCATAGTTGGAATTACAATAGAATTTTATTCGAAACACGATTCGTTGGACAAAAACGAGTACAATGACTCCGATGTGAAATTGCCGAATTCTCGATTGTACAAATACAATATGAGTTATGCAATAGTTCTACATATATGCCCTCAGAATACACGGGTGGTATTATCCTAAGATTAGTCGATTTTAATTGAACACAATGTGAAATTAATCCAGTTGTGAACGTCACTCAAGTTGAGCAGGTCTGTAGCAGCCCTCAAACCAAACCACAATTCCCACCTGTTTTATTCCACGTCAACAATATTATGCTTGTTACCTGCTGCAATAACAGGCTCCGATTTCCACGGATCTAATGCTGCACTTTCCTGTATGTTAATTCACACGTTAGCTCTGGAAATAAGTTTTCCCAACTTATTCATGCGATTTGCTATTCATAATCTTGCACACCATTGTTGCAGAAATACTGATGAAGAGCGCTGAAACTAGCAGCGAAGTATTCTGTCTGGAATATCGTAGGCGATAATCAAATAGTCTTTTTGGTAGGTCTGAAAGTGAACAAAATGGACACCCCTCATGATTCATCCAAATCATCATCAGCAACCAGGACTCGAGATAGCTCAGTGGTTAAGGCGCCAGCCTACGGACCGGAAGCTCCGTAGTTCGAATACAAATTCAGCATTTCGAATGCTCTTGTCTAGGCTTGGTCAACCTGGCAGTATCCCAGCCCTCGTAGCTCTCTCACTGGCCCATCCCCTAGGCACCGAAACCGTGTTGCAGCTGAACATAATATATAACTGTGGCCATCCATCCCGAGGCATCGCAAACAAAGTTACTAACAGACCAGAAGAATTGTTCACCCACACAAGATCCTAAACTCATAGGCATCATCCTGTGCCACAATGCAAGCGACTTTACTCCATAACCGGACTTGTACTAATGTGGCCTTGAAAATTCTCACCCCATTCAGTGAGAACTAAATCAACTCGTGTCACGCAGTTCCATTGCTTGCGAAGCCCGCATGATATGGGTATTACTCTGCTCACTTGATCCGTTCTAATCCATCAACTTTCTGTGATAGCCTTTCATCATTCTCTCCATCGCATCACGGATGATTAATGCACACAATTTGGGGTCTGTGTCCACGAGAAGAACAATTCACCATGCGGAAGCAGCCACACCGTTTGATTGGAGCTTCCAGATACGTACATCCTAAAGTACCACAAACCAGACGCTTTGGTGCACACCAATATCACGATAATCCGTTCGCACCAAACATCTGCACAACAGCCCCAAAGTGACCAACAGAAATCATGCACATTGAATACAGTGTGTGAACAGTGCCAGGGAAACCTCCGATCCAGTAGAGCCTCACGCATCATCACCTTATTTCGCGCTAGCTGCGTAGTAGTGACTCATCAACATGCTGAGGCAAAATCTGCAGTTTGATGACAAAATTCAAGCAACTGGTGACCATACCTCATGATGGGCTATCGGTTGGTGACATCAGTCTTCGGGTAGACCTGTCAACAAGTGTGTTGCATTTAGGACGTCAAGCCATTCCACAAAGTTCCGTCGTTGATCTTGGTCGCCACCCTTCCTCCTCAGTTCGCCAAATGATTCACGTTTAATGAAGTGTACGGTAGCTAGTCAAATCTTCGAGACAATGCAATAAACAACCTATACGACAACGTTGCTAAGGTGGATAGCGCCACTTGAGACACGACAACTTGCAAGTAGCTCCACTCGCCTGGTGAGTACGTGAAGTGTACGTGAAGTGTACGTGTCAAGTCTTCGAGACAATACAATGAACAACCTATACCACAACGTTGCTAAGGTGGATAGCGCCACTTAAGACACGACAAATTGCAAATAGCTTCACTCGGCTGGTGAATATCAGAATGATTTCCAGTCGGGGTATGTGTATCGAAAACAGGAAACGTTCTCATCGAACGAGTTCATCCTCATTGTCTTTTGGTTGTTGCCATCGGGACTTACGTATCCAAGAAAATCGATTAGGCGACAAATAAATGAACATTCGCCCACTTCAGAATCTCATGCAGCTGAACATAGGCTGAGCTGCTGTTCACGGTGCTTCTGTATCTGGTGAAGGACCCATTGCTGTTTCAAGAATGATCTGAATGGAAATAGGTACAGAGTAGCGTAGTATATCTTAAAAACCAGAGTGAACTCTACTGCTTAATGCGGGTTGTAAGCTTTGGTTATTAGTGGCCAATCTGATCGGTGGATGGGGGCTCTCACGATACGTAGACACGATGCTTTTCTATTCAACACCTATCTATAAAATTCAAATTATTCTTTAACCAGCTGTGTTTGGGTGCGGGATGTGTAGAATGCACGCTCTCATCACTATCGTTTGAGCAGTCGTCCTCCTGCCCCGGTGCAATCGTTCTGGTGAGGCCACTCCAAACGCGTACTCCACTGGACTCGAGTTCCGCTCTCAATAGAACTGCTCAGCAGTGCGTATTCTTGGCCGTCACGGGTTTGAACTCCGCACATATGAGCCTTTCACCACTACTCCACCCACGCACGCTGGATGCATCTGAATTTTCACGTCTGAACACGTGAACATGTTCACGCTTGAGTGATGTGATTGGAGGGGACGACGGTTCGAATGATGGCTCACTAACACAGCTTGGTTGAGTGGTCCGGTTATCCCGCCTGTCAGGAATTCCCAGTCAAGTAGAACCGCAGGAGCTTCGAACTTGCTGGACAATTTTGGGTGAGTTGTGGGTGGTTGCAGGATTTGTAAAATGCACGCTTACGTCACTCTCGTTTGAACAATCGTCCCTCTGTCCTGGTACATTCAACACTCATTACCCTCTCGACCTCATCTCCACACCCTCAGCTCCTACCATTGTCGGTGAACGCACCCTCTGGCGCCCTGAATCATCGTTCGCTCTCACAGTTCACAGCTGAGTAATTAACATTCTCGAATGGTACATTCAGAGCACATTCCTTAAATCTTTTAGACATCCCCCGCACACGGACCTGTCACACAAGTAACCACCGTCGTGAAATTAATTTGTGTCGACATTCCGTGGTTTACTCACACAATGTGAAAGTTCTCTGCACACACCAGTGTTCTTCTGCACTGTGTTGTGGCCTAACTACATCACAGTGCATTTCAGGTCTTTTTCTGAAGGATAATTTGTCTGGAAACCAAACGTCAAATGAAACCATTCGATAAGATGCCGTTGCGTCTTGGACCATGTTTGTAAGCAGATGATATGACAACATAATTGCAGTCGGAAAACCGGTGCACGCATTAAGTATTCTGCCAAACTAGTCTCGATACGAGGTGACTCGGATACTGAGTATCTCGTGGAATCGGGAATTCGTGGTGCAGAGTCCCCGAGATGTTTCTCCTCGAGAATGTGCGAGCCCAAACGGTAGCGACACTAAAATAAAAACGTAGCCACTCTGGAACAAAACGCGTCCGGTTTGGAGTTGTGGTTGTTGTGAAGCAGTAGAGTGGGTGGCCGGTCCAAACATTTCTTGTCGACAGTAGGTTTAGCACCCAACAAATCCGTGTGGTATACAGGAATTGTCCTTGGAATACACAAGCAACTCTCGTTCTTGCACTACACAACTACTCAGTAACCAGTGAGCTGAAAATATGCCTCAATTTGTAATAGGCTTCCCTTGAATTGACTTGCCTTACAGACTGGGACTACATCCATTTTGGTAAGCTACGTTTGACCACATTAGTTCAGTGAATGATACTGAGCACTGATCAACATAAAGACGGTGAAGTATCGCAAAACGATGCCCAATCTACAAACCTCTATTTTCGGATCGGACCGGTTCAGTAGTGAAGGCTGAATCCGAAGCTCTATGTAAGAAGTAGGCACATTTTCGGCAGGAACAGAATTTCTTGGGGAAATCTTCTTCTCTGCAGTGCAAATGGAAAAAGAACCTCTTGTCCACAATTTCCAGTTTAAATCATACACGTGCGGTTCGTGAACTGGAAGGATAATCCGACCCTATTAGCTCACTCTGAACAATAAATTATTGATTCGCAATCAAACAAGTTGTGAATGTGGCTCAAGTTTGCATCCAGCTCGAAAGAATGATTGCGCTTGGATTTACCAATCAGAATCCACAGGTGAATCATGTTCAAACCGAAACGGCGGTTCCACGTGTCATCTATGTCAGTATTCTTGATGTAATTACATGCTGTCCAACAACGCTCTGATTTCTACGATTGGATTGCTACACGTACGTGTGTGGGTGTGGATGTGGGTGTTTCAGGAACATGCTAATTTAGGAATGAACCTGGTCTTGCTTCTTCTTCGCAGTTTAATAACGCGGTATTTCACGAGGAATCCGGAGAGTCCTGTTTCAGAAAAATCTGCGAAGCGCGACCACAGTGGCCACGAATTATTGCCTTGGGATCAGTTCAACAATGAATTTGGTAAATTTGAACAGTGGACACTAAAAGGAATTGGACGGACACCAGGGGAAATTCATTCGCATGATAGGAGAAAACCACACTAGCACGAAATACGTTTTGGCGAGGAGGATTCTGACACGAGAATCTGAGCTGGTGCAACTTCGCCAAATCTTGTTTAGACACCGCTCATAAGTTTGTTGAAGACTGTTCGACAGAACACGATCGGGTTCACCTGTTTTCAGGTTCATCAGATAGGCGAAGCCTCCAGGTTTACGTCAACCTCTGTGTGCATGGACCCATATTCGAATGAATTTCCCAAATACTCCCATTTGCGTGCGAAGTTGGTTTTGGTGAAAGATTCAACCGAATCCAGCAAAATCTCTCGTCTATGATGGTTGTCGTTAACTGAATATGCTCCATAAAGCCGCCTCATGTTTCAGCTGAAGAAGACTATCATAAACGAGAGGCTCACTTAGATTCGATTGAGTCTCGCATCAAAACCAAATTAGTGCGCAGATGAGAATAGTTGGCGAATTCGCCCAATCCTATTCAAATCCTCACTGTCTTCTCATAAGTTATGGTGCGACTGACCAGTGCAGAACTGGAGGGCGTGTTCTCCCAGATCTGTTTGTTTTTCCAAAGACAGATGGAGCAATATGTAGGAAACCTCACGAAAAATATTTTTCAGGACCACGAGCGGATAACATATGCAGCATATCAAAGTAATCCCACCAAAACACAGTCATATGGAAAATGCACAGCCAGCGGGAGTCCGGGGGCACAAAATATTCCACATCTAATGACCATTGGGAGATGAGGACAGCACCGATCGAATCCACTGTCCTCTGCGGAGTGCGGTGCACAATGTCCTCCCTACAGCTGAAATGGCATGTTTGTCAAAACTTCAATACTGTCGCTTCCGCCTGTTGACGGTACCAACCCCAATCGGTCTCCTTTAAATTTAAATTTGTTCGCTAATCGTGGAGTTGTCAAAATCTTTAGAATTTGTGCTCAAGTGGGAGACAAGGTGGATGGGAACTCGGGCATTGTGCCTAATTGATAAGGTTCAAGAAGGATGAAACTGGCCGTGGGCTGTCGGAACGTGTTCAGCAACCTTA
>SJOL01006431.1:430810-446906 GCA_004794785.1 Opisthorchis felineus | reverse complement strand
TGCAGAACTGGAGGGCGTGTTCTTCCAGATCTGTTTGCTTTTCCAAAGACAGATGGAGCAATATGTAGGAAACCTCACGAAAAATATTTTTCAGGACCACGAGCGGATAACATATGCAGGCATATCAAAATAATCCCACCAAACCACAATCATATGGAAAATGCACAACCAGCGGGAGTCCGGGGGCACAAAATATTCCACATCTAATGACCATTGGGAGATGAGGACAGCACCGATCGAATCCACTGTCCTCTGCGGAGTGCGGTGCACAATGTCCTCCCTACAGCTGAAATGGCATGTTTGTCAAAACTTCAATACTGTCGCTTCCGCCTGTTGACGGTACCAACCCCAATCGGTCTCCTTTAAATTTAAATTTGTTCGCTAATCGTGGAGTTGTCAAAATCTTTAGAATTTGTGCTCAAGTGGGAGACAAGGTGGATGGGAACTCGGGCATTGTGCCTAATTGATAAGGTTCAAGAAGGATGAAACTGGCCGTGGGCTGTCGGAACGTGTTCAGCAACCTTATGAGTAGTGTAGTGAGACATTACTCCCATTCCTCCATTACCTACCCCTATTCCCATTCAGCCTCTTGTCCCACTGCAAGCCAAACTCCGAATGATCTCAAACCCTCTGTACCTTTTCTCCACAGTAATCCCTACACGTAGGTCTGATCAGGTCACCATGGTCATATGGCGGGGTGAAGGTATACGGTTGAGGAAACTGTCGTGAAATTAGGTGAGCTCGGGTTTCCCGTCAGAATTTGACTCCTTCTTCATACGTGTTTTAACTTACAACGCGGCTAGTGAATCTGAGATATGATCAACTATCGCACAAAGCTGAGTGGGATACAACAGCGATCATGACCCCATTCATGATCTACAAGGTCCTATACACGAGATCGACTGGAAATCTGTCATCTGGGTGTTCACAGGGGCTTTCCTATGAAAAAACACTTATGTCCGATTATTGCTCGAATGTTTATGGTCTCCACAAAACAACGGGATGTATGTAGTACTTACAAAAGGGGAAGTAGTGCGTTCCCGTGTGTAAATGTTTAGTCTATCGATCTACAGTTGATTCAGCACTAGGTCGTACAATAGACATCTGGGCTGCCATAAATCACGGTCATGCATATGTCGTAATTTCGAGCCGTAGGGTTACGAGCCATGGCACTCCGAACTCGCGAGACAATTTCCACACCATAGAAATTTTGTTCGTGTCTTCCGGCAAGGTAAGCTCGCGCGTCACACTTTATCTTCACCAGGCATCAGCTTGTCATCCCTGGGGCAACAAAGATGCATTCTTGTCGAAAGAAGTTTGTTCTCTCGCATGAAAGCCTACAAAGAACCCACCGAAAGTGAAAAAAACCGAACCACTTGACATTTTTTGTGAGTTTGGGCAAACAACCTGTGTATCGTCCATTACTTCGACATTTGAAATTCCCCACGTTTCTTGTCCTTATTTGTAACTCCCGCCCCACCTCTGTGTTTAGTGCGTCTATATGAACTGACGTTTGTTTGTCCTTACCACTTCATCCATTTGGCCTTGAGGTCATCCAGCCATTTCTGGCCGACCTTACGCACGTGTGACTGTCTCACGTGGGAGCCTCTTTGCTCCTTTGGTTCGTACTTTTGTAGTCCAAGTGGACCATTTGTTGTTGACGAGTATCTACTGTCGAGGTTTGTACATTTTGTGAATTGATGTCTTATGGTAATAGTACCGTATAGAAACCCAGCTCCGACTTTGTTTTGCCTTCCCGGAGGTTCTGGGATTACGCGTCACTCGAAGATACCGTTTGCTCGTTACAACCCGTGCGTACTCTTTTCAGTTCTTTCCAGTCAACGTGATTGTCTGCAGTGCAGAACAGAGAAGATTATGTCAGATCAGTCATCCAATCTTACGTAAACAGCCAAGAAGATTGAGGTGTTCAGCCCAGATGGTTGGTTATTGATCAGCTGCCGTTGACTATTTCTCTGAGCTTGGCAGCTGGCTTGCATGTAAGCAAATAAGGACAGTATTAAGAAGACACTCAAGTTGGACCTTAATGGATCTCGCATTGGTGACGTTGCGCTTTCCTAATGTTCTGAAAAATGGCTTTTCATATCTCATTTGGGAACATGCTCCTTTAAAATAAGCAATTCGTCCTTCAGCTCAAGCCGATCCATGGCGAAAAGCGAAGAAGAACTGTACAGCTGTCTCATCATTTCTGGGAATCGTGAGCAGAGTGCATCTCACGCTACTGGTGGTTTGATCGCTTAACCGTTTGGTCACGAGTGGCTAATCAGGAAAGTGATTAGATCTCACTTAGGCAGGACATAGTGCTATTCATCCTTCAGTCAGGGGATGCACATCACGTGGTCACACGTGTTTATTGGCTCCCCGAGTAATGATTTTATCAGGAAGATCAGACTCCTGAAAGCAACCACTGAATGCCCGAAATCTACTGAAACCCTGAGCTCCACTAGACGCTGACGTCAGACAACGCCCCCTCAATATGCAGCGCGTCACAGCCTCGTACCAAAGACAGACAGCGTGCGTCAGTATCGGATCGGTGTCAGACAACGCCCCCTCAATATGCAGCGCGTCACAGCCTTGTATCAAGCCAGACAGTGTGCGTCAGCGTTGGACCAAGTTCAGACAGTGTACCTCCAATAAATAGCTTGAGGCCGTTGTACTTTTGCACTCGCACGCACTCGCCCTCGCACTCGCTTGTTCGGAATGAAGCTGCTGTGTTCCTTGTCGGTGAGTTCTTTTCTGGCATCAGGCACTGGAGTGGGAACACCAGTCAGATACAGCAGCTTTCTCAAACAAAATTTCCAGCCATCGGGTGAATTTTATTCTTCCTCTGAGCTACTTTAAGACTGTCGGTCTTGTGAGGAGGTTTTGGATTTTGAATGGAGACTTCGTCATGCATGTGAAGCCGATGAGCATTGTTCAGCTGTTTCATCCTTATTGGTAATCATCAGCACTGCGCGTCTCATAATGCTCAAAGGAGTCTCGACCTCCCGTCTAGTAGTTTGGACATTTAACCGTTCAGTCACGGCGGCTGGTCAGCAGCGCGATCAATATGTGTGACACGTCATGGTGTTTTGTTGCACCCCGCCCTACCCATACGGGTGAGTAAGACTCTTCGACAAGTGAGGTTTCACCACTTTGTACTGATTAATCAACCTAGAATAAGGAGCGATGACGTAAAACGATGCCAAATAAAGTAGCTCGGATCGATTGGTCTCTTCCTTGTGAGTGAAAGGTTACTCCATCGCTATTCGAGTTGGTATCGCTAGTACATTTTTAGGCGAGTGCTTTCGTAGCAGGCGTTCTCAAACTAGGAAGTAAGACACGTTTGAAGCGCACTGCTGAGCAACCAGCCATTCGAATTTCGCTCATCTGGTCAAGGTGAATATATATGGCTCTCTTTGTGACCTATTTAAAAGTAAGCAGGGGAGATAAAAACATCTACCCCTGATGATACCTCTTCCAACTTCTCAGAAATCGCTGGTAGTATGAAGAGAACTGGGAATTTTCAACTGAGCATTCGTCCTGCATGTGAAGCCAGTCTGCGCTCCGAGAGAAAGGTAATTTGCAAGTCAAATGGACTGTCCAGCTGAGAAGTTATCACTCGAGAAGCCAGCCAGTCAACACATGTGACCGCGTGATATGAATTCCGTGACTGAAGGATGAATGGCGCTATGTCCGTGTGCGAGCTCATCCCAATGTAGATCAGCCGCTCGTGACCAAACGGTTTAGTGTTCAACTAAATAAAGGAAGTCAAGAAGATCTGAAGCAGCGCGTCAAAGTTGCAGAATCACCACGGATTACGTGCTTACAGATAGAAAAACGCCATCGTCATCAAACACAATCCTTGCATGTGGTATCGATAAGTGCCTGACCCCGCACTCCCGAACCACTATCGGGTTTGCAATATCTCCAAAGAGTAATCAGCGTTGGGAGAAGCTGATGGCTCTTTTCTGTTTGACCCTGTTCCGCGAAGCCAGATTGCTGTACCTGGAACCTAACAAAATATTTACTTGTTTGTATACGTGATGAGCGCTGTCAGTTGCCTCCTGCAGTGACGTTGAGACTTGAGTACTTACAAACACACAGAGAAAGGCTTTTTCGTTTCTCATGACTCCCATGCCACACCTTCCACGATTAGGGCTGACTAGTGAGTGACTAGTAAATTCCACTATTACTCCATACTGTCACAAAGTTGATCTCCTTGTCGTCCAATTATTTTTGTTAGGCTCTCGCCAACAAGAATCACAAAAAAACCAACTTCCTAGATAGTGGGTAGCAGAGTTCAGAGATGAACAACTGGCGCGATTTCAGAATTCACCGAGGATTGAAGTACTTAACTTAACTTATCGTCCGGTGCCTAACTGCCATGCCACCCGAAGGAAGCACGAGGGCTGGGATCCTGCCAGGTTGCCCAAGCCTAGACAGAGGGATCGAAGTACTGCAATTCATTGACCATGATACAGAATGATCAGAACGCTCGTGAGTGCCAGGACGGTTCATTGTATGCACTGATCAAAACGAAATCTCGGTCTACTTTACTCTCACTAGCCGAGCTGGTGATGATCCAGACGGATTTACCCGGCCAAATTATTTGTCTTCCTCGTTTTGTCCCTAGTAAACACGTCTGGAATGCAAACGAGGATCGATGCACCACAACAACGACCTTCGAGCACACAAAATGCCGATTGGCTGGGACGGAGCATTCCGAGAAATGTTTGTAGGCTGATAAATTCAACAGCTATGCTTCTAAGAATACCAAAGGCAAAGGAGCATTCTCGGTCAGGATGCGAGGCATCATTAACTTTGCAACAGTCGTTCTTTCTATTTCATCTCAACGTGTAATTGGAAAAGAATGCTGGAAACCCAGCAAGCCGTTCTACACTGAATGCTGTAAGTTGTATTTTGTATGGAATAGTTTATTTTTCGGTCATTTCATTACGCAGAATACCGAATTGATTGAGTCCTATTTGGATGCACCCACAACACTAGAACCATGAGCCTAACAGACACATCACTCAACCTCATCACTGCGGTCCAACCCAGTATAACACCTGAAAAACAGATAAAACGAGTCATGAGGGAACCTCACGAAAGCATAAAGAACAAGTCTTTTTAATCTGAGTTACCTGAATTTGTCAACAAGGCTTGCATCTAAGTATCTCAACAGAAGATGGGTTTTTTCCACGCGCGTCACCTAAGTCCCCACTTCACAACTCTAAACTCCTCAGCATCTCAGCCTCCGGTCAGAAAAGTGACAATCAAATGACAAAGCATGTTTTTTTCAATTCACTTGGTTGGATGCAACACGGTAAGGGAGCGAATAAACTAGGTTTATTCTAAAGTGCTGAGCTATTTTTGGAGCATCGAACCCATAACCAGTTACGTCAGCAGGATTGGTATAGCTGACCAAACCAAAGAGTGTGTACACTGGGAGTGAGACCACACACAACTTGAGTGGAAGTCGCTGTAGTTAATGCCCTTTTTTCACGTGTTTCGAAGTACTTTTGTTTCACTTGACAGAACACGCTGTTCGTAAGATTGCAGAGAAATTCGAGAACTCACTAACGAAGAGACTGAGCCTTATCCCGGTGTGGCGGTTTGCTCACCCAAGCGACCCATACTGGGGGGTGTGCCCGCGATACTCACAGAGTCTCTCATACCAGGTTGGTCAATGTTTAGAGGCCTAACAAACACAGTCTGCTGGTCCTCCAGGTTGAGGGTTGGAACATGTGGCGACTTGTTCCGTAGAAAATGTATTGCATTTGCATTTCCCGCCAAACACCGCTGCCTTGCGGTTAGGCTTTTGAGCCAAAGGCTTTGGTTGAGGACCCTAATCGTCCTCCTGTCTAGGTGTGGGCAACCTGACAGTATTCCAGCCCACGTACAACCATGATGCCTACGTCTAGCAATAAACTCATCACTAACGGTTTCGTCTTTCGTGGAGCCCACCAAGCTCATAAACTTTTAGCAACCCTATGAGTATTGTGCCATGTCAAGGGAATGTACAGAGATATCTCCGATGTCGTACCAAATGAGATATGAGGCGCAGCACATCCATTTGGAGGAAAGCTTAGTCGAGGGATGCAGCTGAGTCTCTCGTTAACATCAGAGTAGTTTGTATTCTGTCAGGCTTCAGGTGACCCCTGATAATCACAACTGGGTTGTTTTCATCCACCTTGTTTAAAGCTTCGGCTATGTTGCCACCCTTTCATGTGGTGGTCTTCCTGTCTTGATTTTGCCCACACAAAACCACACCAGTAATCTCCCAGGAACCCATTGCTTTGAAATGTTTCGAATGATCAACTAAGTCGGATCATCCTCACGATACCAGACAGCCTCTAAATCGAAGTGCTATGGCCCACGAGGGCCACTTCTGAGTTTCGGCGGTCTGGTTTAGGTTCGGCCTTCCTACTGACTGCCAGCCCCTCTCTACCGTTGTTGTCCTAATAACAGAGACGTTAAGGAAATACACTCACTCGCACACCAATTTGGTTTTCACGTGGGGTTAAAATGAGTCCCAACTGAGTCTCTAGTTTATGTTAATCTTCAGCTGAATGTTCGGGACATCACAGTATATTTTCTTGGAGGAAACCTCTCACAAAGTTGAAAACTCTTCGAAGCGGGACTGCTTTACCGACCAGTGTGCTGATGATCCGCAACCTACCAGGTATTGGAAAAAGAGAGAACGAAGACGGACCATGGTATCAGTTACATGTATGAACACGTGCCAATGGTTGACACGGCGTGCATCACGTGAACATAACAATACAAACACCCACTAGTGCATGTGATACACCTGACGGCTGATGTTGGACAGCCTACCGATATCAACAAAGGTGAACACATTCAAATCGCTCAACCGAGTGGGATTGGGAGACCACTACACCAAGCGCTCCTAGTAAAACAAATCAATAATCCCAATGAGCTGTTCTCCTCATCTAAACAAGTTTACTGAGGCCGTGTTCAACAGTTTTACAGTGCACACACAAACAGTATACATTTCGCTTCCCCGAGCCATAAGACGGTGAGATTACAGATCTTTCAGTGCTCAATACCGATATTCACCGATACAGTAGGAAATCCACTTTTAGTGTCGTCAACTGGTTTATCTTTCTTAGTGTTGTATGATGTGTAACGCCAGTCAATCATAGCTCCATTTGTGAATAGAGTAAGGACAGTGTACACTTCCCGAGAGACTCAAAAAGATGAACAAACCCGGCTGGTTCGCAGATGTTTTCGATAATAGCAGGAGGCCCGACACAACAGGATTCATATCCGGTTCCGGTGGCATCTTATCGTAAATTTCCAGTACCTGCGAGCTTACAAAAACGGAGTTTTGTGAGCAGACTGATTCTACTTTGTACTTGCTACGTAATGTAGAACAAATGCATCGGCGCTCGTCCCCTGGCTCAATCTGAATGTAGTTTAGGTGACCTTAGTGAAGACGTAAAGTTGACTTGGTGACGACTAACTATCTGACCCTTGTGAGTTCTCAACTGCTTGAGACGTTTACGTCGTCAAGCTCAGTTTTTGAGCGGTTTATATTCACTACTCGTTTATAAGTAAGTACATCGAAGGTAACAAAATCCGTAGGAAGCGAAGAAGGGTGAGTACAATCAGAACATACGAACACCACCAACCAGGTTCCCGGTGTGTTTGAGTTGCGTTCCATTACGTTTTACTTGGATTTTAGAACAGATTTATTGGAAAGAACCTATACAATCTATCATACCCTTCCCAAGAAGGACCCTTCCAAGAGTGAACTGTTCCTCTTGAGAGCCTGCAGTTGTCACCAAGACTTGGTTTTTATTCAAGCTGAAAAAACAGCACCCCCAGAAATGGCCAAGAAGACCACGAAAAAGCTCCAATATGCCACAAAATGTAGTTTGCCCCATGAAAGTGGTTCCGTATAGCATGACACCCACACATATCAGCTAATCCTTTATCACGAAAGAAATGGCCTTCAAATCGCCTGTGCTCCTGGAAAACACAAGAAATGATTACGAATACCACCACAACACAGATGTCAAAATCCTACCCAGGTGAAATGAACTGGATCGGATCCGACGGCTTTGCTAATCTGTCCCACGTAGAAACGTTTTCCGCATCGTTCATCGTCAGGATAGGATTCCATTGAGTTTCCTGCTGGCACAAACCCGATTGGCGAAGGAGTGTATATCACCAATTGCGTACAGTTTGTATTCACGTAGAACATAAGGTTGGTGAAAATTCGGGAACCGAGCTAACCTGATGAGCCACAAGAGGGGTGAAACTGGTCAAGGCTTTTACCTTTTTTCAGGCATTTCAACAACCCTATGAGTAGTGCCTTATCACGAAATCCTTTGTTTAATTTGCTTGGAGAAAATTGTACTAAATTGATAGGAATACACCTCCCGAATATGGTCATCTTCCCTACGACAAAAATTCGCTCCGTCAGAAAGAGATTTATCCATTTTAGTGCGAAATAACACAATCAGTTTATAATACCTGTTCATGTTTGTTTTCTCGTTTCCAAAACAACACACCTTTCTTCATAATCAGCCGATACACACGTGGTCAAAGCCGTGGCACTGAACAACTGCATCGAATCACCCTGCGAGCTGAAAGCAAATCGTTCTGCAACTCTAATGATTACATTTCAACCTGGTGAGTGAAGGCCTCTTTTCGACGGTTATGTCGTCAAGTTTCGTATACCTTTCTATTCCGTATGGTTTTCACATTAGCTTTCTCAGAGATGTTATCAATCGATCCCGACCTCCTGTCCTACTTAGATCTGCTAAGTGTTGTGGGTGTTGATTATGTGCATCGCTTCCAGGTAAATAACTTTGTTCCTATTAAGGCTTTCAACTGACTGATGTATGCGTTGTGTCAAAGTCTGAACAGACTGTCACGACCCCAAACCTACTCCGCAAGGCAGACAGACAGCAGTTCTGCTTGCCCCTCGGGTGCTTATGAGTTCGATACTGCTTCTCCGTATCGTTCAGCTGTGACACCCTTTCGGTGCTTAGCTGCCATGCCACCCAACGGAGGCACGTGGACTGGGATACTGCCAGTTTGCCCAAGCCTAGACAGGGGAAGTCGAGAACAGAGGTGGGGTTTGAACCACTGAGCCATCTCGCCCCCCTGCCACAGCCATTTGTTGACATTCTACCAGCATTTGATGGGAATTCTCGAAAAATGGTCTCAAGAAAGCGAATTACCCAGTTGAGAATCTTTATTCTTGTCCAGCGGTTGTCTTAGACAACTGCCTTTGAATGCCAGAATGGTTTGCCTGATTGGTCGTCGATCCGCGCAGACAACAAGCAACTCGCGGACTCGAGATTCTACCGGATGTTTATGGAAGACGTAGAATCGGACTCCGTGAGATTACTTCGTTCTTGTCGGGGCTTATTAGATGGTCGTAGAGGAATCAGTCACGGCTATCTTTGGTTAGCAGTTCCGGGTGGTTTTCCACAGGACCACTCGCCCACTGACAGGTTTGTACAGCTTTGAATTTCTGGTCACGTGGTAACTTTGGCTTTAATGATTTATCCGAGTGCATCAACGAGTCCTCAGCACGATTTGATGACCAACAGGATTCCTCATTCAAATCAGGCTGCGCTCCCACGAAAATGTCGCCTTCCATTGCTGGGAGCTGTCTTTCTGGCACAGACATATATATGCACACATATAAGGCATACAAGTTAATCGGCGCAGCAAACCGAATTTGATCAATTCTTCGAACACAGAAGAAAAATGAAAATCTCGATTAAAATGGCACGGAGCTGTAAAAACAAGGGCACTATCTTGAAGGAAGTTACCCATAAGGTTGTTGAAACCTCTTCGACAGTCCACAACCTCGTTTGTCCTTCCACTCCGGGCCCATCGGATAGGCGCATTCCCCCGAGTTTCCGTCAATATTACGTCCTTCTTCAACCCTAATTTTTCGAAATTTTTGAACTAGTCATTTACACACGAAGATGGCCGAAACCGGTTATGGGTAGTCGAAGATTTTTCAGCAAACTTACAACTAGCCTTCTTCAATAAAATACACTGATATCTGGAATAAAGTACCAACTGAAGCATGAAGCAGCCGTTGTGCAGCACATTCAACTGAAGAATATCATGAATGAGAGATTTGGTTGGGATTCAGGTGAGTCTCCCATGAAAACCGAATTAGTGTGCAAATGAGTGTAGTTCGTGAAGGACGCTATCTACTTAGGATCGCAAAAGTGTGATTGTTGAACCTAAACGTCAAATGTTCCACAGTTACCTTTGGTCCGAAAGACAGAGTTCACGTATGCTATTGGAAATTGCTTCACCTGTTTCCAGGGCTTATTGACGGTACATAGATGAAAGCTAAACGACCAGGACGGACTAATCTGGTGGACCTCATCAAACAAGTGAATGACGGTAGCGCTTTTCACGTGTTTGTGCAGCGGATCGATAGACGTCTCGTAATTCTTAGAAGAAGGCGAAATCTTTCGAACTATGTGGTTTGGTGAAGATTCGAACAGAAATGAACATATGACCACTGAATGCTCGTGGAGGGAGGGCGCTTTAGCCCCGAGAAACGCATTAAGGGACTGGTCACTGTGAAGCTATCTCCCCAAGTTTGATGCATTGAAGGCCTGCTTCAGGCTGGCGGTCCGGCTGTGTCGGTATTTCCGGAGCCGGCAGTTGAAAGTAAATGAGTTCTTTGGCAACTGTTGAACTCGTATTTTCTGCTCCTGGATGCCGACGCAAATGACTTTGTGTGGACGGCTTTGAGTAATCAATTGCCGCTGAATTGTCCCTGGTGAATTGCAGAGCGGTGTCTACACTGTCATTTTCGAAGATAGACCACACTAGATATCTTATGAGATTGTACTGCAGTCCGTATCCACAAAGCTAGGAAACTTTTCGCCAGACTACGTATGTTTCAATGCACATCAAACTTGATCTGTCCGGATATCTTGTCAACGAAAATTCAAGAACCTCCATGTACGGCCCGACATCTTTTCCCTGATAAAAAGGCAGAACCATACGAACACTGTTAAAAGCACAGACGTGAAGCACTTCTCATAAGATTTCTGAAAACTCTTCGACAGGTCGCCTCCGATTTCGCTCTCCTTGGGGTTCATCAGGTAGGCGTAGTCTTCGAGTCTCCCTCAACCATATGTTCTGCTTAAACCCAAATTGTGTCGTACCAACTGAAACATGGAGCGGGCTGATGCAGCACATCCAGTCGAAGAATAACATCATAAACTAGAGCTTCAGGTGGGGTTCAGGTGCGTATCTCGTGAAAAGCTAATTGGTATGGAACTGAGTATATGTTAAAAGCAGCTTAGAGTTCTAGAACCCTAGTATACACTTTGTAGATGAAGAAATTGCTTTCATCCTGCTACACATAAAGTGACAACTCTTCGTGTTTGCTTCCAGACATCATGTCTGAACCTACTGACGAAGATATCAGCTGTGATGGGGTCCTGCGACGCTACTGGTCCAACAAAAGACTCATTAGCTGTTTGTGGAGCTAGAAGTGTGTGAGTGCGCTCGACTTTGGGGAGCAGTCGATCATAGTTGACTATTGTGGCTAGCACACGCTAAGCATTGTGTTAGGAGTCACCGATCATTTAGTGATGGTGACGTGAGGAGATTTGTGAGTATTCGACTGAGATTTCATCCTGTCAGTGAAACTAATCTACGCTGAAAAACCAAGGGTGCCGTACAGCTGTTTCATCCTTATTGGGACTCATCAACAGTGCGCATCTCACGAAAGTCAGAGATTTCCGAAACTGAATTCACTGGCAAGACGAAATCATTCAGAGAAAGGATAATTTCACAGGATGAGTGAAACTCCAATCTGAGAACTCGTCACGCGAGGAGACAATTAATAAGTGACCAAGTGAGTGAAGGATGAGTGACACTATATCCTGTTTAAGTGAGAGCTAATCAGACTGTTGTTCGGCTGCTCCTAGCAGAAAGGCTAAGTGTTCACTAGAAGGTCACGTGTTTGTAACCTCCTGAGGTTTTGTGAGATGCGCAATGCTGATGAATCCCAATAAGGATGAAACGGCTTTACAGTGCTTCTCGACTTTTAAGCATAGACTGGCTTCACTTACAAGGCGAACAAACAATACTTGGACGTTAAAGGTAGAACTCTAGACTAAACTGGCGGGAGTAGCCCACTGCTTGACTGTCGCCAAAGCCTGCACCAGGAAGTGACTTCAGACGTCAAAAGTCTAAGGACGGTTCGAACGTATATGCCATGACAAAAGTTCCTCCCAGATGAGGAAAATGTCCAGTCTGACAAATGTTGAGTTAGTGAATACTTCTTAATGCCAACAGACTTCAGCATATGTATGTATTGTCATGCGTTGCTCAATGAAAGGGGTGCCTATTTATGCCCGACGGTAGACTTTTGTTCACTGTTCTCCATTCTATCTATAAGAAGAAAAATCTCAATACTATTTACGAATGGCCTACAACTGTACTTTTACTTCCACGCTGAACTTTACTTTTTTTGTGAATACTTCTTGAGCACGAACACGTCAATCGTTTGATTAGCTACTGTTTTGTTCTCAGTAGCATTTGATGGAACATGTCGCCAGTAAAGACACTGAACAATTTCTACGCAAAGCAATCGGTGGGTTTCTACAAACTCATGGTTTACCAAGCCCTTCTGGAAACAAGAACTCTCAATCGGTTCCAAACTGTTTTTCAGGCAACATTTAGTTGCCCAATCTGCCCTATATTCCGATTGTTCCCAAGCGTAACAGGACCTACATGGATTAAAAACAATCCGGGATTTCGTGTTGGTGTTCGAGATTCAATGCTCGGCGTGGATAATATACGAACTTGTAAGATTTCAGGGAACTGGTTGACATTATCTAACAGCCAACTTAGAATTTTTGATTTCCCAAGAGCCTCTCGATAAAATCGTTATATTTAATAACTTTAACAGACGGACGGATATTACAATTATTTCCCTTGGAGGGACCTATTCTACTGATGGACTTAGTCAGTAGTTTACCCACCCTTAATAAACATTTGCTGTGAGAAAGATCGATCGATTATGCTTAACTGTCACTGTATCTTGAGCAGAAGAGAAAAAAGGTTGTCATACTTCAGAAAAAAACAGAGCTTTTTCTTTGAACATAGTAGATATCATAAAAATATCATATTCGGGAAGATTTTCGGTTTCTATCAAGGTTTTTCTTGTAGTGCAGAGCAGTACATCTATTGTGACGCAGATCTGGTTTCTATTTATCTAGCGTAACCAGTGATCGTATTGTCAATGTTGCCATGTACGTAACCTTACTTAAGTCACGCTCATACTACGTACTTACTACGTCTGTTTGAAGGAACAAAAATCACTCAGCTGACCCCTGAACTGCAGCTCTACGTGAACTTCTTCATTCGACCGAGGCTGAACCCGAAATCATTCGAAAGCTTTTTGGAATTAATGGACGGGCCGTTTCCGTTGGAGCCTGGACGGTTCTACACCTACACTTGCTCTGAGGTGATGCCCGCGAGGACGGTGAGCTCTAAGGAATTCACTTTCCTTCAACCCTTTCCAAGCAGGGTTGTGTGATTTGATTCTTTTCTCAATGTACGTTTCAGAGGGTAGTTTAGCCTTATTTCTGGCCTTCTTCAGTCAATTAAGCGTCGGAAATTTCGCGTTGAACACTTAGAGAGGATATAGAGCTGCTTATTCTTCAATCACAGAATCCACATCACGTGGTCACGTATTGATTGGCTCCTCAAGTGACGACGTTTCAGATCGATGGTTCACTCGTCTGGCGAATTGTTTTTCTCCGTAAGCTACTTATAAGTTGCTGATGGCAAAGGGAAATCGGGAAATCTCTCAGTTTCACTTACGGGACGAAACAGCGTCTGAAATACGTTTAGCATTCCGGACAAAGCACAGTATTTCTTGAGGCTTGGACTTATTCTATAGACCAGCAAGGACTATCCTCACTAGGCTCGACCAAACGGATGTTGACCACCAATTTCTACACGAGATCTTGTGCAAATAGTCTTTATGGGGTCCTCCAAGTTCAAACCAGTTCAACTGACAAGATCCTTGTTCAAATATTGTGACAATGGTTAATGATTTTCTGGTGATTCCACACGAAAGCGAGAAAGCACTGGACTAGAGTTTCGCTCTCATTAGAGCTCATCAGCAGTGCATATCCTTGGTCGTGACGAGGTTTGAACTCCGGAAATCTGAAATTCTGGGCGGGCGTGTTACCAGCACTCTACCAGCGCACGCTGGATGCATCTGAATTTTTACGTCCGAAGAGGTGAACAAGTTCGCACTTGAGTGATGTAAGCTGAAAGCTGAAAAATGGATTAAAAAAACTGCACACTCCGACTGCCGGATGGTGGACCATGACCGCCAGGGCATTGTCCAATACGGTCTAAATGAAATCTATCAAGAGCTCGGGGCGGCTCCACATGCAACTTCTATGCGCAAACGCATCAGGAATGAGATATCTATACACTACTGCATGCGCATTTGGGCTAGGCCTGTCCTCCACATCCAAGCAGGTTAGACTGTTGAGTCATGAGCTCCGGGGAATTTCCTCTAGAAAACTGTAACAGCAGCTACCTCGCGGTTAGGATTTTCAGGTTATGGAAGGGTGCTCAAACGAAATCATACCTCTTGCCACTGCCTTGTGGAATAGACGTTTGAGTTAAAAGCCCAAGTTGGGGCCCCTCAACTAAACCCCCTTCTTCTGTCTGTGTACCCGTGAAGTGTCATTTACCCTTACACCTTTTCATTCATTGACCCCCTCCCATGTCTCTCGTCAAAGTTTTCCTGGTTAATTTAGCTGTCAGTCACTTCACCCTTGCTCCGTAACAAAGCATCTGCACAGGAGAGTAAAGAAAAGCAAACCCTACTCATAAAGTTGATGAAAACTCTTCAACAGCCCACGACCGGTTTTGCCCTTCTTGGGGCTTATCAGGTACGCTCAGTCCCCGAGTTTCCGTCAGTTGCTTAAAAACATCACAAAAGAGAGATTCAGCTGGGTTCCAGGTGAATTTCCCGCAAAACCAAATTAATTTGCAAACGAGTGTAGTTCGCTACTTTCGTGCAATTTGGGTTCAACTAGAACATAAGGTTGACGGAAACTCTGGGACTGCGCCTACTTCATGAGCCCCAAGCAGGACGAAACCGGCCATGGGCTGTCGAAGAGTTTTCAGCAACCTTGTGAGTAGTGTATTACGTCAAAACAAACCCTTATTAAATTCGAACGATTTGCTTCACATCCCTGTTTCCAACTCTGTGCTAAACTGGGTAACAGGCATCTGATAATGAGACCGTTATCTTTTTCGACCTATGTATATTGTCTTCGAAGCACGCACACAAGATCCCAGTTCGGTCATACGCCATCGATCTCTCGGTAAGAACCCAGATAGCTTGCACTTTGCTCTTCGGTCGTCCGGCGCAATGGCTCGTCGTATCTACAGTGTGAGAGATGTGTTTGGCCCCAGGGCTGAATATGTTTTACTGGAATGGATCCCAACAACTAGTCGCCTTTGCTCCATTCGACTGACCGACCCGACTGAGATCAATGCGTATGGACGTTGGAAACGGTGTTTGTTTGTTGTGTCACCACAGGCTCCGATAGACGACAGCTCTGAGCATGAGAAAGACAGCCTCTGTCGTGATTTGCCACGGCTACTCCAGTCAACAGAAGTATAGATATCGTGATCCTGGCAGGTGATATGAATGACCAGGTTGGCCAAATGAGTCCAGAGCAATTCCGTGTTGGAAGATGATTCGGGGTTGAAGTTCACCTCACAGATAATAAGGAGCGACTTCTTCAATTAAGCGCTGAACATCACTTGTTTCTAGCCAGCACAAATTTTCAGCACAAGCGCTCACACCGCGTGACTTACAGGCCACCAAATTCAAGCCACCTGTGGGCTCATTTGGACCATGTGGTAACCTACTATCAGTGGAGAGCTACGATAAAAGATTGTCGTTCATTTTGGGGGTACACCTCTGGACTCCGATCACAGCATTGTGCTGACACTTGTATCTACTCACTTCCCCTCTGGAACGTGCCAGTTGATGCAAAGGCATTCAGTTCACCACCTGCAAAGC
>SJOL01006431.1:373202-419760 GCA_004794785.1 Opisthorchis felineus | reverse complement strand
GATAGCCGAAACTACTGAAGAATTCCTGCAACTTGCTAGTGGTTGCTCTGGTCGTCGTTGTCCTCATGGGAAAGATCTCTGGCTACTTGATATAGGCATCCACGATGATGAGAAAACTTTGACCATTCACGGGACCTGAATAGTCCACATGTATCCCCAACCACGCATTTTTTTGGTACCGGCCAAGAACGGAGTTCACATTTTCCAGCTATAAATACCCTGTTCTTCATTGTTTTCCACAATGCCTAATGCTGTTTGTACTGGATCCTTAGCTTTCCCCTTACTTTCCACGCTTTACTAGGGGGCTCTTTCCCATGGCTGCAAGGCATTTAAGCACCAATATCTACAGCAGGTGTATTGCTATTGACGGTGAGACGAGTATGCCTCAAGTTTCTAACCTGAAAGGTGCATGGGTCAAAATACTCACCCTCAAACTGTAGTCGGATTGAGTTGTCCCATGAAATATGTACTGAAAATCAAACTTCCGCTTTGCGTGGTGGTGATATTTAAAGGAGGACTTGGGAAGCACGCCATTCGGAAATTGATCCTCTTTTGTTGTTTTAGCCCTGCTCAGACATGATATGCAGACAGAAAGAACGCTATATGGGTATTCCATTAGTTGTCGATACAGTTCATGTAAATAACAGCCTTATTCGAGCAAAGGAGTAACCACAGTTGCACTCAGCAAGCAGAAAACGACTAAGTTGAAGCACACTGTTCTCTCTGCTAGAGAGATATCGTCGCACAAAATGGAGGACAGAAAAGATAAGCAGCCGAGAATTGGTATACCAGTATAATGCGCTGTGACATCAAAGCTGACTGCTACCTCATCATCATTGATGTGGGTAGATCGGAGGACATTGACAACATCAAAAGAATCATTCACGTGACTTACCACCAGGTGATAACACGTCTTGACCAAACTGCCTAAGTATTTGGGCAACTTGTAAGTTGTACCAGCAGTATAGTTCACGATGGGAGATTGATATACACATTCTGGAACCATCAGGTGGAATTCTAGCACAAGGTTTTCTATTGTATCGGCCTACGCAGATTGTGATCTTTCAACAGGTATCAGTTTAAAAGCTAATCTCACGGGACCAGGTTGGAGTGGCCACAGTCAGAAGGTAGGAGGACATTTCTTGGGCTGACTACTGTTGGCCGGCTATCGTGGACATTTATAACCAACTGACAGCTGTGTTTGTTCATCACAATGCCGGTTTGAATTGTCATG
The DNA here is from genome assembly GCA_004794785.1 of Opisthorchis felineus. Lineage (NCBI taxonomy): Eukaryota > Metazoa > Platyhelminthes > Trematoda > Opisthorchiida > Opisthorchiidae > Opisthorchis > Opisthorchis felineus. The sequence continues at coordinate 418,526 of SJOL01006431.1, read as the reverse complement.
CCCATGACTTCAAGCTGGGCGTTTTTGCATGGAACTGTCATCATGCATCTTCACCTACCGCAGTGGATCTGTGTGTGTGTGTGTGTGTATAAACAAACTTGCTAACGGGTTTGTACTGCTATCAAAGCACCCTCACTTATCAGTGAGCACTTTAGGGCCGGCAGCAAGTCTCCTCGTAGTTAGTGCTTTGATAAAATGTATACATTTGCCACTCGTCTCAGTATGTCGCAAACCGGTGAACAGTAGCTGGCCGTCCCATTGCTGGTGAGTTGACAACAAACGGCCTAGGATATGATGATAAACAGCGTTCACATGCCTCCCGTTTTGGCGCCGTGAATTATCCAAACACATCTATCTGCTTTTATGTGACAAAGTGCTGTGCTCTTGCACCTATTCGACAAGCTCACTGAGTGACAAACCCACGACAGGCCAAATTCTAGAGGACTGTGGCATGTGTTCTGGCACTTGAACGTGCAGAAAATTGCAAACCCTTACTTCATAATAACTAGAATAGATGCAAGCACCGTCATGAAGCATGAAGTACGAAGTCATACCCTCTCTAGACAGCCAGTAACCGCAAGTGGGTGGGACATCATTTTAGAACAAAGTAATGAAATTCCCAAGCGGATACTTTTTCTTCGGAGGGATGGAACACTAGGTCACGCCCTCCTGGAGGTGCTTCTATGTATTCTTCAGGAGAACGGCCTCCGTTCAAAGGATCCCTCTTGAACATGATGGTATAAAGCGGCTTTCATTGATGTTTTAGATACGTTTTCAACAATCTTGTTTCAACTGTTCACTTATTACATGCAGAGAGTTTGAGGTGATTGAGTCGTACACTTTGAGCTAAGAGGTGATAGCTGAAAAATATGAGAGCCAAACACAATCCACAAAATTCTTCTAGGAAAGGAATGAACATCACTCACCTCCGAACATTGCTGTGTTTCTCATGTTAGTCTCGAAGTTTCACAGGTATGTTACTGATCGGGTCTTCAAATTCCGTTAATATAGTTCCATTTATTTACTTAACCGTGGACGGAAGGAAATACTAGATGTCCCTTTCAAGGCAGTAACCCCACTGTGATGGGCCACATTTCTGGAGGATCACTTTAGTGTCACCTGTTTCCAAAGACATATTTGAAAACCTCAACTGTGATACCGACAGACTACCAGTCGTCGTGTGCCTACTTGATGTCCTCATTTAGGAAAACCCGAAAAGTAAATTTCGCATCCTGGTATTTTTTTATATTTCTGCTACACAGGGGCCACCAGCTGAACTGCGATATTTGAGATATCGCAGTAAATTTTCATGAAGGAAAAGTGTTCATTGGTTTGAGGTTTTTAAAAACGCTTCGACAGTCCTTCTTAGAGAGCATCAGGTGGGCGCTGTCCAAGAGTTTTCCTCAACCTTATATTTTACTTGAACTCAAACTGGAAGCAGTTCGCGAAATACTCTCATTTTCACACTAGTTTGGTTTTAACACAAGACTCGGCTAAGTTCCATTTGACAATCTGGTTCATGATACTCAGCTGAGATTCAGCTAGAATTCGGCTGAATCCCCTGGTAAAACCAAAATAGTGCGCAAATGAGAGTACTCCGCAAATTGCGTCCGACAACTCGGGAGACTCTGCCTACCTGATGAGCCCCAAGAAGAGCGAAACCGGTCATCGGTTGCCGAAGAGCCTTCAGCTACCTCATGTTCTGGTGGATTTCTGGGATGAATCGAAGTCAGTTTCGTTTTGCTCGTCTTCAGAACAGTGCTAAACCTGCCACACATGTGTTAGTTTCCTGTTTGTAACAGGTCACAGCAACACGATTAAGCCACCTGACTGTCGAAGGTCTTGCGATGTCTGTAGTAAAGTGTTGCTGGGATAAATCTGCGCAAATGCTTACTTCCTGGTCCCAACAAGGACCTGTTTAATCTCAGTGACGGACTATAAATGCCGAAACTGAGCCTTGTTCAGTTACTCATTCCGCTACATAAAGTAGTATCAAGGCTATTAGTCACAACACCAAGCCCAATAAAGAGGGCGATCGGTAGATACCTGACTCTAGTGGACGTAATCCGAAAAGTCATAAATGATAAAGAATGTATTACCCTTTCATCTGTGCGAGTAGACGCCTGTAGCATACACCTCAAGACCCCCTACTGTGCGTAACACCATTCAGGTGCATTGTCAAATCCACTGGATCAACGTAGTATGGGAACCTTTAGTGCGAAGTGACCAATGGCACAGATTCATGAGTAATAAACTTTTAGGTTACTGACCTTTTGCTAGTAGTGAGATGAATCTCCTTCAAAACCAATATCAAAGAAGATGAAAAGTTCCAGCCTGATGACCTAAAGTAACTCATTTGTATTCCGTTTCTCCACTTGTTCCTTTAACTCCACTATGGTGTTTGTAATAAACGTTTTTTCTTACCACATTCCGCGTCTGGGCAGAAAGCTCTGAAACAATCTCAGGGCTGGAAACAGACTCGGTAATTCTGTTTTTTTCTCAGGAAAACCTCTGAAACTCGTAAAATTCTTAGACATTGAGTTCACCTAGTCGACAGAGCAATCACGGATGAACCAAGCAAAACCTTCTCCTTGTAGATGACAATACCATTGTTATTAGAACCGGTAGACATGCGAATGACTGATAACTCAACTGCAACCCCGGGAGAATCAACCGCAGAGATCATGGTGTCAAGTTATTGCCCGGGACGAGTAACTCAGATTTCTGTAGTGACGTAGAAGAAAATCGAAGGCCAAGGGGGTTTGATGAGAAGTCGATTGACTAAAACTCCCGTCCCAAGGAGTGATTTTGTAATCAATGAACTTTGTCGCCCCTATTCAGGAGTCACATGGGTTTTACCCATGTTACGGAACCGGTCGACATATCACCCTGGTGAGACAATGCCGTAACCACCAATGATTCATCAACATGGCTTTGAATGTTGATCAAACGAACAACATGTTCTGAATACTATACAAAGTTAACAGACACGGGTCAAGAGTGTTCTGCCTCCGGCTTGGAGGTGTGGGGCTAGATTATAGGCACAAATGGACAAGAATGACCCCTAAAATTAGTGCCTTACAAGACTTCGGTACACAGCATCTGACTGGCATTTATGGCTGACCAAGAATTTCACTAACACGTCAAATTAGAATTTGCAAGACGTATTGTATTGTATGAGTACAGTTTGCTTTATTTCAACCTTTCATATCTCATTTCATATTATCCGCTTAGCTGGAGTGATCGGTACTTCTCTATCATTTGGTGAGACATTGCTTGAAATTTACAGCAATAAAACCACGAACAGATGCCGCCGCATCTTAATTATGTTACCTCGAAGTTTTCTCAGTTAATGCGTAGGTTAAATTTACCGCGAGGTTGTGCCAACCAGCCGTGTCTGGTGCCTAGTCTAAGCTGGGTCTTTTTGCTTCCGGTAGCCCACGCGTGTCCAACCACTATTCAGTATACCACGTGACTGTCTGGCCCAGGTGATTTTTTCCAGCGTTCTCGTAGCTGATTATCGGCTTTGTGACTTTGGGGAAAATTTATACAATGCGTCAACATTCTAGTATTCAAAATAGTTTCACATAAGTGAGCACTGTCCAAAAACAGTGTGCCCGAATGCGCAACTCTCTTCCTATGAGAGTCCCGGTGCTGTTGAGCAGTGCACCGACCAGGTGAAATTTTTTGCACTCAGCTTGAAGCGTTAGAGTCCTCTGTTTTATTCCGTCATGTCCCTTCTTGAACAAGAGTTATATACCATCTAAAAGCGTGAGTTAATTATCCGAAGTAACTAAAACAGTAGATGAACTTGACGGTTCAACTCTTTTTCTCTCCAATTTTCATGTTGGACTTCATACTGCATTTGGTAGCAGAGTGCACCGTCGAGGCATTTTGTATAGACTGAAGCTACCGCAATACGGATGAAGTGAAACATTGCGCAGACATTTTTAAGCTGCCAAAATAAACGTTTCTCGCAAAGCATCTGCTGGCCGATCTGGATAAAAAAGGCAAACTGACAACCGGTAAAGCGTAACAGATACTGTAAAATATAAGACGGTGCACGTTCACTGAGGGCACTATTTCGATTGAATGTCACTCAGATTGTTGTTCTTCACAATGTTGCTGTAAATGGCGTGCACAAAACTCTTGTGATGTGTTCCTCCCTCTCCGTCATACTACTAGTCTGCTTTGAGTATGGATAAGCGGTTGTTCTATGACAGTTGATCACTGTAGCTCGTAATAAGCATAGCCTTGCCTACTATTGGTTCGTGAATAACTGAAACTATTGTTTCAAAATTCACGACAAAACAGTCGCACCGAGTATTGGACATTCAGAGTTGATGCACCCGTCTAGGGAACGGAGTCTAGTGGCATAGAATGACGTGAATCACTGACTCCTGAGTTCGCCTGTTCAACTCCCTTAGAGCATAAGTCTTCGACTGATCCAAATGACTAGGCCGAACGGTTCTCGGCAAGTAGACTAATAACCCACCCAGCGAGGTGTCAAAATGCGCGATCCGTAACTGAATGATATACAACTTTCCTAATCAAACTATTGACGGCATGCTGCGGCTAGACATTTGGACAAAGTTCAGCGAAGCAGCCCAACATAGGAAAAATGAATTGAGTAAGCAGACGAGAAATTACGCGTCGAAATCACAGAAGTTTAAGGGCAACATCATGTCAAGCGGATGACAAGCATAGGCGACAAACGAAAAACTACCTGACCAATATCCTGAGACTTCATGGTTTATTCAACTGGTCTACATCCATCGAATCAGGATTTGGGCAGAAAGTCAGACAAGTCGTTATTCATGTTTTGTGCTGGACTCGATAGACTTTGTAAGACCGACCACCTTGAGCAGAAAGGAAACCGTTACCAGAGATGCACAAGACAAGGAATATTGTCGACAACCCCCAATCACCCAAAAGAATGCGAGTTCGAACCTCTCCAGAGATTCTTGAAGTGCATATATCCGATGACTGTCAACCAGGACCCAGCACATCTGTAGAGCTTCTCGGAATTTCGGAAGATCATCAGCTCCACCTGTTGGTAGTCACCCAGGTGGACAGCCTGTAACGCTGTCAAATAAGTACATGTATACTCAAGCTCATCTGAACGGACCCGACTAGCAGTGGATACTTTAAGTAAGCCATATATTCTCAAGCGAGCAGACAGGGTGACCGCGTACGACATGCCATCAGACGATAGAAGAGTAGAGCAAAACGTTAAAGGCATACTACTGATTGTTTAAGATCTCTTTAAAAGATTTGCCAAAGAAGACTGTAGCAAGAAAGAGTCCGTGGAACACGGTTTATTCGAAATTTACGAGCTTACTCCATTTTCATGTGGCATTGTTAAAGAAGACCACGTGATGTTGAGAGAATTCCGACGTCAGCGAATGACAAATACTCTGTCCTTTAATTAAATCATGTCTGGTGCCAGATGCACTAGAAAATCACGAAGCCGTGGTATTTGGGCTGCTCAGACGTCTAGTCTCCGCGTAACGAAAGTGCATCCTGGAGGGAAATTGGGGTGCGAAATGTTGTTAAACACACTTGAGTCTCAATTAGTTGCTGATTTCTGATGATAACCTTACCATGGGTGGTCGACAATATGTTCTTTTCCTTCGTAGGTACGCAGCAGCCAAACAAAGCCTAGTTATTTACTTCATTCCGGTGCCCAGATTTCTGCAGGTGAACCAGTCGTCGGTCTGGATTGTTGTTATCAATTTTTTTTAAAAAAAAATAGAAAGACCCGTGTGTTGTAAGGAGGGCTGGCCTGGATCCTCTAAGCTTTCGACATGTGCTTCGCACTCACGAGGATTGAAGTCAAGCAGCGGGACATGGACTTCCACCTTTCAAGCACAGAGACAGCAAGAGTTGTGGGACACTGTACACAAAAGCACAAGCTCTGATTGTAGCACGACAGATGAAGCCAACACACGAATCTCAAGAGCTGGAACCGCCTTTATCGATTTGTGCTACATTTGGCGTATCGCTGAGTCTCAGAGAGAAGGTGTATCGGAATACACTATGTCCGTGTTGTTTTACGGCTGTGAGACTTGGTCTCCGCGAGAGGCGGACGTCAGCAGGTGCTTGGCTAGTACTGTCTCAGAACTGCTGAGGCCAAAGTATTTGCAATGAGGTGACTGTGAAGCGTGCTTCTGATAAACCAGCAGGTTCATTATCTGAGTGTATCGTGCAACACAAGTTTCGACGGCTCAGCACTGCCCAGTTATTGCCGACAGAAGACAGCACCGTTTTTCTGTATCTAATTCGTAGTGCCTACAGTCTGAAGGCAGGCAAATTATGACCGGGCAGAAGAAAATGAAGGGTGTTATTCAAAGTCTTAGCTCGGTTTCTGAGATCTGCCTTTCAGGCTGGGGTCTACATGGCTTCTCCGGTGCTTGGTTTATTGCGCTGAAGTACAAGGCAGTTAAGGGATTCGCGCTGGTCGTATAGTTGCGTGTTGTAGTGCTCATATGTTGTTAGTAAGCTGTTCTCGCTCTCCTTCTACTGTTCATTCTGGTGTTTTGTTTGAATAAATGGGCACGTTTTTTATGGAAACGAAGCATTAGTTATGTAGGACTGTTAACGATAATGCTACTGTCCTAGTATGCCAACACACGAATCCAAACTATTCGGATGTAGCACCGCACTTTCCGACCCAACTGAACTAGGAGAGGCATGATTTTCAGTTTAATGGGTAAGTGCGGACGCGATACAAATGCGGGAATTCCTCGTATTGTTGCTGTGTGGATGAAAATACATTGGAAACGTTTCTGTATAAATATGGGTGGACAAGTAGCAGACGAGCAAAACTTTGTAGACGAAAAATCTGCAAGCAAGGAGCGTTATCGATTCCATCTTCTCGTCCATTTCTTCGAATTGCTATGGTTCAATAACTACATCTAATTTGTATCAGATAACCAAAGTTGACAACGCTCCATAGCTACATACTACTAATGTAGTGTGACACGAGGAATTTTGTTACCGCGCAATTGATTTCTAGAAATTCATTCCACTTCCTAACCGAATGCACACAAAACTGTCTAGATAAGCGAAGATCGAAGAATCGTGTAGTGAAAAACACAAAAATGTCACATGTCTTGTTTTCAACCAGTTATTAAGTAGTCACATGATGGGTTTGTGTGCCCAGTTGGTTAGTGTTCTTAGTCACTTGTAAGTGGCATTTGGGTTGGACAGATTGGCCATGACATAGGTATACTTTGGGCCTGGTAGTTTGCGGAGAGATGACAGTAACACATGTTTTCCGTGTAGTCTAACGAGGTAAATGTCAGAGGTTTGGGATATCAAAGCAATTTGTTTTCAGTATGTTCTTACACCACCAAATTTTACTAACCCTAAAGAGTGGAATCAGCAGGCTGGATTTTAGATAAGTAATGGATATCTGAAGCTATGGTTGAACAACAACCTTTCTTCGGGGAGTTTTGTGTTTTTCGGTTGAAGCTCTGGGCCAATTAATCGGCCGACAGTAGTCACTTGAAGCTAAAGAACAAAAGTTATCTGTATTCGAATTTGGTAATGCTTCTAGGTTTTGAAAAAACACAAAGAAATCATCAAAACGCGGTTGGTTTTGAGGGGTGGTTTTTTGCGTACATTTACTGTCCCCAGAGGGCGAAAATCTATGCGTACTCATTCCTTATTCAATTTAAGCAAAATGTAATTTATATGCAAAATGTTCCGTCCCAAGAAAGCGCCATTAACCGGAAGGTATTTTCAACGGAAGGGCGAAGTGGACAATCTCCGAAATGATTATTCCTAGGGGCAATTTATTAATCTGGAGTAAAGCGCTCTCCGGAGAGGACGAATTTCTGGTTCAAGTCGCAGGGCGAGGAAAGAGTCTTTGAATCAGTATTGTATTTTGCAGTAAATATATTTTGAGCTTTTATACTATACACAGATCAATTTGTAGTCAGTTGGAAAGTTTGTGCAAGTTTCATTAACAGCATGTGTTCCTTAGCGGAGTGTACTTTCCCAGGATTTTGGAAATGAAGACAACTAAAACTTGCACATTTGTTCAACAAATCATAACCCTTTGTTCTTGACAAATCAACTCTATGGCTTTGTTTATCGCACTACAAAACACAGGTTCCCGCGAACCTCAAGCCCTTTTCTTTTATAACTGGTTATCCTGGTTTCCTGATACTAGTGGCTGGATTGTTGGCCAGCAGAATATTGGTTGCTTAGACTGTACAAATGGACCTCGCCATCCACAACCTGCCCAGGTCAGCAAACAAACCAACGGTCAATCAATACTTCAATCACAAGAGGATTTCATTATGCTAGTAAAACCAGTTCCCGCTGAACAGAAGTGAAGAACTGCACAGCTGTTTCATTTTTATGAAGAATCATTTCACGAAATTTCAGGGAGTTTCGAACCCGCAACCACCCGGCTAGTAGACTGAACACTTAACTGTTCGGCACTGTGACGAACTCACACGCGCGCAACTCACCCTTCAAACACTAGTCCACATCACGTGGTCACCTGTTGACTGTCGCCTCGAGTGACAAGTGTTCAAAGTACTAACCAGGGGGGTTGCGGATTCGAAGCTCCGAGTTTCGCGAGATGTGAACTGAGGATGAATCACCGGCATAGTGCCTCTCAACTTTTCAGCATAGTTTGGTTTCACTTACAACTGGAAGTCTACTTTGAGAGTCTCCAGGACTCTTTATACTACCAGCAGTGTTCTATTGTCCAAAGATATAAACACTATCATCACACTAGTAAACTTATCTGTGGACACCTCCGTTATACCTGCTAACTTGTATTCTGTCTAACAGATTTTCCGTACTCGCTCCATGTCTCCTAGTTTTTTAAAGTTGTAGCGGTGTCAGATGTTCTGTCTTACCTAAAAAATGTAGAAAGGGAGCCCATCTGCCGAGGGAGAGAGTTTTCAGAATTCCCATAAAGCTGGTCAAGCCGAAAAAGTACGATAGAAATTAAAACCCCATTGAACACCAAGGAGCGTTTGCTGCTAGGTGGTCAGAAAGAAAGACTCCCTCTACTATATGCTTAGCCCCTTCTTAGCTCACTCGTTTTTTGCGCATGCACTAATCGTGTCCTGTTTTTCAGTAGATACCGTAAACTGTCCTAACGCAATCCCCATACAGGATACAGCAGCCATATTGAACCGGAAACCATTTCCGCAATCGGACTGTTTCGGGGCAATAAACCCGAAGAATTGAAGAGATGGGGCGTTCTTGGTCCTGATTCAACTGATTTACTACCGGAGAGGGAATGTCACAGTGAGGCTGACCTACTCCACCAACCCATAAGTGTAATCAACTTTAGATTCGTATCACTCTTGGTGCAACGGACCTTTTCCTGTCCTGAGGCAACGATTTTGCCGAACGGGTGAATCCCTATCGACTCTAAAATTGAATATGGACATCCATCTTAACTAGGCAACCACAATACACATACAGCACTGTTTTTTGGAACAACTCACCACCAAACTATGTATCAAAGTCGCAAAGGGTTAGAACACAGACTTGAGCAGCGAACGATGTTTATTGAGCTCCTTACAACCACGGTCATTTGCCTTAAAATCATGTTACAGTTTCGTTATAACAGGTCTTTTTCATGTTTATTTTTTTATATAACCTAGACGACACAAAAGCTAACCACCCGTAACGATGTCGACGCAAGAAAGTGCTGTGCGTTGTGCAGGTCCATCATGTTGAGTATGAATACGGCTCAGTCACGGATATCTTGCGATTATTCATCCAATTTAAATTGTTAATTCCAGGCAAAACGAAGCACTAATTCGCTTACGCAGAAAAGCTGTCCAAAACATCGAGACACCATTGCAGTTACATTCCTCTGGTGAAGAAGATTTGTGCTACCATTACAACGGTGTATACTACTGGCATAACATGCAAGTATTGTCTGATCAAGTGTCCGATCTCCGTCCTTAAGGAACCGTTTTGGAATGCTTGCCCATTATTGTTTAGTATTCAAAGAAAGTCCAAGAAAGTTCAGAAAGACGCTTAAGAATGCTCACGCTTCAAAAACAAATGAAGGGATGAAGAACTTCACTGCAGAGTTGTTTTTTGTTGTCTATTGCTTCGACACTTGACCAAACACTACTCACATGTTTCATAAGTAGTATATGCAAATGCGTCCTCTTATTAGGAAGTAAACCGTCAAGGATATATCCTGATAGCCTCAAATATGCCTCAGTAAAGGGTAAAGCGATGCAGTGTAGTTCACGTTAGTTTGTTTTTTCCTCAGCTACTAGCGTTTCATATATTGCTCACTTATTTACATGTCATCATCGGTTCATTTCTGCGTCCCACAAAAGACTTTCACGGCTGACGATCGAATTTTGCTTTATGTCGTTTCTTTCGCTGCAATAAGGTAGTTCGCATGCAAAGGACATGGCCAGATAGCGCACAATAGTGTGGCCTGGCACAATTGTTCCGACACACCTGGACACTATTTAATGTCCCTCTTGGTTCTTAATTTAGGATCATAAGCTGCGTGACTTCACAAGGCCACAGAAGGTGTCCATTGATCTGGCCAAACTTTCGTAAAAACATGCAACTCAGTCCCATCCACATTTCGGTGATGACAAGCCTGAGCGCATTTTGGCACCGTGATTCCGATAAACACATTCCATGGCTATTTTGCTCTTGTAATGTACGTCTGAAGAAACTTGTGTAAGCGAGTATGTTTCGGGTAGAAATGGTACTAACATACATAGTGAAGTTTAACAATACGTTCTTAAACTTCTCTAACTGTATCCGGAAGATAACGAACAAATCCGTTCGTTTCTAATTTAGACTTTAATCTGAAGTTCAACCAATAATGTGAAACTTCCTCGACTTCGACTTGTGAGCAATATATGAGTTCAAACTTCCCCTTTTCAGAGAGAACGAATATGTAAATAAACAATGTGACTCATCTGGCAAGATTTCCGCGAAGTGAAAATATGAACAGGTCTAGTTAATGTCCAAACAAAATGGCTGTAAGTCATCGGCTTTCAGCTTTGGATCGATAGCGAAACATTACGTAAACCGTTCCCGCAATAGTTGGCACGTGATAGCCTAAGATATCCAGTCACGTGCCTAAACATTGTTAATAAGTCTGACAGCTTACACAATCGTCTGTTTCCTGATTGAGGTTTATCTTCAAGCGCAAATCTGGAATTTAAGTGGGCTAGTCCCTAACAGGCAATCAGAAATAGGGTGATTATTGGTGTCGCTTTTGTACGTGTGAGGCGATAAAAAATGTTGGTCCGGCAAAAAACCCTACTACATCAAACTAAACCAGAAGAGGAAACCAGACAAGTTCACGTAGTCAGACATCACACTGGCAAACAACACACGTACAGTGTACGATGAATATATGTCCGCCTGTTTTGGTTTGGCTGGAGCGAAATTGCATCAGGGGTCTCCGTTACCTGAAAACTGAAATGTTGTCATTTTAATCATGTTTACCTCCTCGTGGCGAGTTCGACCAGCCCTCCTCAGTCATTGTTGACACTGATGCTTCACTGCCGTACAACCACGAAGTTAAGTTAATACTACTCAAAGCCTTAAAGCGAAACAGAGAGTGGATGAGGGAGGGGACCTGGTGCTGGCCTATCGCAAGCATTCTGACGTGCCTAGCGCTCTATCAGCAATCTGGAAAGAAACTGACAGCAAAAACGCCACTGATAGCGATTGGACACTATTTCTTAGAATATCTGAAGACAACCGTAGGAGAGTCAATGGAACCCCATCCTGGAAGGCGGATCGAACCAACAACACCGTAGTTGTTCGTGGCAAAGGTTCATTCTTAAAAACTAACTACAATGGTTCCGGGTTTGTGTAGCGCGGGATACGCAGTGCATCAGAGAAAGTCCGAACTATTCGTAGCAAGACACTTTGAGTAAAAGAATTTGTCCGTAGAATGGCTTGCTAAATGTAGTGAACCTCAGCCCTCAGTAGTGGGAATTTAAAGAGCTGTTCCTTTCAACAGACAACGACTCTGATTAAGGCAGAGCCTGAGGCAGCTCAGTGGTTAGGATACGAAATTACTGGTTGGAAGGTCCGTAGTTTGAGCCCAACCTAAGCATCCCTACTGTTCCTGTCTTGACTTGGATCCCTGAGAATAGCTCAAGCCTTGTGCTTCCTATGAGTTGCATGGCATTCATGCACCGAAAGGATGCTACAGCCGGAAGATTGAGTAAGACCTCTGTGATACCCGAATGTTAAGTTGCCTTTAGTTTTTGTCCGTTGCCCCATTTCCTGTCGTGGTAAACATCCAGTTCTGGATTCTCCCATCCACTTGTCTGCTCTCTTGAGTATACAAGTGTAACCACTACTCTGGAGCAGACGCTTTTGCTTCCAATGCCACATCGCCTAAAGAGGCATTTTCCAAAAAGCTGATGAGTCTTCTGTAGTCCCCAGCATCCTGCACTTCCACTCCTGCATTTCAGCATCTGCAGGCGAGTTTAACTGAACGCTGAACAGTGGAGCATGGTAACTAGATCTTTCTATCATAAGCCAATATCAACAAGAGTACACTCCCCATAACTGTAATCTTTTTCGATTCGCCTATTTCCTCACAAAACTGATTAGAGGCTGCTCAGTCGAACCCAATTCAGATTGCCCTTTTGAAATCAGTCATAATTCCTCACAAATAGAACTCAGATGCTGTCTGCATATACTGACCGGAGTGAAACTCTGATTGCAATCCCAAAGAACGTCTTCTGGATACAAGAAAGAGAATTTATTGGTAATTTAAGAGAGAGAAACCATAAATGGCCCACCCCCCGGATTCGCGTACGATAAGATGTTCAAAGACACCAAACACATCTTGAATTGGTGCATCTTGAAGCCATGGTAACCTATCTCGTCGTACTTCGTTTGTTTGTTTGTTTTTCATTCTTCCGAATACTCGTCTGGTTTAGCACGCATTTGTCTCACATCTGCTGCTTATCGCATCTAATCTCTGGATTGGAGAAAACCAAAGCAAAATCACCGGCTGACTGAGAACTGTTGCAAACAACTGATTTGACAACCAAGACACATATTTCATCAAGCTGCGGAACGCTTTTGGAATATGAAATGATCACATGTCTTGGAAAACAGAAATGATGGTTTTGGATACTGTAGTCAAGCATGGGGTATTGTTCGAAAGCGTTTTCAGCATTACAGGGGAGAGAGACGGTAGCGCGGTGGGACGAACCAAGTCCATGGGCTTTCAAAGTACGGTTGCCTCTCTTTCTTTAGGTATGGACCCACGTTTAGCTTGTCCTCTGAAGCTCTCCTTGAATTTTAGGACCTTAAAGAGACCTGGTTACAGCTAAAACCACGGTCGAAATTTTTCTCAGAGCTAAACAACTCATCAACCTGGTTCTCCGTCGCAGAGTCCAAGGATCGTTTGCGAGAAACCCGACGAGAACAGTTATTTTCTGTATGTCCTATGGTGATGAGCCACGTACAAGACCAGGAACCAGATGATATATCCTGCTTCTTCCACTGTGATCTAAAATCACTGATGCCGTTCGTTCATGTAACTGGCCAAAGTAGAATAATAGCATTGGCAAAAATAGATTTTACTTTCACGGACAGTCTTGTTCCTCTCCTAGTGCAATTGCTCTGATGAGTTCACACCAAAAGTGCAAAGTACTGGACTCAAGTTTCGCTCTTACTAGAGCTCATCAGCAGTATACATCTTTGGCCCTTCCGGGTTTTGAACCTCGGACGTGTGACAAGCAAAGCGCTCGGGCTACCACCGCTCCACCAGCGCACCCAGGACGAACCCGAATTTTCACATCTGAACAGGTGAGTACGTTCACAATTGAGCAATTGGATTGGTTCGCCAGATTTGCAATGCAGCACTAAATCAGTTTAGACACTGGCAATCACCGGCAGCACGTCAAGCAAGTCACCTGATTACTAGGCCATACAAGGTACTCAGCCTTATACCGATAGTGAGATGGTTCATAACGTGCACAAGACAACGTAGCTCTGTTCACATTGTCTTGTTCTCGGATGTTCAGAGTTCCAGCACCGAGAAGATATCAGTAGAAAAACCCACTCCTAATTTATAAACAAGGGTACCAGAAAATTTGAGAAAAGACATGAGGCGAAAACTTGACTACGTTTTAACTAGCTGATTAAGCCAGACTGACCTCACAACGCATAAATATTTAACAACCAATCGATCTTGGGTCTCCGTGATCCTCCATTTGCTTGGCTGGAAACACTGGAATAAATTAGTGTTAATCGATGTCAGTGGTGTCCGTGCTGTCAGTTTCTTCTCAGATTATTTGTCTGAGGGCTTGGAGGTGCCGATACCTCAGAATTCTTGCGACTAGCCAGCACCAGGTCCGTTTCTCGCCCACTCTTTTCTCTTCTTTTCACTCTGTGGTTTCAAATGTAGTTAGGTAAACTTTGTGATTGTACGGCAGTAAAGCCTCAGTGTCAACACTGATGTTGCTGTTTCTGGTGATGATGACGATGACGATGATGACGATAATCATCGGATTATGAATCAATCGATCTCCACAAAAGATCTGATGGATTTAAAGTTGCTCGGATGTCTATATTAGGGATAAGAAAACACAGCCAAGAGACGTTTTCTGTTCGTGACTTTTGTTAGGCGTGCGTGAAGAGTGATTTTGCCAAAAATAGATGAATTCTCTGAGTACACTGGATGACTTCTGCTGGGAATCATGAGCAAACGGAACCAGTAACATTTCCGGTTGCCTCAGAACGAGTGAGAATTGTGATAGTCTGAATGGAACATTTTTGACGTGTTAAGTTCTGTGTGTTGAACAACACAGGTCATTCGGAGAGAATGACATACTATCACGCTTTCTAAACGCTTTCATCTCAGCTTTTATGAGCTTTCCCTTGGAGAAGCTCCCTGAAGTGGACACTTTTTGTCCGTTCCTTCATTTAATCTCCCTAGAGAGGTACAACTGCAATGGCATTTTCCAAGTTAGATTCATTGACTGACGAAATTCGAAATACTAATAAAATGTTTTCGTAGGTTCCACACTAATTATCCGCCCGACAGACTGTAGTGCAGACCCGATAAATAGTCATTATTTCTAGCGAAATACACTCATTTGCAAACAAATTTGGTTTTGCAAGAGACTCACCTGGAACCCAGCTGGATCTCTGGTTTATAATGTTTCTAAGCAACTGAGGGAAACTCGGGGACTGAGCCTACCTGGTAAGCCCCAAGAAGGGCAAAACCGGTCGTGGGCTGTCGAAGAGGTTTCAGCAACCTTATGAGTAGTGTATTACGTCCAGCCATTATTTCTCTTCTCCTGTGTTGCTGCAATAACGCTTCTACAAGCTTAGCTGTGAGTATTGTTAAACAGGTGGTCATAGTTTTTCCTTACTTATATAGACCGGTTAATGTTGGTGTATTTCCATTGATTTTTCTACCTTCTCCAGTTTAAAACGCTATTTAAACTATGTGTGGAATGCTATCATGAGCGCTATTCAGGATAATCACTCAAACGTTTGAAGAGTACATATCAATAATGACGAGATTCGGTGATCCAGCATTTGATTCTTTCTCACACTCGACAAGCTGACATGTAAAACTGGCATGATTTTTCTCATTCCAGACGACCCGAGTTCGAGTTTCAGACCGACTACTGATATTCACTATTGACAATCTTCAGCAAGAGCAAAGCTCGAGTACATGGCCTCCTGTATCAGGGGTGAACTAATTGGAATAACCTCCGCGGGGAACCAGAGGACTATCTACTACATACCGCAGCCACCTATGAGCACTCAGAAGTTTTCGACATGTTTTAATTTTCCAAAAAATATACCTCGTCGAGAAATTGTAACTTGTCTGCCATCGACTAGCAGAGTAGTTACCTGCTCATCCACTGGGGCTTCAGGTGGAACAAAATTTCAGAAGCCTCTGGCAAACAGCCGGTGGCTTATCCTTTCTGGCTAGAAAACCACTAGCTGTTTACCTAAAACGGCGATGCATCAATCAGTTTTAATTTTTTTTTACCAGTTGAGTGAAAACATGATTTCGCTAAGAAACATGGACGTCCTCATCTGCTAGCATGGGATATTTCTACTGCATCCAGGATGTACTGGTGTACTGTTGTCTACATGCTTGCCTCATACTGCAGGAGTAATTCCTCGCAACAGGGACACTCCGAGGATATCACTTCAGTTGGCAATGACACGGCAGCGACAAACTTGCCAAAACACTCCGATAGCTCAACGAACAACCTAGCCTTATTAAACGATCACAATTTTTGTTAGTTCCACTGAAAGTCTGGTTTCTTTATGCAACGTTCAAGTCTAACTTCATCGGCTTTTTATTCTTCTGAGAAGGAGACATCAATAAAAAAGGAAGGAAGTGTTTATTCACTGTGCTTCTACAGACTGTGAAAAACACTACACTTTCCCGCAAATACGCGAGGCATATAAGTTATTAATGAAGTGGAAGACCAGGTTTACGAGAAAAATTGACAGGCCGCACTGAAAAAAAGTCGCTGAATAAATTGCTCTTGTGTTATTGTTAGACATGTCTAGTCTGTGCTAGGCGAATTTATGCGTTCTTTCACCAATCTTTCTAGGTCTGTTGTTTAATCGATATGAAGCTTCTGCTCAATCATTGAACTGTGAACATTTCCGTCCGCCGTAGTAGTATTTTGCTATTGATCAACTTGGCCGTGCCGCGTAGAAGTTTCACCAAGTGCCTGAAGAAACAGAACGCGTACTTCTACACAAGTGGCTCGTCACTTTGAGACAAACACAGGAGCTTTTTCAATCACAAAAGCGGAATGTTCCTTAACTGGGTTAGAATAGAATGTGAAAACATATTTGTAGGTTAATTGGATTTCAACCGAAAATGAAGCGAGACAAATTTATAGGAACACCTCTTGCTACAATCCTGTCAGGAATTGTTGGTACAATGAGCGCCCATCTTTTCATCCCAGAGCTTCCTGTACGAGGTCTGGAGGAGTGTCTGAATTGTAAATTGGTCAATGTTTTTTCATTCCTGGTCAAGGGCATCCACCGGTTCAGCTCTGGAATCCAGAAGTTTAGTACATTTGCACCCTTGACGTGTCCCCATGGTTTCCGATCGGCTTAAGCTCCGGAGTACAAGCTTGCCAATTTGACGACAGGAAACAGGAGCCTGCCAAATGTGTGTTGGGGACTGCGTTATCTTGTCAGATATCACTTCACGCACACTTCTGGCCATTAAAAACATTAAGAACACATCAAGTAGAACACAAGATTGACGGAAGCTCAGGGATTAAGCCCACCCGATAAGCCTTGGGAAGGTCCAAACCGGTAGTGGGTTGTTGAACAGCTTTCTGCAGACTTGTAAGTAGTATGTTAGGTCAAGAGTATTGATTGTATCCAACAACCACTTGGGCCACGTTAAGTTACGCGCAAAATCCCAAAAGTCAAATCGTTCCAATGGAGGTTTATCAACAAGTGCGGTACTATAAATACAATAATAAAACAATAAAACTGTACGAACTTCAAATCGTGAGGTTACTCCGTCTTCTGTACACAAGTTTTGGAAATATTAATTCCAAATTAGATTACAAAGTTCACACCGACTCAAGGCAAGATAGCGAAACCCAGGTGGTCGATTTAAACCAAACGTGCGATGGCAAAGTCAAAGAGCGGTTTGCGTCCAGGTCAAAATAAGGAAGGCGGAAACAATAGAAAACGGGGAATCACTTTGTACACAATAAGAACAGAGGAAAATAATCAACAAAGAGAGCACTAGAGTCTTGGACGTCACGCAGTACGCTAGGTCTCCTAGTCTTTGGGCTGCGAAGGCATCAATACACAGACAGCGTCTACGCTTATTTCTCTAACTGTCCGGCAAGCAGGAATTCCCCACATCCTGCCAATACGAACTGAACGTTTTTCCGTCACTACAGATGATGTACCTCGACTGGGGATCCCAGGTGAAAGGAGTCTCGGCCGAAGCCAATTGATGCCGAATCTGATGCCATGTGTGCTCAATACACTGCATCATCCTCTTAAACTTCAAAAATGCTGTCGCTTCGAGCCGTTTGGGTGCGGGTGTGAGCTTCGATGCACTCGCAGTTGACACGGGACAAGAAGAATCATTCGTCAGACGCAGGACGCCTTGTTTGGTTCCCCAACCGGTCCGTGTTTTATCACCTTTCCAGATGGTCTGAGTCGCATTGCTATATCGTGCAAGCTTGAAGCGTGCTTTTACAACCCGAATGACACCCGTATGACACGTGTCACCGGGGGTGTAAGCCACCATTCGGCCATGGCCAGTTAGGTATGTAAGTATTTTTTTCTTAAGGGAAACTGCGTAAAAGGTTGACGAACACTATTCGGCCGTCCACGACCGGCTTGTCCTCAGGCCCATCAGGTAAGTGTGGTCCTCGCACTTCCATCAACCTTATGCTCTGTTTGAACCCAACTTGTACAAAATTCGCGAATTACATTCATTTGCATACCAAATCTGAAAAATAAAGGGTCCTGTATTCCTTGTTGCTGAAAAGCATCGTTTTGGCTTTTTTCCTAATTAGATTTGCAAGAGAGTAGTATGTAGAAATGCTCTGTCACGAAGATATAATGTCCTCAACTGAACTATCATAAAACGACTTGAAGGATCAAGCTGGCCAATGTCTTTGCGTACAAGTGTGCAGTCAATTATCCGGT
Organism: Opisthorchis felineus; assembly: GCA_004794785.1. Lineage (NCBI taxonomy): Eukaryota > Metazoa > Platyhelminthes > Trematoda > Opisthorchiida > Opisthorchiidae > Opisthorchis > Opisthorchis felineus. Next base: position 399,854 of record SJOL01006431.1, on the reverse strand, counting down.
GCATGTGAACTGCCTGCAGACATGAAGAGAATGAGACAGCTGTTGAACTCACCCAACGCCTTTATACTTGGTGCCTTCGTAACCGGACTGGATGCGGTGCTCTCATCGATGTCTCCAGTCTTCGGAAACATCTCCAACACGATTCGACCAAGATGTGCACTGATTACAGTTTTTGATCTTATTATTCAGCTGTAGTACCCTTTCGGTGCCTAGCTGTCAAGCCACCTGAAGGAAGCCCGAGGGCTGGGAGACTGCCAGGTTGCCCAAGCTTAAACAGGAGAAGTCGAGATGCAGAGGTCGGGTTCGTACCATGGACATTCCGGTCAGTAATTTAGCGCTGTGACCACTGAAGATCCATTCCACCCCCAATTTTTTATCTACACTCCTTAATCGGGATATCTTTTATTGATTTCACAGTTAACCGTGACTGCAAACAAAGCTGCAAACAAATTTGAGCAGTGCATTGCGAGTATACATGTATCACGATATCTCGAATATCGTAGCAACTGAAACACTGCTCAGGATAATCCATACTTTCATGAACAGATACTCACGATTATAACAACTTCCATTTTACCTTGAGTAGGACTTCACCGTTCTAGGAAACCCAGGTAACTTTGCCTACACTCAGAGATTTGTAATTTGCGTCTAATCCAGAGTAAAAACCTACTCGCAAAACAAACAAGCAAACAAACCTTTTCACATAGTTTTTGCCCCAAGGTGAATATCCCGTGAAAAGTATCACAGCCGGCAGGACTGCCCAGGGAAGAACTGACGGAAAATTTCACAGGATGAGTAATTGATGAATAAAGGAACATCCGACCTAACGACGGCAGTCTTGCAATAAATCATTCGAAACAAAACCATTTGGGTGCTTTCTGTGCCTCACGTTTTTGTTTGTGGAAGAATGGCTCTGTTTCAGCTGAACAAGATGCGAAATGTTCTACCAGTGAGTGTAAATGATTGCATAGATAAAAAGAAGACAACCACCGGGAACAAATGGGTTTAGTGCCCCACAGAAAAGTGAAAATTTGTTTGCGTTTTTCTGCTTGCTTTTACTCACTTTCCTGAATAACTGGGATTTGGTGCATTGTAAAAAGTTTATAGGCACACTTTCTTTCGCCTACCAATTTATCAGAGAATGTGAAAGGTTAAAAACTTACAAAATCTGAAAACATGCCTGCTGAATGGAAGATCCACTTGTCCACATCGCTCAGCAGCCCGTCGAAAGTTGAATAGGAATCAAATGAGACGACGTAAACAGAGGACAGTCCTAGAAAGTTGAACAAGCTACAAAATGTGATTTTGTAAATAAAACAGGAAGATCCTTTGGAAATGACGGATTGCTTTCCAAACTACCTAAACCTGATGCACAAGAACTGCAAGTTGATAATCCCTGTTCACCAAAGCAATCACTGGGCTTGTGGCTTCGCTCTTTTTCTCACTAGGCTTCATGTCGGATTTCATCAAGACATTTGGCATAGTTTGGAGCTACCCCAACGGATAAAGACCAGAAAAATCTTGTGGGAAGCTGATTTGGGTCACAGAGTTGGAATGTGGCCCACAAAGATGCTCATATTTTTCCACCATGCACTTGGTTCTATCTGTTGGATATTTTGAGAATAATTGACAAGGTTTTGAGGGATTTTTCTTCTACCTAAGTTAGAAATGGCTTTTTGGTTTCAGGTCTTAGGCATCGTCCAACATGTGGCTTCATGTGTGACGGAAGAAAATGAGAAATGCTGCCCGAGGTTTAGCTGCAGGATCTGTTTATCCCACTTTCCCAGCAATAACACTTCCAGATAGTTCAACGGAGCTTATCAGGAGCCATAAAGCGATATATTTGGGTACGTTTAGCGTTATTCGCTTCGGTCATCTATCTCGTTGTATGGTGACGAAACGTTAGCAGGCTAATTGCCAACCTAGACGTCTTGTATTAACGCACGAACTTATAGTGAAGCTACACAGGTTGTTCAAATTACTACATCAATGTCAAATAGGCAGAGAAATTCGTCGATAGCGGGCTCGGGAAAGGAAAGTTTTCGTTCAGCTTGGGAAGGAAATTGTCCAGGTAGCATTCTTCGAAAACAAGCCGGCATTCGGAACCATTCGACTTTTAGGGATTTATTCCGACTACAGTTTATAATAATGAAATAACTAATAATCGTCCAGGTATAACAGCCTTTCGGTACACAGCCGCCATGCCACTCTGAGGGGCTCAAAGACTGAGATACTGTCAGTTTGCTTAAACCTAGACCGGAAAAGCCAAGAGATTCTGAAATTTAGTTCGCCCCTTAACCATGGAGCTAATTCGGGCTCCACAACAGTTTATAGTGCGGTTGTTAACAGGTACTCTAATGAACCGGGGTGCTTTACATACCAGGCTTATGTCTAAGAACGTAAAACCTAGGGTTCATTTAACTTCATTTTCATATGCGAGCACAGGGTCATGGTAGCCAGCTGCTTACAGTAACAATGATGGTGATGAAGATGACAGTGTGGAGTGAAATGGATTGCTGAAGTTTGCAGCGGTGAAAGCTAATCGTGGTGTCCATACTACATACACAGTCAAGATACACCAAGTTTGTGGGGAGTATATACGCATGTCGTCGCTTTAACAGTTGACGGAGTGTGAAGATGTGGTCCACACAGCCCCTTTCCAGCCAGAATCCTGCTTACTTTCTCAGGTCCCGTCTTCACGCGCTTTTGTAAGACGGCGTAGAATAAACGATGCAAAGAGTGTAGTTACAACGGCGGCCAAGCTAATTCCCCTGTGATTACCACACACCACTATCGACTCACTGCGGTTGGTTGGGACGGTTACTTCCGTTCAGTTAGGGGTGGATAGTTTAGAAAAGCGGATTTCACCTCCATATTTGGACGGAGCATTTAGAAGCTTATCAGAAACCGCAGCTCACTGACACCTGAGGGACAAAAAACACTCGCTTATTTCCTAATCCGTCCGGGGTTCCAAGTTCACCGTCCAGGGGTGTGTCGCGGGTTGGCTATTCGGTTGAGCAAGCGTAGGTAACCAATTGAATTTTTCTTAAAAGTGTTCAGCGCAACTATTCAGGCGCTAATTTTTTATGGTTAAGTCAGTCGTTGTTATCAATTATTGTTTCACTCACTGGAGGCCTCCCTGGGCTTGGTGCACGTATCCACTGGAACAGTTTACACGCATTGCCAGATTTTATTGCCTTCTCCATTTCCTCGACTTTCTGGACCCACCAAGATTCTTCATCTGTATAGATGCTCTTTTTCATCGGAAGTCCGACAGTTTTTGCACTGACAATGTACTCTCGACCAGGAGGAATATGTGTCCACAAACGGTGTGCCTAGCCTCATGCAGGGTTGCGAACAGTACCTTCCAGTAAGCGTCAACACCAGAAGACGTTTTGTCCGAAAAGGACTTCGGTAGCTCACTCTGGTAAACTTATTTCACACCAGGGCCCGAGAGCTTCCCAATGGCCATACGAGATGTGTTCATCTTGAGCGTGTCTAAAAAGCGCGACGAGAAGCAGCAAAGAACAAGCGCGTGATCCGAATCCACATAGGTATTACAGAACGAACGACAGTCAGTATCTGACCCACACCACCTATAGTTAATGGCGACGTCGTCTGTCTGTGTTGGAGGTTGGATCACCCGCGGCAACACCATGTGGTCAAGCGACTTCGGCTATTTCGAAAGTTAGTACCGCACAGAAACAGTCTGTGGTCAGCACTAACTGCAGCAAGCGCTCGCTGTTTTCCGTGCGTCATGCTTTCAGTCCAAGACAATCAGTCGATTTAGCCCCAGCAGCTCTAAGTCTACCTACCTGCGCGTTCATATCCCGGGCAACCACAACAAGACCTGCATTCTGAGCCCTCCACAATAAGATGCTCAAAGCATCGTAAAAGCTATCTTTGAGTATATCGGAGCTACAGTGCTTTGGGGCGCATGCAGTTACGATGAACAATCAGCAGTTATTGGCGTGTTCACGGACTACTGTGACAGACTTTGCTAAAGGAAATACACAGAAGCGATTATTGACGGGCAACCATTCAAGCAGATACTTTTCAGCTCGGTGGCTTACAGCAATACTAACCTCAGCAGAACCGACAGCACCGGATTCTGGATCACCAGAGTTGCACAGCCAGAAGCGAGGGAGGTCAGTTGATGAGGAGGTCATCAACTGTACTTGGGTCTTGAATCCTCGTCTCAGACCGGTGGCACACATCAGTAGGACGTGAGTCCAACTTACATGCAAGGGCAGTCTGTTGTCCAGCTTGTTTAAGAGTGCGAACGTTAAGTCTGCCAGATGAACTCTGCGTCAGAGGGTTGAAGAATGATTTCGAATTGTCTGTGACCGTGGCAGCCAAGTCAGCCGTAGATATTGCAGCTAACGGCAAAGGGCGGAAAACATACCTGTCAGTCCTTAAGAATGAACCTACAGCCTGCCTTATCTTACTCACCCTACTGTATGCATCAAGTGAGGCGACCCGGTTGATTGCAACACACGACGGCCGACGTGGCACAAAATTATATGTAGGTTTGAAATTCATAAATGTATGTGGGGTGGGATAATGCCATGACGTCCAGGCCTAGATAGGAGGACCATTGAGTGCTCAACCAAAGCCTTTGACTCAAAAGCCTAACGGCAAGGCAGTGAGAGTTCGCCCAAGACTGTCAGAGCAGCCCACATTTTTAAGGAGCGTGTCGCCACACATTTTCCAACCCCCAACCTGCAGAACCAGGAGACTGCGTTATACATCCATCCATTGACTACTTTGGCGTCAAACGTACACTCCCCAGTACAACACAATGAGTTATGAATGTACACAAACCGTCACACCGCCATAAGGTCCAGTCGCTTTGTGACGGAGCAGTCAATTTTGTCGGCGATCACCGTTCTAGAAATCGGTACACCCACTAACATAACACTAAGACTAGACAAATCTGCTGCCTTCTAAAGGCATTTGAGAGATTTGGATTCCTTTACACGAAATCTTAATTTAATGCACTAAATTAAACTTTGTTTGGTTTGAATTCACTCGCGATTTTCAAGCCTAACATCTGAACAGTGGGTGTGTCATAACAAGGAATTTTGTGACAGGATCACAACTCCCACTAAAAAAAGTATAGAATGAATCCAACCTTGCCTTCGGAAAAATTTGGCCGTTTCTAGTCCGATCAAATCCCATGAGCTCAGCAAGTTGATGCTTGGCAAACTGATGCCTCATAAGACTTTACTGCCATCCATCTACCCCAATACGGGTCAGTATGTGCGAGTATGTAACCAGTAATGGGTGACTGGACGCTACGTCTTCAAACAGTTGTGACAGGCCCACACACAAAAAAACGAAAATAGTAGACGCCCGCTTGATGGTTTGATTAACGTCTCCTCTAGGCTCAAATGTCCAGAAACCGTGCTTGATTTATCCTGGTAAACCACTATATATAAGGTTGATGAAGACTGTTCGACAGTCGCCTTTCGTTTCTGGTATTTGTCAAATGAATGTGCTGTCTACCTCATGTTTCAGTTAGTATGATATTCGGGGTGTCCGTATACATGTTCTTGAGCTAAAGTTGTTGAAAACTCTTCGACAGCCTCTCTTGAGGCACATTAGTTAGTCACAGTCCTCGAGTTTCCCCTACCTCATGTTCTGCTTAAACCCAAATTAGAGGAAATCGCGAAATATTCTCATTTACATGCGAATATGGTTGTGACGGGGACTACGCAACAGAATTCCGGTGGAATCCCTCGGCCATAACATTCCCACAGTGAGACCGAATTAATGTGCAAATGAGTGGAGTTGGCGCCACTAAAGGTCATTAAAGGTCACCTTACTACACGCTTCATTACGTATACGGAGAAGCCCGTTTCTGCGGATACACGTTTCTCAAAGCGTTTTGCGTCCGTGTATGAATCCGGAATAGTTAAACATTTGAGCAACAAACGAAGATCCAGTTTTAAGTGACTGAGGTGTTTGTAGAATTCGCATTCACATCGCTCATCTTTGGTATGGATCCAACAGAATAACTGCGCCAAGACAGAACGAGGGCTGCTCAAAAGAGAATGACGTGAACACAAAAAACTAGTTATTCACGGAGGAAATATTCTGAAGATACCAGGCTGAAATGATGGTGATTGCTCTACAGAGAACGTGATCATCCTGATGTAATACCGGGCCATCGGATGGGGTCTTTTTTAACTCCTGTTCAAACCAAAAAAGTATAAGCAGCTCGGAAAAAGGATTATTCACACGACGAATGAACCTTCCGTCTATGAAGTCTTCATCTGAGAAGCCAGCCAACATGTGACCAGGTGAGGTGGGTTCCGTAATTGACGGACGAGTGGCGCAGTGTCCTGTCCGCCGCTCGCGGTCGAACGGCAAGTGTTCAAACTACCAGCCGGAAGGTCGCGGGTTCGAAACTTCCTGGAGTTTTGTGAAATGCTCACTGCTGGTGATTCTCAATGAGGATGAAACAGCTGTACAGTTTTTCTCGGTTTTCAAGTATAGGTTGGCTCCACTTAGAGGCTCCCCTCACTCTCAAGAAACCGTTTATTTCTATGACACAACAGTGGGAACCCAGATCACAAAAGAAGTTCTCTGCTGTGAGTTTTCTTATCCTTTTTTATCACTTTTCTGAGTGCTTGTACGCCGACATCTTCCGTTGAGCAATTCTGCTGTAATTCATGTGCTGGTCATCCTGATATCCTTGGGGATTCGGGTGCTATCATTTAATGGTTACGAATACACTGTTACGCTGCTCATAGCTAGGCCATGTCTCATCAGTGTGTTCTGAAAATGCCGTCATTCTGAACCGAATTTGTGAGTACTGCTCATGTTGAGTGCAGCTCAGGGTCTACTATCTCTTAGGCGAAACGTATGACATGGACTTTCTCAGCACGCAGAACTCTGCGCAGACCAAATCAAACTTTATCAAAAATTGTGTGAAAAGTTTTCTTGAGTAATAGTGGTTAAAAATTGGAATAAACTGAGTTGAATGGGAGCGCAGAACATCAAACACATGATGCGAGTTTGTCTCATGTCACCGTAACAGACAGTATTTTCCATTAATGTCCTTGTTTTCGGCAAAGTGACATGAGCAATGTAATCGGTATTGCCGGTCATTTGCCACAGGAACGTCCAAACTCCCTAATCAGGTGGATGAGTAATACAGGAAAATCTGAACATTGATTTTTTTCTGGTAAATACCACGCCTCAACACCGCCGGTAACTGTCCACTGTTATACAGCGGACAATCTATCCTTTTACCAATGTAGAGTTGTGAATTGCTCTTGACAACCTTTGTTTACTCCGATTCGTTTCCGGCCTCCATATTGCTAATGACAACAACTCATGGGCTGAATCACACCTAAGCATATGACACTCCTCCACGACTGTGTTCAGCTTCGTCATTTGTGAAAAACAGACGGACATCATATAATCATCCCTACACAATTCTTCCGATTTTTTCTCCTCTGGGCGGAAGGAGACGCATGACAGTAAGGTGTGATTCATCGCGGGTAAAATACAACTTCCTGATTAAGTGAAGTGGAACGATAATTAGGAAATTTGGTCGACAACAACCGAAAGATTAGACGTAAGAATGTGCCAAGTAGACATTTAGACTAATAAATATGCATATGAAGTTCACGTTCACGTAAAGTACAAATCGCTGTGTCGGTAAACATTCGTTTGGAATTCATTTAGAACTCTACAGTTTTTTCAGCCCCTCAGAGGGAATCAAAGCTGTGCGTATCGGGAATTTTGAAGAGAAACGATGATTTCGTGGACTTGTAGGGGCGTTTTGAAGTTGATTGCTGCTGTCTCCCAGGGTGAAAATCATACATTTATTGTTTCATCGGTTGAGTTGGGTGGGCTTACTTTTTCGGATTGTTCTGTCAAGTGAAACTACGCCACTGGCTCCCCGTGCACCACACGAGCTTTGGAGCGAGCCATATATGCAACCAAGTGAAAGACCTTTGTCTGGTATGAACTCAAGGGAACCCAAGGAAAATGCTCAGGTGGGTTGGTTCTAAAACCATCAGTGTGCCCAAATTTTGGCCCATAGAATGTAGGTGGAGAAACTTAAGCGTTCAGTGCCCACAGTGTATGAAAAAGGTTACCGTATGGCCCTCACCACTCAAATGAAGTATTCACACATATGGCGACCTAGCGCTATCCATCAGTTAGCTGGGTCTGCACAACAATGGTCACAGACAGTCACCTCTAGCATCGTTGAAGGCGTAGCAGTCTAGAATGCCCCAAGTGTTGAAGCAGATCATTTCCAGGTGGATACATGAAATACACGCAAGTAGAATACAAAAAATGATGACTTTAGACGATACAACGTATAAAGAACAACTTTTAGATAGCAGTGAATACGATTGGACAGCCCGGGAACCCAAACCAGAAGCACTCAGTGGCGAACCACTCACAGCTTCCTTAGACGAGGCAACCGGGTCAGAGCGTAAAAAACGGATGAAGATCGGTGACAGAAGATTAGCCACAATTGGAAAATATTGTGACATGTCACAGGGGGCCACCCTGCTGACATTTCCTTTCGCATTTTACACAGACTTTTTATCTTTATATATATATATATATGCTTATCTTTTCCGACAGTCGTCACCGACTACTCTCTGATGCAAATTAAATGTGCTAGACATATCTAGCCCAGCCTGTCCCCCAATCTACCCTAATATTACCACATCTTCAACGTGATTTTGAAAGTCCAGTGATTGAGTGTTTATGAGACTATCAATTGGTGGACGAATTTCCACTCCCACAATGAGATCTTTTATTCTTTTCACTGCCCTGCAAGCAGTGTTTTCTGAGCTGTTCCTATGATTTTTTCTCACCGGACGCTGCATTAGAACATCTTTCTCCTCCGTTGACACACCTTCTGACTTCCTCACGAAAACGTTCGTTTGAAAATTCTTCGGAGATGACAAATGAAGAGGACCTTTTGCCTCTTGTTTCAATTCGCCATTCGATCAGACTTTATCTGAAAACGAGATGGGTTCTTGACAGCCCGTCCCACTTCCGAGCTTATCTGGCAACCGATCGGGTTTGGATTAGCGCGACACGGTAAAATTGGGTCATATACTAGTATGCTCTCGCCTTAGTTTTCGTTTCTAACCGAAATTCATCAAGGACCGTGAAGTTGCCATCTATAGGCGAACAGAACAGTTGTCAGGCTTAGATTTAAGCTATATGGGTGACCAAGGCAATATATTCTGGGCAACATTTACAGATGCCAGAGCTCCATCTTGCTGGATGTTTCTTCCAAAGAGGAGTGGATGGCAAAAAATTGGGCCCAAAGAAACCTTTGCCATTTGGGGATTTTTTTCCCAAAGAAGTTCATTCAAGGATCTTTGATAGTCTATTTCAATTTTCTTGAACACCCTCTGCCAAGAGTAGCAAAATCAGACGTAGACATTAAGCCACTACTTGTTTGCTTGGATTCTCGGCCACATTTGTGGTTCGCATGTCGCCCTCCGCCTGCTGAGTTGGTCCATTTCCATTAGTTGTGCAAAAAACCTCTCTCCCCCACATTGTCTAAGTTGACGACAAGCGGAGCCATCAAAGTAGCTGCCTATGTGTGCATCTATCTATCTATATCTATCTATCTATCTTCTATCTATCTATCTATATCTATCTATATCTATCTATATCTATCTATATCTATCTATCTATCTATCTATCTATCTATCTATCTATCTATCTATCTATCTATCTATATCTATCTATATCTATCTATATCTATCTATCTATCTATCTATCTATCTATCTATCTATCTATCTATCTATCTATCTATCTATCTATCTATCTATCTATCTATCTATCTATCTATCTATCTATCTATCTATCTATCTATCTATCTATCTATCTATCTATCTATCTATCTATCTATCTATCTATCTATCTATCTATCTATCTATCTATCTATCTATCTATCTATCTATCTATCTATCTATCTATCTATCTATCTATCTATCTATCTATCTATCTATCTATCTATCTATCTATCTATCTATCTATCTATCTATCTATCTATCTATCTATCTATCTATCTATCTATCTATCTATCTATCTATCTATCTATCTATCTATCTATCTATCTATCTATCTATCTATCTATCTATCTATCTATCTATCTATCTATCTATCTATCTATCTATCTATCTATCTATCTATCTATCTATCTATCTATCTATCTATCTATCTATCTATCTATCTATCTATCTATCTATCTATCTATCTATCTATCTATCTATCTATCTATCTATCTATCTATCTATCTATCTATCTATCTATCTATCTATCTATCTATCTATCTATCTATCTATCTATCTATCTATCTATCTATCTATCTATCTATCTATCTATCTATCTATCTATCTATCTATCTATCTATCTATCTATCTATCTATCTATCTATCTATCTATCTATCTATCTATCTATCTATCTATCTATCTATCTATCTATCTATCTATCTATCTATCTATCTATCTATCTATCTATCTATCTATCTATCTATCTATCTATCTATCTATCTATCTATCTATCTATCTATCTATCTATCTATCTATCTATCTATCTATCTATCTATCTATCTATCTATCTATCTATCTATCTATCTATCTATCTATCTATCTATCTATCTATCTATCTATCTATCTATCTATCTATCTATCTATCTATCTATCTATCTATCTATCTATCTATCTATCTATCTATCTATCTATCTATCTATCTATCTATCTATCTATCTATCTATCTATCTATCTATCTATCTATCTATCTATCTATCTATCTATCTATCTATCTATCTATCTATCTATCTATCTATCTATCTATCTATCTATCTATCTATCTATCTATCTATCTATCTATCTATCTATCTATCTATCTATCTATCTATCTATCTATCTATCTATCTATCTATCTATCTATCTATCTATCTATCTATCTATCTATCTATCTATCTATCTATCTATCTATCTATCTATCTATCTATCTATCTATCTATCTATCTATCTATCTATCTATCTATCTATCTATCTATCTATCTATCTATCTATCTATCTATCTATCTATCTATCTATCTATCTATCTATCTATCTATCTATCTATCTATCTATCTATCTATCTATCTATCTATCTATCTATCTATCTATCTATCTATCTATCTATCTATCTATCTATCTATCTATCTATCTATCTATCTATCTATCTATCTATCTATCTATCTATCTATCTATCTATCTATCTATCTATCTATCTATCTATCTATCTATCTATCTATCTATCTATCTATCTATCTATCTATCTATCTATCTATCTATCTATCTATCTATCTATCTATCTATCTATCTATCTATCTATCTATCTATCTATCTATCTATCTATCTATCTATCTATCTATCTATCTATCTATCTATCTATCTATCTATCTATCTATCTATCTATCTATCTATCTATCTATCTATCTATCTATCTATCTATCTATCTATCTATCTATCTATCTATCTATCTATCTATCTATCTATCTATCTATCTATCTATCTATCTATCTATCTATCTATCTATCTATCTATCTATCTATCTATCTATCTATCTATCTATCTATCTATCTATCTATCTATCTATCTATCTATCTATCTATCTATCTATCTATCTATCTATCTATCTATCTATCTATCTATCTATCTATCTATCTATCTATCTATCTATCTATCTATCTATCTATCTATCTATCTANAAAAAAAACATAAAAGAATATCGCTCCAGTTAAACAGATCATCCCGGCTCCAGATATTGAATAAAAGTGCAAGAAATTTGTCCTCTATATATAGTGTTCCGATCAGAACAACAGCCTCTCGTCGGTCAAAGAAATCATGGTGTTTACGACCTGGTAATAGATGGTGATATGTACTGCAAACGAGTGCTGACGTTGTAGGTTTGGATCATTTGTGCGGATGCTGACAGATACCCCTCAAATTTCGTGAACGTCGATGTCGAAAGGGAGCGTGTTTGCGGACTTTTTTTACAAGTTTATGGTTTTGTTCTCACAGCGCATGTTTGGACTACCACAGTCGATTTGTCAAGTGAACAGTTGTACCAACCTCAACGAAGCTGCTCACCGTTTCACTGACTCCTCGGGTTCGCACCGCAGACAGTTGTGATCCAACAGATCTGTGCTCGGGGATTCTCGCACTATTCCGAGAAACTGACTCTAACTATGGAAAATAAACAGAGGTTGCAGTTTTCCATTTTAGACAAACTATTACGCACTGGTTAAGCCATTGGCTTTATTGAACCATACCTGTTGAATTTTTGTATACTATAAGTCACCTATAGAGAAAAACAAAGTTTACAGTTGATGATCCCCTGAAAAAATTTCCGCCTTGGAAAGTTCAAACTTCCGAAGTTGAAAAGTACTAGGAACCTTTTGACTTACATGGGTTTCACTGTGATTCAGCTTACTAGATGAAAAGGATTTGTGCGTTGAGCGCGTCGGCTTTCCACAGAATGTCGCTTCCCTTTATGACGAAACCACCAGGTTACACCTTTGGGCAAACAAAAACGTGCATCTTAAATTTATCGTTACCCTTTCGTTTTATTCATCCGTCACGTATGTTTACAGTGTTATTGCTTGATCGAATAAAACGAGGGATGTTTTTTGGTCAGGTGTTCAAGGTGAAAAACAGCAAAAGCAATCGCAATCAGTGACACGTGAGGCTTTTCTCGAAACCGAATCCAGAAACTATTACATGGTTTGCTTGGTTTTTCGGCTCCCAGTTTGGAAGAGATAGATGTTGATGCCGCAAAAGCTACTGAGTTCATAGGAACACGTCACAATTTACAGCTTTTTAATGGTCTCTTCGTTGTCAAGGTATCGTATTCAGTGCTAAATCAGGTAAGAGGAAATCCGCGTTAGGGTATGCACTTTTCCAATGACTTCTGACCAACATAGTTGCTTGTGATGGTTGCAATTCAAAGCTTTTCTCTGATGTAAGATGGAAGTTTTTATGAAGTAAACTTTCGTGCCCCTAGTAACAGACAAGAAACTCTTTCGTTCTGTAAGGTGTGACAATTGTGTCCTGAACCTTGCTGTCAAACCTTGCGACTTTGATGGTTCCAACTAAAATTTCTTGCTCCAGAAGGGTTCATACCACTGAGAAGAGAAATTGTACCTTGAATTCCCAAAGTGTTTATCAGTCCCAATTATAAACCGTCTTACTACTTGAAGAAGCTACCTACCGCATCCACGAAAACCATTTGTTTAACGCAAATCGATGCATTCGTCAAGGAACTTGATCTAATTTTTGTCTCATAAGTTTAACTTTTGATGATTCTCCATCACTAAAGAAACTGAGTGATTGCATAATCTTAAAGGATTACACAGCCTTTTATGCAGCCAGTAACAGCAAAACAAATTACTTGTGTACCAACCCATTAGGTTTTCAGGTTTATCTGCGCTCTTTCAGGAAATCAACCGATGAAGGACAAGCCACTCATGTGTGCAGCACAGAAGATGCAGCCTCGCTACCACGACTCCAGTGTTGTGGTGGTCCAAGATCTTATCCACCCGGCCAGCTGGACCCTAACTCTGGTGCCCGCAAGTGCGTCCCCACAAAGGAGAATTAAGATGGCCTCATAATCAGTCAGCACAAACTGCACCTCATGCAAACAATGCGTTTCACTGTCACTGCTCAGCAGCTATTCCCGCATTCACCAAAAGCCAGTTCCAAAAAAAAGACTGTCATTCTTTACTGTCTGAAATTTAATCACAAAGACCCATCACTCCATGGTGCGAACCATAGAGCATTCAGTCCTGATGAGCGGCACTCACGATGCGCCAACGATAGCCGAGTAAATGTTTGTGGCGGAGGAAATGGCGTGATAGTTACACAGTTCATGAAACAGCTTCATTTTGCCGCTTGTTACCGGTTATCTCAGGAAAATACACTGGATATTGTCATTCGTTATTTTCTTTATTCAATAATCCTTGAGGAAGAACGTTCGAGAGATCCAAAATCTCCCACACACAGGGATCTTTCCCCATGCAAGGGTGACCAGTAAGAACCTTGTCACATGTTTCTGCACTATAGTGATGACTTTTCGTTTGTGGCCGGGTATTAAGACGGTTTTCCTGAAAGTAAGTTAGGCTTTTTCATTTCGACTGAAGAAACTGTCCCCAAGAATCGATGCTCTTGCACGACCAACCTACAAATGCTTGCCAGCTTCCGACAAATAGACTCATTTGCATAACTATTTTGTTTTTACGGGAGACTCACCCGAAACCTAGCTGGATCTCTCATTTATGATATTCTTCAAGTGAGTGCATTTGTCGAATTTTGTGCAAGTTGGATTCCAGCAGAGCACAAGGTTGATGAAAACTCAGGAACTGCGCCTACCTGATGAGCCTCGAGAAAGATGAAACCAGTCGTGGGCTGTCGAAGAGTGTTCAACAACCCTGTGAGTAGTTTCCGTGTTAGTTCCCGTTTACTATGTTGGTGCAATTCTTAGGAGAACAATAACAGAAGAAAACTTTCCACGAAGATTTGTTCTCGTATAACAACAAAAACAGTGGGGTGTTTTGGAGCTCGATCATTAAATGGATTATCGTGCGCTGTTCCACCCATTCTTTAGCTATCCCCAACACTCAGTGTTGCAACGGCCTGCCCAAGGCTAAATCAAACCAATTCGAGTGAAGTATACTGACAATATTAGGAGATTCGGATTCGTTATGCAAGTGAAGCCGATTCAGGCAGAAAGCCGAGAAGTCCTGTGCAGCCGTTTCACTTTTATTCAGAACCATTAGCAGTGCGCATCCCATGAATCTTGCGAACTCGAGCTCTGGTAGTTGAGCACTGAACGGCTTGGCCACGGGCTGTTATGGACAAGTGTGATCAACTCGCACTCGGATACCATGTGGCTTGGGCAATCTGGCCGTATCTCAGCCCTCGTGTTTCCTTCGGGTGGTGTGGCAGCTAAGCACCGAAAGGATGTTGTGGCTGAACAATTATTTTTATTATCAAACAGTTCAATTTACGTGTATCGATTTGCTCCTCTAGTGCCAACTTTTTAGACGGAAAGTTCATTCTTCATATGAATTATACTTCCTTCAAAATTACCGATTTTTTGTTTTAGTGGCACTGTATCCTAGGTGAGAGTTAATCACAGTGCTGGTCAGCCGGCCATGGCCGAACAATCTGGTGTTTGAACGACGTTCAGTGAGGAACGCTTTATCGATTAAGCGGTATGGTGTAGCATACGGGGATAGCTCACCCATAAATCTGAGTCTGCAATCCAAGGCGTCTACAGCAAAGGATTTCATTCTGAATGATACACCAGCCTTCGAAAATCGTTTTTATTGATTCTGAGAAGTATATCCTTTGAGAAAGATGGCTACACAAACAATTCTTTGTCTTCGAAATCGGTTCATCGGAGGGGATGTTTTCCTTTCAGGGCAAACAGAGGGCTAATTGTAACACATTTTGTGTAGAGTTAATATTATACAAATGCTTTGCGCTACTAAGCACAACGTGCTCCACGCAACACCATTTGTCCTAATCGTAAAGAAATCAAACTAACTTTTAGTATTTTGGTGATTGGATGACTCGCATTTTTGCTGGCTGCTCAAAAAATAATTTTTCTAAAGGTCCATCCGATGATTGAAACTTGTCCGATGCAAGAGGCCTTCAGGATACCGCATAATTCGAAAGGACCATATGAGAAGAAACATTCAAAAATCACAAAGTCTTATCTGCTTTGCATTCCAAGAGTTTTACGTCAAACATCCGATGAATAGTTATTGTTATTTGCTTGATAACTTGTTCCTAAGCTAAGCTTTAGGAGGAGGGTACTGTTGACATCAAGTTCTGGGTTTTAAGGACTATGGAGCCGGGTCACGGAGAATATCGACCTACTGAACACGCCAAAAAAATGTATATACCGATGAAGCGCTTGAAGAGAGTTCATCCCATCTAATATGGCTGAGTTCGGGTAGGGTTCACTGTTACATTCGATACGGATTTCCTTCGGTCGACAAACAGTGAATTCAGTTCTTCTAGTCAGCAACTGCATTTGTGCGCAGACTGAACAAACGATGCGCAAAAATTTTTAACCTTGATCTACCTTTAGATAAGAGCCCCCGAATAACTGATAAATATTTATGCATTTAGCCAATTTTCTAAGCAAGCGAAACAGATATTTGAACCAGTTTCAGGCCGTTAAATTAACATTTCAATCACCCCGTGGGAAGATGCGGATGCTTGATTAATCCGTGAAAGCTATTTCTCTCTATTCATCCGACTGATTAAACCATTGATTTGTTAATGCACACAAACTACATCGGCAATATTACTCTTGTGACAATATGTGGAAATGAATGTGATGTGGTCCAGAATGTGGAACAGTTCTCCTTAAAAAGCCCCCTTTGGACCATGGGTTGGAGAATACAAACAGTTTTTGCTGGCGCGCAATTGATGTTGCTTATAGCTGGGCAATTAAACCGAGGTCAAGCCTTATTAATTAATTTATGACAGCTGAGGATTCATTCTCAAGGAAGGATTACTGAAAATGTTGTCACATCAACGCTTCCGCGATAGGCTGACGACGGATACTGAAGTGTTCACGTGACACTTCCTAGGAAGTCCCTCATTTGTGTCTATTGATAATTGTGTGATCGGAAGTATACCACACCGGTGGTTTACTCAAGTGTATTCAAACAGGTCATTACACACTGACTTCATTCCTCTCTACTTAGTATAGAAAGCAACTTTAATTTCGTAAGGGAAACTACTCACAAGGTTGCTGAAAACTCTTCGACAGCCCACGACTGGTTTCACCCTTCCACTTCGCGCTAATCAGGCGCAGTCCCCGAGTTTCCCTCAACCTTATGTTCTACTTGAACTAAAATTGGACAGATCTCGACAAAAACACTCATTCTCATATCAACTAGGTTTTCACGGGAGACTCAGCTGAATCTCTCGTTTATGATATCCCTTTTCAACTGAACGTATTGCACAAAGGCCACCTGAGTTGTCATTTGGTACGCTATTTGAGTAGTTTCCCTTGTGAAAATATACAATGACATCTCGAATGTCTTACCAACTGAAACACGAGGTGGCCTTTTGTTATATCTTCTGCCGACCCCGCTCCAGTGCCTAGTGCCAGAAAAGAACTCACCGACAAAGAACACAACAGCTTTATTGCAACAAGCGAGTGCGTGCGAGTGCGAAAGTTACAACGGCCCCGCGATATTTAAAAAGAACTTTCTGACATTGATCCAGGCTGTCTGGTAGGCGTTTAGTGAACACCCATCAACATCGATCGTGTTTCTATGAAGTGCCTGAATGCTGATCACATTCGGTCGTGCTTCTGTGGCATGCCTGAACATTCATCGGCTTTTGCTGAATTGATTGAATGACCGACTGGCCTGGATGCTTGCCGGCTTTCCTATTGAGATTTTGGTGAAGTTTTAGGGTCTCAGTAGGTTCCGGGCGCTCTGTGGTTGCTTTCAGGAATCTGACCTTCCTGATACCTTTGTACAACACATTCAGTTGAAGGATATCACAAACAAGAGATTAAGTTGAGTGTCCCGTGAAAACCCAGTTGATATGCAAATTATTGTATCTATCGTAAACTTAAGTTCATTTTTTCTCGTGATGTGACTTTGTGCGAGATAAATGTGAACAAAACCTTCTGCTATTGTTGTGTTTTGCCCACATATGTGTATTACATGAGTGGTGGTTTCTCCGCAGGAAGTTCTCCCGTGGAGCTGTCATTCTCGACCAACCCAAGGAATCACGGGAATATGCAAGGCTTCTAGAGAGGTCATCCATTGATTCAGCTATGGCCATCGTTTACGCGCGACTTCCTTCCAATATGTTCTGATTATTCGCTCGTTCGACGTATCAGCGTGATAACTTTTGCATTTGAAAGGCAAGCTGTCGATGAAACTTTAAAGAATTATCCTAGAAAAGTTCTGTACCTCTCCTCATTAAGATGCGCTTCCGACAGATGCAACTGGTGTAAGGAGGAAGGCCCTTAGCCGCGGAGTCGTTTATTAGCAAACACCAACCAAACCATTACAAACCATTGGACAGGAAAGAAAAACTCCCACCTTGTTTTTAAAAACTGAACATCCTCGCGCGTCTTCTTGAACTTTCGTGGATATTCATTGACTATCACGAAATTGTAAACGAACGCTGCAAAGCAGTTCCACAAGTTCCTCAATAAACCCCACTGTCCATTAGACGCGAAGCGGAGTTACGAGAAAATCACATGCTACTCGTATGCCTCATCAGTAGTATCCGCCGTTACACTGGTAACTGTATGGGGTAAGAACTGAAGATATTGCAGTAACTAAAAAAAGAAATAGGAATCACGAGTTATGTTTCATTGTAAGTTCGATTTAAAATGTCGACACTAGGTAGCCAAGAAATGCAGACTAGCAAGTTTCAAATTTCCAAAATGCTGCATGTTAACAAAATTCAGTCATTGTAGGCCTTTTTATCCTACCTGTCAGCTGAGCGCTGAACTTAAAATTGACACCAAGTGCTGCTCTGACACTATAGCTCAGCAGTCTTTACGCTTTTTTACACTACCGCCCTTCTATGCACTTTTTACAAACCTATAGTTGCCAAGGCCCCGTCACCACCCTAACGATCCTTTCGTAGGAGCGGTAGGCAAAGTTGTATTTTGACAAGACCCTCTAGCTTCACAAACTACACAACAACTTCGCAGAAATTGATGTAGGCTTTTCGGAGCATATCACTCTATTTCTGTTATTGTGAATCATTCGAAAAGTTCCCACGAAACTTCCCATAAGTCTCTATACCCGGTCCACACTGGCCACGTGAGCGTTCCATCTGGCGCTATGCTGCTTTCCCCTATTTGGGATTACAAAGGAGGCAGCTCCACACAACGGTATCCGTTTATCATCTCTAAACAATTTGTTTTCACCAGCGCTCTGCCGAAAAATGATTCAATCCAGCCGATCAACGTAAGTCCCAACACGAACAGTTTCGTAACTGTGGGGAGTTGCGCTGCTATATGTGACTGGTGTCTTTCTGGCAAACTTTAATTGCTCAAGTTTTTTTTCAGGAAGGATCGCATCATCAGCGATCGCGTGTCATTGGGATATCTGCGGCGTTTTCTATTCGAGAGACATGCGTATACAAGAACGAACGACCGAATATGTACGTAAACCTCATGAAAAACAAGAGTAAGAACGAAAAAAGAAGACTGGTCGACTCGAGAATGGTGGGTCTTCGTTAATGCGCAGTTAGGCCCCAGTGTATGATTTACAGTTCATATTTTGTAAGTTTCCTGGAGTGCACTTGCACTAAGGCAGTCAGATACATGATGCGCGAATTCCACTCCCATATTAGGCTCGAAAAATAAGCGGGTGTTGGAATAAACACGTTTTTCCTCGTCTAAGTAGCTACCAGTTTATAGCGTTGTGAACAGCTTCGGACAGGTGTCACCTGGCTGTGCAAAGCCACAGGAGTCATGGGTTATTGTTTTTCTTTTGCCCTGTTCTCTTAGTTAACAAAGTAAACGTTTTTAATCAATCATGCAGTGACGTTATTTATATTACGTGTTGCTTGAAATCAGGTGACAAATTGTGCAACACAGGATTGCACTAGCAATGAAGAGATGAAAATGTCTTCTGAAAGATTCCTCGAAGGAAAAAAACGGTTGTGCTACCAGTTTTAAAATGAATAACGTTGTGAACGCAGCACTCCAACTTCATTAAAAAAAACTACCTACCATGAATGTCTTGATGAAAAATCGTTGCAAATCAAACTTTCTAGTGTGAACCTTGGAGTAACGGAAAGACTTCACCAATGTGGAGTGAAATTCAGTAAAGAAACAAAGCAAAATCTGCATGAGAGGCTTGCAGCTACGTTTGTAACCTCGACTTCATTTCGCTCACTCAATGAAGGGAAGGTAATAGTTTCTTGACGGAACATACTATTCACAATGTTGCTTAGGACGTTTTGACGGCCTACAACCCAGTTTCTACTTTCTTGAACCTCTTTAATTAGGCGCAATTCTACATAAGCAACAAATTTTACGCACTTTGTGAACTATCCACATCTGCAACTAGCCCTATCAGACAAACCTGTTCAAAACCCGAAAAATAGTACTCATTCTGTAGGCCACAAAAATTGTTTGTCTCTTACCGAGAAAAGGATATCAAGAAAGCCAAAAACACTTGTACAGAGCAATTAAAAAATTTTGGGCGCACAACTTGTGAGGTATAACTCGTCAGGCATGGCACGTAGTTCAAAATAAAGAATATTTCGAGCGAATATCAAAAGAGTCAAGGGTCATGTTCCTAAAGGACGCTAGAGGAAGAATCTTCTCGACCTCGGAGGGTCAGCGGTCGACGTAGGATTTTTCCAGCCTCGGATGTGCAGAGAATACAATGGCCAGTCTGAAGAATACTTTTCCCCTATAGCGCTCAGTGCGCGCTCGTCAGACTACTCATGGGGTTGGCTTCTATGATATATCACAGCGTATTTCGAGTCTATCCACATGCAATTTCAAGCTATCTCAATGCTGTTCTGCAACTCTGAGTTAAAAAGTGCACGTCGCTTCACTTCGCCACACATGCAGTAGCTTGCCGTCAAAGCAGTCCACAGGGAACTTCAGTACAAAGTCTTCGACAGTAATTGCAAGGTCAGCGGTACTCTAAAGGCACGGAGCCAACTGCTCCGTTAAGCGCTTAAACCGCTGAGTTTTGGGGTATTTGAACCCATATCCTCATCAACAGCTGTAGGCGGCAGAGCGAAACAGAGTCGCATCAAAGTGCTAAGAACGCCTTCTGTTAAACCAATTTGATTCCGCATTGCAGCTTGGAAGTTGGTTCCAATCAGTAAAAACTCTTTTAGCAACTGAGTTTAGAATTCTTTCTGGAGTAGAAATCGGGATACTGTGAGTGCAATTTATCTGAGTATGATACTCGAAACTAGCTGGTTGTTCAAGGAGTATTGAACACTTCACCAGATTGTAACAAGCCCGAGCCTTTTGGGACACAGTTCTTCCGTAAAATCTTCACAAATAAAAGATCTTGTCATTGGGACTTTGACAAGACAACTTCTTGGTAGCGACATATCTAATTTGACCAGAGGAGGAGTCATTCAAAGTTTGCGCCAGACTGTTTGGAGGCATTACATTGAGCTGCAGAAATGTTTACTTACCTAAATGTGTCACAAAGTTTGCTAAACTACTGAGGTCGCTGAAACAATGATGTCATCCGATTATTCTTGTCCCAACTACATCAGATCTGTAAAGAATCAAACCGTGGACAACGGTACGTCATGACACAGGTCACTTACGGCGAATTTCATCAACGGTGGGTCCTGATGGGGATATCGTTAACACCAATGTAATTTGCAAATCAATGTACTTTGCCAGCTGAGTAAAAGTCGCATTTCAAGTAGGACATAAAATTGATGGAAACTCAGGGAATTCGGCTAAATTATGGGTGCCAAGAAGGCTGGAACCGTTCGTGAGCTGTCGAAGAGTTTCCCACTTGGACAACAGTAGTTAGATATCTGAGCTTGAACATGGCTTCCCAGAATCACATGTATTTGACACCTGTAAGAAGTTCACACGATTCAATCATAGTGGCCTGTTTTACATCCGTTATGAGTTCAAGTGTTGTTGAACCAAACTGATAGTTTCCATGGGACGAAAAACTCTCCTAGTTTTTGTGGGTCGAAGAAACCGATTTTCTCTCAGATTATATTATCAATTTTCGTCCTTCTCAAATTCCGATGAACAGTCATCATCATCATCATCATCATCATCATCATGGACAGCATGACGTCAGTGTTCAACGCTGATGCTTCGCTGATGAACAGGCCTAGTCATAACTTGTGTTCAAATGAGCAGTACTTAAAAACGGTCACAAAACTATTACAAAGACCTTTTCCAGCGATGTGCTAATCTGAGAACGTAATCGAAAAATGAAACAATCCAAATAATTGATCGCTACTACCGTCAAATGCAACATGTTTTACCGTTTTATAGTTTTTTTTTCGAGAACATGTAGGTTATATTAAAAAATACTTTGATTTTAGACAGGACGGGAAACTTTCCGGTACAGTCCATGCCATATGTTTCGGCTAAATACTGGCTACGCGCCTATTGATTGATTGCGACTTTTCGAAATCAACGTCTCACCCTAAAGTAGTTAGAAAACAAAGCCGTCATAATGCTGCTTGACTTTAACTCAAGGGAGAGTTCGTCGTGTAAGTGAAACTAATCAATGCCGAAAAGCCGAGAAACACTGTACGGCTGCTTCAGCCTTATTGAAAGTCATCAGCAGTTCGCATCTCACGAAACTCCAGAGAGTTTCAAATATATATGTGTATCTATGTCCTGAGTGAGGGCGAGATAATCATGGTACTGATCGTCTAACCGTGGGTCAAGTTTTCAGATCACCATCCAGGAGATCACGAGATCGAGCATCCCTGGAGTTTCGTCAGGTGCACACTACTGATGATTTCCAGTAAGGATGAGACAGCTATACAATGCTTCTCGGCTGATCAGCACAGATTGGCTTCACTCACCTCCGTTGAGGATTATCAAATCTCCTCACACGGCCAACGATCGATAGCTAATGTTTCGCTCTGGTAAGGTTTTATGGTGATAAGTATCTGATACTCTCCAAACGGAATTTAGTTGAAGTTTATCCGAGAACTAAACTACAAACGGTGTTGTTGCCCCATTTTAAAGCCAACAAGACCTCAACTTTCTCGCTGATTATGACAATGTGAACGTTTGTGAAAAACTCCTTCCACCAATAAGGGGTACGGTTAAGTTGACGTTTATCTAACAGGCCCGCTTTGATGTGTTGCATTTATCTCGAGGAGCCGCCCCCATCACAGCAATTTGTCTGATTTCTAAAACGGCCAATTTACTCCCCAAGAAGGGATCATGGAAATGCCCTCTGCCTTGACTCAGATTTACTAGTTGGTCACCTTTTCAAGTAGATCATAGTATGAGCACCGACGATACATTAACCTTCCTTGTCAGGAGACTTTTCGGGGTAAAATCGATTTGAATTAGATGATAATTTCATGTCGACTATCCTTACCACATCGCCCGTTAGGACATCTGAAGTGTTGAAAGGGTACTACGGCCGTTAAATGGAGCGGAGCAAAACACGACAAATCGAGGTTACTAATGGTCATCGTTGTTTTACTTGGTTAATATGAACACTGATAGGCGAAATACACTCATTTGCAAATTACCCTAGTTTTAACCAGTGGCTCAGCAGAATTTCTTGTTCATGTTACCCGTCAGTTGAGTGTGCTGTACAATGGCCACTCCATGTTTCAGCTGACATGATATTCGAGATATCACAGGATAGTTTTGACAACTTACTACTCATAAGGTTGCCGAAACTCATGGACTATGTCTACGTGATAAGCTACAAGAATAAAATTGTCAGTGGAGCGTTGATCAATTTTCAGCGTCCTTATAAGTAGTGTGTTATGTCACGATATCCCGATATCTCCACTATTTCACCAACTGAAACGTGGGGTGAGCATCGCGAATGAGAGCTTCAGTTGAACCTCCTGTTAACACCGGTGGAACTTGTAAACGAGTGTATTTCGCCGGTTGCATAGAACGTGTTGTTTGAGCAGAACGTAAGATTGTTGGAGACTTGGAGACAACACTTACCTTGTAACCTTCAAGAAGAGCGAAGTCGGTAGGGGATTGTCAAAGAACTCCCAACAACCTTATGAGCAGTATTTCATGCGGGGAATAACTGTAATGCTAAGTGAAATAATGCTGGCTGACAACTTTTTAAACTGCGAGGTTTGTTGACAACTATTCAGGTCGACCATGCTGCCCTAGTACGGGTGACTGTGACCATGTGTGATGGTGGAATACCTGGAGCACTGATGAAGTAAAAAATCCTACCCAGCCTCCACGAAGGTTTCCAGGAAGCCCTCGGATAGAAATGAAATTCCATTAACTTAGTGCAGAGAGCATGCGATAGAATCCCTGTTGGTCATAATCTGAGAGGGGATATATGGGTAACCCACGAAGGTGTTGGCTTGGATCATACTGAGCTAATTTGCACGACATCAGTTTTATTATTTACTATTACCAGTTGAAACCTTAAGGACTGTGGCGTACAAATTTCTCTGTTGTTTATGACGGGGACGGCGAGAGGGTTACGAATACTGTCTCGTTCATTGTGAGCAAGGCTGGTCACCGTACATTGACCGATTGTATGGACTGACCATGGACCCATAATTTCAACTACTCTTCAAAATAATTCAACAATATTAACTTCGTGCACAAAAAAGAAGACATCCTGCTAGCCAGTCAATCCAAAATGATCCCTTTTAGTTGTCTTGTAAGATGACTCGCCTGTCTAAAATACAGTTGTTCCTTTGAGTGACTTTATCTTGAATGGCCTCCGTTGCAAAAATCCATGAACCTCCCTAAACGTAGCAGAAGAGTATGATGAAGGAAATACCCTTGCATAAAGTGTTTCACCGAAAACTCGTTCGAATCTAAACGCTGAGGCAATTACATCGTCTATGCTTGTTTTTTGCGCACGCTAATAAATCCATAACGTTTAACCCCACTTAAGTAAAGTTTCTAGCCGTGTTTTGAACGTCCAGTTAGCAAGTCATAAAACACCAATTATTCATTGCAATTAACAACGTCGGGTAGTCGAAAGATACCAGAAAACTACACTTTTCCCCCACTTATAACTGCATTTCGTGCAACATCAAGGCTGGCGAAATCTGACAAAGTGAACATCGGCATTCCTGCTGAAGTGACTTCCAGCCCCATTAAGATTTTTTCGACTGTAACTATTCCGTTGGCAATAAAACCCGCTTGACGTCTTTAGAATGAAAACACTCGGAGATTAGTAAATTAGCAAATCTTTGCATGACTGAAAATGAACCGATCGGGTTGTGTCAAACGGTACTTTTTTTCGCTCTTTTTCGAGGCAATCAAAGTTGCTCATCTGCAGTCACGGAACCCACTTTGGGTGATAATCCATTAACTACGGTGCACACCTGCTGCCGACGAAAGTTCTCCTGTTTCGTGTCAGCAAACCCTCCGGAAATGAGAGGAGTGTAGAATTTTATTTTACCAAAAGGTTTCCCCAAAGAAGGACGTACGACGACGTACGACTCGCTTTTTATAAAAGAACTATCACCGGTTACGTCATTAGCGCAGCTGGCCCACAAAAATCCGCCATTTCAGCGAGCTTCACTTGACTGGAATTCACGTGACTGGTGATGAATCAGACTTGAATAAGCATAGTGCATTGTTTGCTGGAACGTCTCCCGTTGTAATCACACGTGAAAACAACAAAGCTGAAGAAAAGAATGAAACAGCCAATGCTAATTCCCCAAACTTCCTGGAGGTGCGCACTAGTGATGATTCCTAATAAGAATAAAACATCGAAATACATTCATTTGCATACCAATTCGGTTTTGACGGGAGACTCATGTGGAACCAAGCTGAATCTCTTAAAAACATCACAAAAGAGAGATTCAGCCGGGTTCCAGGTGGGTCTCCCGTCAAAACCAAACTGATATGCAAATGAGTGTATTTGTCGAAATCTGTCCAATTTGGGTTGAAGTAGAATATAAGGTTGACGAAAACTCGGGGACTGCGCATACCTGATGAGCTTGAAGTGGAAGAGCGAAACCGGTCGTGGCCTGTCCGAGAATCTTCAGCAACCTTATGAGTAGTGTATTACGTCCATAGAATGAAACGGATTTACAATGCGTCTCATTTACGGGACGAAATCTGCAGTTACATTTTCAGACCTCCTAATGTTGTGAGCACAGAAAGTTTGACCTATCGTCAGGTGGCTAAGTGGCCGTTTGAGATCCTGAAATCCGCTAGGATAATTCTGACTAAGCTCCTACCCAGCCTCAAGCACATTAATTCGTACACTATTTTGCTACGCTATCCATTTTTGCTTGAAACTATTATTTTTTCGGGCAATTATCCAGCATATCTCCCAGGTCTGTTCAATCCTTCCTTTCTAATTCTTAAAAATCTCATTTGTTTATTAACTAAGAAAGTCGGGTTTTATTTCCAGCGCACAAGCTATAAGCGGGTTGATGGCTTCGCCATAAACTGTCGTTTTGGGCCAGCTGTGTTTCCGAGATTTTGATGCCAAAGTTGAGCCATCAGCAGAAATTGATACACAACAGCTAGAATTGTATAAATGATATTTAGATGACAATTTGCTTATTGTGAAGAGACAGAAACAAGTTGGATAGCTGCTCTCTGTTTTTAAATTTTTCCTTTATAATATTTTACACATCTCCGAATTCGAAAAACCCAACAAGTTTCTTCAGGCCAAGCGTGTAGGTTATCAAAGTGGCCTGGTTTTAAGGTGGACGGAGAACCATTCAGCAAGAGCTTTTCCGATTAGCACACTAGATCAGTGTTGAATTTCAGTTAGAAAGTTTTGTCGTTGGTGTGGTTGCCCAAATATTACGATTGATGGATTGGGGAATCTCAAATCATTTTTTGATCGGTTCTGGGTTGTTGATCTTCCGGTTCAAGGCGCTTAAATTGATAATTCAACTTGGGTGCCACTGGTAAATTTTTGTTGGTCTGCTTGGGCTTATGA
>SJOL01006431.1:335402-353413 GCA_004794785.1 Opisthorchis felineus | reverse complement strand
GCACCCTAGCATGTTTAAACCAGAAGAAATAAGAACGAATGAATAAAAGATGGGGCTGTTCTAAAGCCAACCACATGGATTACCGGTAGACTGTGACCTCCAAATGAAATAGGGAGAGCTACACCACTCGCGGGCGACATCAAGGTCAGAGTTATATGACCAATGAGAGTGAACTTTGACGCGCGTGGTCCGAATTACGGTTGTTGCAGAATACCAAATCCAGCGCCCTCAAAGTTATGGAATAATAAAAACGTTGGTTACAGTTGTGGGGTTTTGCGGGATAGATATTTTGTTCACATTCACGCCACTCTCATTTGAACGGTCGTCCTTCGGTTCTGGCGTAATTATTCTGGTGAGTCCACACCAAAGGGAAGGGAAGCACTGGACTCGAGTTTCGCTCTTCTTAGAGCTCGTCAGCAGTGCATATCCAGTGGCCGTGCCGGAATTCGAACTCCGGACATCTGACATGCGAGGCGAGCGTGTTACCACTACTCAAGCGTCTGTGACGCTACCTGACTGGGAAGTCCTGACTGGCGGGACAATCGATCGTCACGACCAGGACAGTTACTGGGTCGTCGTTCGATGATGAGTCGGGCACATCAATCACATCGCTCAAATGTGAACACGTTCGCCTGTTCAAACGTGAAAATTCAGATCCGTCCAACGTGCGTCGGTGGAGTAGTGGTAACACGCTCGTCTGGCATGTCAGATGTCCGGAGTTCAGACCCGGCCACTGCTGATGAGCTCTAATAAGATCGAAACTCGAGTCCAGTTCCTTCCTCGCTTTGGTGTGGGTTCACCAGAATAATTAGGCCAGAACAGGAGGACGAACATTCAAACGAGAGTGGTGTGAATGTGAACAAAAACTTTGGTGTCAGCTGGGTGCGGGACAGTATGTTTGATATGCAGGGCACTGAATTCATTGGTCTTCTGCGTTTGGTTTCCTAATTCCAAGTCTTTCTTTCTTAACAACGTTGCCTTGTTTTGTTCATTTGAAAAGACATAGCGCCGATGCTGTAGGCGGCTGAGCCATACGGGCATTCCAGATTCTATTTTTTGTCATTGTCTGATGTCAACTCCTATTTTTACTTAATGCACTACTCATAAGGTTGCTGGAAATTCTTCGACAGCCCACGACCGGTTTCGCCCTTCTTGGGGCTCATCAGGTAGGCGCAGTCCCCGAGTTTCCATCATCCTTATGTTCTACTTGAAACCAAATTGCACGGAATTAGCGAAATACACTCATTTGCAAACACATTTTTACCACCCATTTGTGTGAACTGTCTTTGCAAGAAGGAGCCTCCTCCAACTTCCTATGTTTTAAGTTAATGGCATTTCAAAGGAGCTTTTGAAATTGCTTAACATCTGAACTTGAAATTTAAGGTGTTTTCTTCGTCCACGATGCACTCGTTCTTGAATTAGATGCGCCCCCACAGTTTTTTTCGCTTTACACTTGATATTCCAGGCCAGAAATGTATATTCTTTCTATTTCAGTACTTTTAAAATTTGGTTTCAGCCTATCACTTAATCTCCATAGTCTTTTGTGCTAATAATTTTCCTTGTTCATGCTGCGATTCCAGTGAACCAATTAAACCGGATCGACTAAACTATCGATCAGATCATCTCGGGAGTGTAGCTCGCCGCTGAACATCACTCAGGATCGATAATACAAATGAGAGGCTGGGCTCTGTTTAAATCTGTTCCCTCCCTTCGCATAATTCGCAGGACTACATTGTCCACAATATCGCCAGTGGACTGGCGAGCGAAAGGTTTGCAAGCAAATTGGCAAGCCGAACGAACGGCCACCCAGTCTACGAACAGTTAACGCACTCGAGCTACCAGCATTTTCATCTGTTGCCATCGCCTTAAGTTATTCTGGTCCTGTTAGCAGTTCGTGTACCCGCAACAAGCTGGATGATATTTTAAGGGTCGTTTTCATAAGGTCACGGTGTATTTTCTCAATAATTATTTGGGCTTTGGTTGATTCGCCTAAAGCTTGAGAATATCGGAACATGACACGTGACCGTATCAGCCTTGTGCACGAAAGGCAAGTGGTGGCTGTACTCCAGCACTGTGAGACGGGAGCGCAGTTGTGTGCAAGCTACTATTTACTGCATGATAGACAACACGAACAAAATTAACTCTTACATATGAGCTGCCATCAGTCAACCAACAATGGATTTAACTAATCGATGCAACACAAAACTCAATACGGTTCACAACAAACAGCATACTAATTCCCGTGTGCGTATCCAACAGTTTTGGTCAGCTAAGAAACATGAGTTATTCTGATTGTCATGACGTTATCCTTAGAGATAGCTTAGTATTGTACGTTTCAATATTTCTTAGGTATTGTTCCAGGACCTATCGATCTCACATGCAACCGATATCAGAACTGGAGCGAGCAGAAGACCACTAAGATCTTTTAAATCAGGGGTTGGAAATCACCAGTGGGGAGTCTTGTGATTTGTGAGAAAGAATAGAGAGGAACAGAAATATGTTTCACTTTAAGTCCTACGCTTACAAGATGTCACTAATTTCAAAGCACTTCTGGACTGACGAGATGAAAACATCAACTGAGAAAGGTGAAAGCCTTCCCAAACTGTATGCGCGATGACCAGGTTTTTTAGGGTTAATTACCAAGCCTTCGACTCAGAAATGCAAGAACCCAAAGAAATGTTGCACATCTTGTTGGGACGTCATCGACAGAACAAAGAGGTTGAAGATGCGAGGCAATAAATTGTGCGAAAAGTGTGCTAACCGAATCTTTGATCGGTCAATTATGGGTTGGAAGCATAACGGACCAAAAAGTCCATCCAACTAAGACAGTTGCCGCAAAATTTTTCCGTCTGCCCCTAAGCGAAGGTTGCGGGCATTGTGTAGGGTCTGACCCAGCATATTCAACCTTGTACAAGGAAGTAAAACAAATGAATTTAGGTGGATCCTCCTGTTGAGTTACTATGACCGTAAATCAAACAATGCACATTTCCCCGCATTTTTTCGACCATTCAAGGATGGTTTTTCTTTCAAGCATACTGTGACCTGTGATAGAGTCAGTCGTAGCCCAAATGATTCGGCACTCAAGAGGTAACTGGTAGGACATCGGCTCATAGCCCATCCAAGGTTTCGTCTTTTCATCTGTATTGTATGTACTTGCTATAAGTACAAAAAGAGGCAACAGAGAATGCCTGAAGCCGGTCACGAAATCCCAAGTTCCGTTGATTCGCACAGCTGTTTATGCATACTCCGATATCGCACGTATTTATAGAAAACCACGATGGAATACGTGAGCATAGTTCGAACAAGGAAAAGATGGTAACACTTAGATGTCACATTCGTATTTTAGATACGAAAGAAGGAAATGGAACGGGTGATAACTATGTTGACAGCTGGTTCCAATCCTATAGCGACAGCCTTTAACGGCTGTTGGCATCCTTTTTCATCCACAGTATTACCGTTCCAATAAAAATTAGGCCTCTATCACCATTATTTCCACCAGCAACCCCCCCTTGCAGTTGTTCGTCGACCTCTTTGCCTATTCTGTAACATGGTCACACTTCACCAGTGTATCGGCAAATTTTACATCACAGTCGTATTTTCTTCATTTCAGAAACGATCGCCTAAGAGTTAGTTTTCTCTGCGGTCTATACATGACAGCTGTGATACATTGTGGTCACCCTTTCACAGAAATCGTTATTTAGTCGTCCCATTTCAGCAAACATCGCTACCAATCCACAAATGTATTTCATGGGAGGGAAATGTGACCGGACCGCCGACCGGATAGCGGTATGTGAATCCCCAACCCACTTAGCTATCCAAGACAGAATGAGCCACCCAAACGGAACAACAGAAGACGTGTCTTGAGCCTTCCACAAAATCGCCGAGATCGCCGTAATATGGTGTGACAGTTGGCGGGTGACTACCACTGTGCTCCTATCTCATTAAACCCTTGGGTTTAGGAAAGGAACAATCCTAGCACCCTTGGTTTTTGTATTCAAGACAGTTCTCTGAGTGAAGTTCAGGACTGCCAGTCCCATTTATCCGGATGGTCTCACCCCAAAATACTGCTGTCGAATCTGCCAGCTTTCAGTGACATTGGGGTATCTTTTTTACAAAAATGCGACGACAAGATGGTAGAATACATAAGCAAATGAAATGCTGACGGTAAACGTAATAAAAACAAACCAAGAAGTTCGCTGTGAATGCACGTAACAATTTGCGCAAATTTTTCCTCAAATCTGATTTTCACAAAAACTGACTATGGAACAATAAAAAAGGAGTTCTAAGGTGTCTACTGATGAAACACCATGTGAACAACATTATGTGGCAGCCAATAAGAGGGTTGCAGGATTCGAACACGTGTCATCGAAAATCAGATTCGTGGC
This sequence comes from Opisthorchis felineus, assembly GCA_004794785.1. Classification (NCBI taxonomy): domain Eukaryota; kingdom Metazoa; phylum Platyhelminthes; class Trematoda; order Opisthorchiida; family Opisthorchiidae; genus Opisthorchis; species Opisthorchis felineus. The sequence goes on along the minus strand of SJOL01006431.1, from coordinate 349,028 downwards.
ATTATGTTCTTTCTCCAATCATGCAGGTACTGCTAGCAAGAAGGAGTGCAAATTGTGACTTACAAATGGTCCACTGCGTTTAATATACAACCTCCCCTGTCTCTCTAATGAACAAATTTCGTCCCGACTCCTTCAACTGTCTGCTGTTTACATCCTGGGTTTGTGCATTATGTTTTCTATAAGCAACTAAACTGTTTCTCTCAGATGACAACAGCCAATCACAGGTAACTTTGTTTGTCCATATAATTTCTCCGAAGGAAATGTGGGTTCCCTTGTGACCTGTGTAGAGTTAACCACTTTGTTTCATCGATACGTGGATTGTGAACGTTATTTACGGACAGTGGTTTGTGCCCTAACCACATAGTTCCAAACGCCTGAATGTTCGGCGTATAAAAACGTCCTTCTGGACGGATTAGCCTAATGCTGGCAAGTTCTTGTTCACCAACAGTTCCACGAAAAAACTCCACATTCGATTTTATCAAACCCGTAATCGCCTTAGCTGAATCCCTCCAGCTTACTCAATTTCAAAACATTCCTGTCCGAATGAACAGAAGAATCTGGTGACATGTTTGCTCGTGAGCAAACGTGCTGTCGATTTCATGAAAGTTACCAAACCTGTCTCCGGTCTCACTGTCAGCAAGTCAGTCTCCAAAATTGAGGAGCTGTCCTAGACAACAGAGAGAATTCGCGAATGACTGGTGACGTGCTGACAGGGAACGACAATCAGGCTGGGTAAACAGTGACTGGGTTCGCGTGAGTCAGCAGGACGCTGAACAACTTTGTTACTCTGATGTCGTTACCCTAATTTCGATATCAATCTACATGGTACGAAACATGCTAGCCTATTTTCAAAGAAAGCTACTCTCTCGGTGGAAGAGAGATATTGAAAAAGATTTGTGTCCACGTCGGTCCACTGTAGTTCAACCTAGCGATGTTGCAGAATGTGGATAGCTTGGGTGTGCTGCTCGGTTGTTGGTCAATTCGCTGAGCTTGACAGTTGGATTGCAAACGTTTCATCACCGTTGACTACGTCCTGTCGATTGATGATGAAACATTTGCAATCCAAGTGTCAAGCTCAGCGAACTGACTAACATCTCGACCTGGATTTTGTGTGATTTGTGACCGAACACCCATATCTCAATTCTCCTAAGCTCATAAGGTCAATGAAAGATACGTTTACTTTTCCAAACATTACTCGACTGCTAAGGAGAATTTAAATTAATCAAGTTCAGCACACAAAAAACGAGAAAGTATGCCAATCTCAGTAAAACGTTGATACGGTTTTCGTCAAAATCAACGCTCACAGTCCCACAGGGGGACAAGTTTCATATCTGTAAACTGTCGCTACATATCCTTGCTGATTTCTGCGTTTAACGGCAGCTCCCAATTCTGTGAGATAGTCCCATGAACTGATAGTAGCTGTCAGTGCCGATTAGTGAGCGTGTGAGTGACGGATAGGCACACTGTAGCTGTCGTGATCAACCAGCTACGACACTTGATTAGGCTGAACACCATGCACAAAATGTCTGGATTGATACGGCAACTTGTGAGAATGATGGAATAATTTGTTTGGATGGAATTCACACAAACGGATCTAAAGATTACCGGTGTTATTAGAAAAAGTACAGGTTCATTCTGCAAGGGAATTCCCAAATGAAAACTAAGTGACTGTGGGTTGCAAGGTTTTCAATATCTCGTGGTACAGGCTTTTGCAAAATCCATGTTTGTCCCAGCCTTCAGTTCGTGGTCACACAGCGGTTCTGAGGCCACAACACCACTCTCTGAAAAGCACGATTTTAATGGGACCCCCCCCCAAGGCAGTCGTAAACCTCTTTTTTTCCGTAGCTTCGTCTCTTAAGGGGGTTTAGTGCAATTGTGATTCACTGGAGTGGCCAGTACCAACAGCACAAAACCGTTCCGTCGTGGAGCGGCTTTTGGTGACTTCATAGGTCTCAAAATCACTATTCTTCGACAGTCTGCATAGAACTGTGACTGTGCTGTTGTATTTTTAGGACTCTGCCTGTTGGACTCCTCTCCAACGAAACGGATGATTCCGCTAGCAAATTTTTTTCAACTTCGCCTTGTGACTAAAATAATCTTTCTGATTCAAAGCTTGTCTGTTTCTTATTGGCCAATGCGATTTGTGTCATTTCTAAGTCGTGACGGTCACCCGAATTCTATTGGGTAGTCAGTTCTTAACTATTTCGCGAATACAAACGAATGAAAATTTGAAGGTGAGGCCAACAAATAATCCCCAATCTATATTGATTGTAATAGTGTATGAGAATAAAGTTTAGATAAATTGTACTTTTGCCAATTTTCATAATGTTGCTAGTCATTCGGTTCGCTTACTTCAAATGAAAAAATGCGCTAGATTTCACTACGGGCGATTGGACTTTGTAGTCGTGGGCGGAGTTTGGTGAAAACTAAACTTGGTGACTAATGAAGTGGAGTGAATGATGAATAGCACTCAGTAAACAGCTGACTTGTTTTCAGCCCAATCTTCAGAAACTTCCCCATGTTTTAACTGCTACAACTTTTATCCAATCAAGTTCTTGATTCACGTAGGTGTAAACATTTTACTATGAACATGATAGTAATGCTTTCACTCAAAAAGTATGCAATACCTCAGTAAGGATGAACTTAGATTTTGTCTACCGTTGAATAAAAAGTTCTCATTTTGCTGAGATACGGAGGGTATCCTTTATTGTCTTTACTTCATAACAGAGGTCAGTGACAATGTGAAGGCCCTGCGGAAGGTCGAACCCGCGTCGGCAAAATGATATTCACTGTCGTAATCACTCGGTCGTCGGAAGGGCGCGACATAAGATTGGCCGAATAACTAACACGACGGTTTATTCACTCTGTTCGTTCTTACCTTCCGCAAAAAAATCCTAGGTTATTCCCTTCAAATCAGAAATGACCTCTGACTTGTGAGCAGGAAACACCTTAACATTTAAACACAGTCGCTTTGTTCTGCAGGGCAAACGTATCCCAAAGGTTGTGGTGTTCCCAACCTTAATATTCTTTTTTTAAAGCTCTCCATTCGATTGCCTCACGTCCCATTTTACTTGCACCATGTTTATCACCAGACCATTAGGATATTCCACCAAAGAAAGCATTCCAAATAGCGAACTCACCATTTGATCCTGTCGGATAATTTTCGTTTCTTTTTCTAGAAATTACTTGAATTGTTTTATTTTTAAGAAATGAATTGCCTAGCTATCGAAGGACCATTAGGCTATGAAACGGGATGGAATTACTGGATAGGCAGCTCCTATCGATCCACCTGAATTGTGTACGTCTTGACAGCCATAATGCATTTCAACATTTCTCTCACCCACCACCAAACGGCTGCTTGTGGCATTTCATAAGAACTCATTTGATTCTCTTTTGTCATCCATAGGATGGACACCCATATATGCACCATACTGCTGACGCGGTCTCCAGGAAAACCGGGTATCAGTGCAACACCGGGAATGCACCCAAGTGATCGAGATGGCTTAGTGGTTAAGGCGCAAATTTACTGACCGGAAGGTCCCTGATTTGAACTCAATCCCGGCATCTCGAATGCTCCTGTCGGCGCCTGGGCAACCTGGCAGTAGCCCAGCCCTCGTGCTTCCTCCGGGTGGCATGCCTGCTGGGCATCGAAAGAGTGCCTAGTGCTGGACCATAGTCCACCCATTCGCTGTTCCGTCACTGGGTCAAGACATGCTCAGCGTTCAAATTATTCATCTTGGTTCAAATTGTCTAGTGCAGTTTACACCACAAAATCCCTCCGGTCACGTGTTCTCACTACTCTTCCATCCGAGTTGCTCTGGTGACCGGAAGTGTACCACTGGACTCTTCAGTTACAGAAAGTTTTCGTTCAATCGAACGACCATCTCACTATGCTATTTTAGCGTCACACTAAAAACTTTACACTGGAAGTTGACAATCTCGAACTTGTTCTCTCTGCTTTCCGGTTTTCTTTATTTTTCCTTCAAAATCCCCGAGTGAACTATAGTACTGCGCCTGGATAGTCACATTTCATGTCGTTGCTGATGTTTTCCATAACATACTGAAAAACGCCACTTCTGTGGGTAAATATCAGACCTTCTTTTTTGCGATACGTTGCCGTGAACAGTGTGGATGCAAACCCGAACGGCGCATTTCCCGTTATCTTCCACGGTACAACGTTTCGGTTTCCCAGTGGCTCTGTTTATCAACCCAAAACCACGCAGTATCCACTCCCACACACAGTCTATTCTGCGGGCGTCAGACGCCTGTGACAACCACACCGCAGTTATAAATCTCTATTAGCGTCAAGTCAGTTTTCACTCCTCTTGCTCGTGGTTTCCATCTTCTGGAGAAGCGTTCTGACGCCGGTAGATTCATCTATCAAATAACCCGTATCTTGTTTGTGGTAAAAATGTATTACCACTGCCTTGCTTGTCACAGGCATGTCAGCAGTCTATTTTCTGAAGAAAAAAAACGCATTTTCTGGCAAAACGGTGTCACGGGATACTCACGTCTCAATCGTTCTTTTGTGGCATTGTCAAACTGACTTGATGAAGATGAAACCTGCGGGAAAAGTGACAACAGCCCGACAGAACGACTACCTACCGCGGCAGGGTTAAAGTGGATAATAGGTTTTTTTTGTTGCCCTGGTAATAGCTGCGACGCCACACATTTTAGGGATTCCGTGGTCAGGCTGACACAGAAATAACCCACCACAGCCAGATAGGTGGACAGCGTAGGACAAATTCCAGTTACACCAAACGAAATTGATGTTTGAAAAAATTTGGACACATGCATTTTCCAACCCTGTTCAGTAAACACCGTCTGTAATGATCACCTCCCGGTTACCATCACATCATTCGAAAGTGATCAAATTTGAACAGACCAATCAACTAACCTACCAATCGTTCAGGTGTAACACCCTTCCTCCCATGCCACCCAAAGGAACCACGAGGGCTGGGATGCTGCCAGGTTGCCCAAGCCTAGGCAGAGGAAGTCGAGAGGCAGAGGTCGGGTTCGAACCACGGACCTTCCGGTCAGTAAATTCCTGCTCTAACCACTTGAGCCATCTCGCCCCCACCACCAACCGACATCTTGATCCCCCCACTGTGCTCGGTTGATTACAGATGTTAGACACGTACGTGTGAGAACCGGTCCTTAGAACTCCATTTGTAATGACTCGGTAAAAATCTTCACGTAACTTATCGCCAATCCATTGTTTTCTTGCATGATAAGACCCCGTTCAGGCCTCAAAATTCAGCTGAATACGAAAAAAATGCAAGTCCTGTTTCCAACTCACAATAAACAATTGAATGATAGGACATGTCAGTTACTTTTATGTCTGACCATTTGATCACTCATGACGTCTATTCCGATGAAACAACCTCCCGGGAGCTAAAATCATTCTGGCGACTCTTGCATTGTCTGAATACATATTAAATTCTAATGCGACCAATAATAAATGGCCAAATGGTTGAAATAAATGGAAGAGATCGATCCAAACACAAAGACCGATAAACCCATCAAAAATGATCCCAAAAAAGAGTGCTTTCTCAGTGCACCCATGACAACCACACCGGAGTGAAATGGAATTATTCGGTCAAATGGATGCGAAATCTCTAAAAATGGAATCACTGAACTGCTGAAAATAGCGATGGATGACCCGACGAGTTCCGAAATCTGCACTTGCTGTCCAGCCGAGAACAGTTTCTCGGATTTTCAGCTTGGATTGACCTCATCTACAGGAAGAAATCTGAGCTAGAAATTCGCAAATCTCCTCAGACCGCGAAAAAAACAACATTTAGTTACTGAGATCCAGTGATCATTAGACCGGACAGGTATCTGAGCTATTCTCAGCTTCTTTTGCTGAGAAGATATGAACCTACTGGCACTATGGAGACCCTGTTCCAGTCAAACAAATTTAGTCGCCTGTAATGCATAGTTTCGAGACGAAAGAATCTTAGAACAAAGAACCAAAGTTTGGAAATTAATTATGTATCTATGCGGAATAAGTGGAACGACAAAGCAGTTCAACTCGAAGCTGACTTCGGAGATTCAAATTGATTTGAACGTGTTTATTTAAGTTTCGATTGAAGAGGACTGCACAAAACACATCATCAGCAAAGACAGCAACATCAGTGTTGACAATGATGCTTCACTGCCTTGGAGCATTAAAATAGAGGTGGGTGAGGAAAGGGGGCTTGGGTCTGGCCTGTTACCATCGCTCTGAGGTGCCGACACCTCCAAACGCTCAATCGATTTGAAAATAAACTGACACCACAACCGCCACTAACACTGATCAGTCACCATTTCTTGCAATGTCTCCAATCAAGCGCACGGGGGTCGCGGTGAGTCCATCCTGCTAGGCGGTTTCCGCCATTCTGAAGGAGGCGCAGAAAATAACGCTGTTTCCGCATGCGTAGCTCACGGCCGAACCACTGTGGTTGATGGAGCTGGATGTTTCCTGCGATTGAAGTGTCTGCTGATCAACCAAATACCCGTTTTCTAATTACCTCATTACGACTTCGTTGACGCCATCCAACAGCAGCAAAGCTTCTGAGGTATAGGTGCTCAAAAACCGGAAGATCCCTCATACCACGTTTTACGGCCATACAACCACACAGCCTTACTGTAGCCTGATACACACGGCCCTTGAGACCAATTGATGTGCCTTTTTAACGAAACAAGGGACGCAGCTTAACACAAATGATTCGGGCCTTTGAGATTCCTGAACTGACTTCGTAAGAGCTAATCACTCCATCAGAGCAAATACAACTACTGAGGTATGTAAAGCTCACCACGACTTCCTTGAATTGCAAGTAGTACGTTCAGCGACCGGACGTTCTGAGGTTCGACTTTGCTTTTTGAAGATGCAAAGGGCATGCCGAATGATGGTGTGACGGTAATCAGTCTATTCAACAGGCTTTGTACTTAACCTTGGTCTTCAAAGATGATGGCGATATCCTCTGCGTACTTCAGTTAGACAAGGTTCTCACCAGCAACAGTCTGAACACCGGGGTTTTGAAGCGTTCGACTCATTATTTCATCAATGACGAAGTTGAACAAGAACGGAGAAAGTGAACATCCTCGTTGGACACCACTTTTTGTAGGGAAGTTATTGGAGAGCTCACCATACACTCTTATAAACCATTGTAACAACAACACCGGTTGCACAATGTTCCTTGCAGGAAATGGATGATTTGGTTACATCCAACAGTAGAAAACTGAGACTGGTCTCACAAACCTGTCAGAAATGCTATACGCCATACCAGTCCTGATTCCTTTGTTCCATTAGATATAAACTGCGGCTTTCACTCCGTCAGCAAAGCTGACAAGCCTTCACATCAAGGAACCTCTGAGGGATCTAGGTGGATCGTTACCATCATCATTGTTGAGGATGGTACACTAGGAGTACCCATTGGCCCTTGACTGCCATACAGCCTTGAGGGAAGTAAGCCTTGTTAGAAAGTGGAAAGTAAAAGGAACGGCGGGAATCTAGTGAAATGAAACCCCAGGTTCTTAAGGAAAACTATCAACGGTAAGTTGCCTACACCCTTGGACAGCTATATAATAAACATATCTGAGCATCATGTCGAACTAATGCGCCACCAAGGGATCCAACTAGCGTCTTTTACAAAGCTCACCTGATATAAGTTCAACACACAACAACATGCGAAGTTCACCTAGATAGTCCGGCAAGGAAACCTCAGCGTGCGTGCCACCAGGATCGGTTGCATGTCATGCCCTGCAGCGTTTTCTACCACTTGCAAGCAGGAACACGTGGGTCCCGGCCAGTAAGGCATGAAGATCCCATAGCACTCAGCTCGACTGCAGCTGCTCTCATTTGAAGTTATCATCTCCCCCGCAAACCTTTCACCAGCAATCGCATGGAGCAGAAAGCAACGCTTTTTTCGGTAGACGGTGGTTGAGCCCTGACGAACTCCACTGATTGTTGGGACATTTCTGGACTGTTCATCATACAAAATGACCCGATTGGAGGCATGGGAATAAAGGCCAGGAAGAATGCTTGTAAACTTCAAGGCATCTCCTCTGGCCGAGAATATCTAAAAGAGCTAATCTTCGTACGAAGCCGAAGACTCCTTTAAAGTCGAGGATAACCGCGATTGCTGGTCGGTGCTCCATGTGATGCTCTTAATGCAATAAAAGTAAAGCAAAGATATGGTTAGTACACCCTCTGCCGGGTCGAAATCCTGCCTGATTACTTGCTTCTCAAGTGCCGGAGATAGACGTTATAATATAAGAAAAGCCAGTATCCGGGTAACAACAGGCATCAGTCTTATACCCCTATGGGTACCCCAATCAGTTCAGGTTCCCTTTTTGAACACGGCTATTACCAACGATTGGCTCAAAATTAGCGGGTCGAATAAAAGACATGGGTATAGGTGGAGAGTGTCAGCTAAACGGTTCCTGTAGTCTAATCGATCGTCTGACCGAACTGCCCTCCGAACCGAAGGGATGGAGCGCCTCGCATCAAGAAGCGATATTAACCGTTCTGAGATCCACTGAATTCCGTGTATACGCTCGGATACACCACAGGCAGAGCTTCCGGCGTCACGTACAACCTTGGTAAATTCACCCCAGTTACGGCCATTATCCTCCGATGAGGTCGCTTGTAATGCATTGTGCAGTAGGCTTTGGTATGTTTACCTAACTTGTAGCTCACAGAACTTTTCTGCTGCTATATCAGAGTTGATTTCTGGGATTTATCGGGAAAGCTTAATGAAAATCTGCACGGAACAAGGGCGGGGTATTGATCAACTTGTGTATTCCAGAACGGTCGGTAGCTGATAGTGATCTCCAAGGATACTCAGTGGCAAAGGGACGTCGGGTAGCAAAATGACATCTGTTGAGTCTGAACCCAGTGCTGTTGAGAAACAAGTGGCGTCAGCGTTTTGCTTTCGATCTGTGCACATCAGCAAAGCGTGCTTTCGATGAACTGAGGCGTCCTGCCTTTACAGTGCAATCTCCTGTTCTTATGGTTACAGTTAGCGGTTTAGAGGGTGATCAGTCCTTGATAGAAAGTGTCTTACATTGATTCAGAGCTACAGTTCGAGGATGCATAAATGAACATGTCAGAACAGTGTTTGGCATTTCAACCAGTGCGAGTTTTATCGAAGTACAGAGTCGGACAGCAGAGTCCGCTGATTACAGGCAATAATGCCTCAACTTGCAAGCTTAGGGCTGCATGAACACCGGTGTAACCCGCTACAGCAGCTACAAGACCACCCGAAATTCTTAGCCTGTAGCGTCTAGGTAGAGAGGTTGCAGAAATTTCAACAACTGTAATTGGATCATGTATTCGTGTATCAGAGATCCACTGAATGTCGATCGATGGAGTACCTAGAATATGCACAAGAGCAGCTTCTTTGTTTGGTCCGCCTCAAGCAGGAGAACCATGCCCGAACAGCGGACACGGAGCGGGAGATATGGCCGGTGGCTTGCGACATATCAAGTCCAATGGGTGCCTGACTGACGTGCCCAGACCTGGCGTCTACGTAAGAGTAATTGTCAAGTGGGACAGGACGGGATTTAAGGGATAACACTGAAGAAGGATGGCAGTCTTCAGCAGTCGCATGTCTTCGCTTATCCACCCAACTGTACGCAGCGAAAAAGCGACCCGGTTGATGTTACCACACGACAGCCCGTGTAGCACGAAGGCACATTTACTTGTTAAGCTCACGATTATGTGTAGGCTGAAATACTACCAGGGCGCCAAAACCTAGACACGAAGACGATTAGGGTCCCCATCCAAAGCCTTTGTCTCAAACGTCTAATCGCAGGAGAGTGGTTGTCAGTGTGAGACTACTGTAGTGGCCAAACTTTTAAAGGACAAATTCAGCAAGTGTTCCAACTCCAACCTGGGAGGCCAAGGGACTGATGAACCCTAAGAAGGGCAAGACCGTTAGTGAGCTGTCCAAGATTCCTCAGTACCGTGGAAAGTGCTGTGTTACCTCAAGAGAATATATGACCATCTGTTTCTTGAGCAAGATTTTCATAGATACATGCAAATAACATTGAGAAATGACAAATCAATACACAGGGTCTACACATCTACACATTCATTCATCAGAATGCAACTAAAAGTGCGAAGTGTGAGCATTTTTTGCTGAGTCTAACACAATGTTTCTGCTCAAACTGGACACACTACCCATTCCACGGTGTGTCATTTACAATTTTGTCATATAGTATTTATACTGTCCTATTTGTTCCCCGCAAATAACATTATGATATCGGTCCAGACTAGTACCTGCAATTTATTTACGCAAAGCCCACATAAAGAAAGACCCTCACAACGAAGATATTGAAAATCCTCGGTGCAGATCTCATTCTGTCAGCGAAGACAATATATGCTGAAAAGCGGGGAAGCATCATTCTTGTTGGGAATCATCAGCGGTGCGCATCTCATGAAACTCACGAAGTTTCGAACCCACCACCTTCCAGCCAGCGGTTGAGCACTGAATCATTAGGCCGCAAGCGGCTGATCAGCAGTACGATTGGCGCTCACTTAGACAGTACATAGCACTACTCATCATCTAATAACATAGACCACATCACATGGTCACTTATTGGCTGGCTCTTCGAGTGACTAGTACTCACAAGGAAATAATCTTTCCTCTTGAGCTACTTATTGATTTGTTACTATTTAATAGAGATTTCATCCGGTCATTGTAGCCAATCTATGCTGAAAATCCGAGAACCACCACGCCGCTGTTTCATCCTTGTTGGGAATCATTATCTGTGCACATCTCATGCGATCATCCGGATAACTCCATCACGGCAGTCATTCGAAATTGTTGCCTGTCTGCCCCCAAAATAGTAGGTTTTAACAGAGGCACTTTCCGGTCAAATGCAATGTAACATCTTATCCTTTGACGAACAAAATCTGATATACCGGAAACCTATCAGCAGGAACCGAAGATCCAGGTTTGCATAATCGGGAATGAATAGCTCGAAATCGTTGGGTGATTCGACAGGATAAAGTGTACTTTTTTCCAGGACTGACGCTTTATTTAGCCTGATCTGTTATCAGCAAAATAAGCAGCGCTTACCCACAGAAAGCTCAAATCCATGCAGAAAAGCATTATGGCTGGGGGTGGGCAATGAAGGCTTACAATCGTTTCTCACTCCCTGTAGGCCACGGTAGATTTGAATGCTTTTGGGCTTTACTTGGTAACTCACGATGCATCCTGGGTTTGTGCTGTCGAGCGATACTACATAACGCTTGTCAGGGATTAGTTAGAAGGAGGCAATGATAAACAGATTTGCCTTCTGCCGGGGATATCGATCTTTTGGTTTCTAGGCTTCCTGCAAACAATTGTGCATGATCCCTACACCAGAACTGATAATTTTTGGCTGAGCGGCGGTTGAAATGTGATCGATAGTCACAGTGGCCAGATAATTTTGCGGTGGTCATTTTCCGCTTTCTCTTCGCTCAACTGTATCAAGTGAATGCAACTTTACCACATTCAAAAATCTGTAAAGTTTATGGGACACAGTTACGGAAATCGTGCCTGCAAAGTCTTGTTCTCACGTAATCTAACCCGTGCGGTTTGAATACATTTTTTCAAAGTCCATCTCAGGGAGGAATTTCATGTATATATTCCATATATATATATATATATATATATGTCAAATTGCTGGTTGACACTTTACCAAAAGAATCACCATGTTTATTCTTAAGTCAAGAGCAAGTGAACCGTTTTCAAGCTTTGGTTTGATGCAAAACTGAAGTTGCAACCAAGTGATCGGTCATTCCACAAACGTACACACACACGCACACCAAACTGCACTACCATCCACCTCGCCGTGTGGGAAATTTACCAACTGTTTCCCTCACTCACCGTCACGTCTTCCCGCAAATTTTACTTCGTTCCCGCTTGAAAACAAAGTTGAATTATTTACCCTCGAAAATTTGGTCAATTATTAGGCCCTACAATCAACCAGGGGAAACCAGATGCTGGACAAGATGGTCCAGCGATAAGCTCACTTCCCCGAGTAATTTGAGATAATTGTTCAGCTGTATCCTGAGTAGCCTTGCGTGTGTTGTGGGAAGTCACTGTCCTGGTAATTTAGTCAACCACTTCTTCTAGGTAGGTGGGCTGCGGTTTGCACTGATGGAGCGACCGTGACGACAGTTGGAGTTCTGTCGCACTGGGTGATTGACAGAAATGCTAATGTCTTCCGTGTGAGGTGTATGACATGTTCCTTGTTTATTCCCCGATGCCTGTACTCAAATGTCTCTCGAAAGTGAATTTTAGTCTGTACATCTTATACTATCAGATATCTCGATATAGTGGGGCGAAAAGGAATGTTATCACGTTCGTTTATTCGTTCGTGTCGGTATCCAGGTCAGGAAGATACGTTGGTCGACTATCATCGTGCTGTTGCAAGTCGCAATCAGGTAGACGGTGACGAATTAGTTTATCGCCAAGATAAATATACTATCCTGAGAAAGATCCTTCTCTGGAAGAGACTATATTTTCCAAGTCTGCCAAACCTTATGTGGAATTTTATAGCCTCTTGGATGGGCCCTTTCAAACTGAGATTATGGGTCATTTTGTGAGTTCTATTTGGCTTGGAATTTCACCTAGAAGAGACGGAAATAATAGATGTTATGTTCTCCGTGTAAGAAAGAAAAACTTTTCGAGTATACCTATTGAGAATTCGAGTAATTTTTTAGGAACTCAAAACCGTACGTTTACTATTTGTGACTGAGTTGGTTTGTCTATAGGGAAGCGTGATATTAACTGCACTCGGTACGCCCTAGTGATTCATGTTCCCTTTGTCTTTTGCGCTCCTCGGCACCAATCGGATTATGGCGTTTTCCCACCTTTAAGTAGTATGCTTAACTCATTCACTTTACCTAGTATTTTCTCGGGTTTTTCACTTCTACGCTGCGATCTTCATGGTTCACCATAATTGTATACACAACTTGATTGCCACGTTTTCTAGATACAATGAGTAGACAAGTTGTGACCAGAATTACTTAAAACACTTGTGTCTCAAACAGGACATAAAAAGGCAACTACTTCTGACGAAATGGCTTTTTGATGCATGATGGCAGTCACAGCACATTTTCCCAGGTTTTGCGTTCATTCTTTTTTGTTATTTCTCAGAAAACTCAGTCAACCGTACGAGAAACTATGGTGCATCTGGTGGTCCAAAGGTTCAAAAAATACAGTGTACAATTGTTGGTCCATGAAAACATCGCTTTGAAAGCCATCGTAATTAGCGTGTGGAAGGTTCCCCAGATCAAGCACTCACAAATGGTTGGTAAATAACAAAACCAGTCATACCGTGCCGATTGTTTTCAGATGTCCGCAGATTCGCAATCTGAGTGAACTTTCCTGTACTGATTGTTTATAATGTGTTAACGAAATGCAGCCTTATCCCCCCAAATGGGAAGATGTTATGCGACCAATTAACAGTAATCTGTTCTCGTGAGTGGTTTCTTGTGATTGCGAAGGGTCTTATTTTTTTTACAGAGGGTTTAGTAAATAGTCAGCTTTATTGGTGATCTCACTAGAGAAAAGAGCGCTAAAAAATTTTTCGAAAAGTGTTTGCCTAAAAAGCAGTCGTAAACTCATTCAGTTTGCACACATCTTT
>SJOL01006431.1:322827-333774 GCA_004794785.1 Opisthorchis felineus | reverse complement strand
TTTATTTATTTATTTATTTATTTATTTATTTATTTATTTATTTAGTTTGTGATAGTTTGTTCACGTAACTGCATCCCTTTCGCAGTTTGCTGCAAGTCAAAATCCGCGAACAGTTGGCAACGTGTAACGTGAACGGCTAAAAAAGTGAGTGACCCTATATGAATTCATCGGGGACATCAACACATGCGATTGCTGAAGTGTTTCATATCACAAATTCAGCAATTGGACTTTTCAACGTTGGGAAAGTACATGCAAGAGAATCTTCCTGAAGTTACCGTGCTGAAAGCTACCATTTCTCTGGCGAGTACTTTATCTTTGTGATCATTTTAAGATTTTCCAGCAGCAAGCAACGGCTCCGAAAAATTTATTCTAATGTGAACAACTACACACAGTACATCATAAACGAGAGATTCAGTTGAGTCTTCCGTGAAAACCAAATTGAAATGCAAGTGATTGTATTTGTCGAAAACTACACCGGTCGTTCTCTGAGTTTATGGGATAGAACATAACATCAGCTTTGTGGCTGAATCCTAAGTTCCTCGATCGTAAGAACTTTATGAAATCAGTTTGTAGTTTTCGGTACCAGATCACAAAATTAGGCACCCTGTGACCGGCACCATGTCTTAAAAGTATGAATTAAGTTTGGTTGTTGATCTGAGTCCCAGAAATGAGTCCCAGTAAAAATATCCACGTAGCCGAGCATTTCGTGAGCCCTATGGTTAAAACTTTTCGAAAGTCTCAGGCCTGTTGGCTGGAGTCCGGTGCGTGTCAGGCCAAAAATTTTCATCAACGTTTCAACACATTTTTTTGAAAGCCAGCTTCTGAAATCGTTTAATCACCTGTCTTTCAATGAAAGATAGTCCACTCTACGGCCAGTGACCTTCCACAAATTCGCGTGTCGGATGTTTGCCTTTGAATGTAGCTGCTTACATTGCACACATGAATGTGTTCCTACTTTGTAGTCATAACGAGAGAGTTTCTTTGTACTAAATGGATGCGTCTAGACGCACTGACACGGAAGTATTCCTGCAGCTTCTCTATGAGGATGGTGGAGCAGTAGGATCCTTCCGGCTTCTTCAGAAACCTGTTCACCTACCGGGTGACAGAAAGCCATAACCCTCCCGGCATATACAGGTACATCCATTCCCGATATTTTCACGCTGACGATTTCATCGCTGGTTCAAATGCCGTACTCCAGAGTCATACAAGAATTTGCGGGCCAAGGTCAATGATCTCGAGAGCGTTCACCGTCACTCAATGTTTTGGGATGTTGCAACGTAGGATTAGTCTATCTTCGACGAGCGCCATACAACGACTTATTCGATAGCTCCTTCCCCGTCACTGTCGATTCAGTTTGTAATTCAAGCTCCTGCACGGTGGAATGTTTGACGGTAGTCATTCCAAGTAACTTCACAATAAGTTCACTTTTATCGGAGTCTGTCAAAAGAACTTTCGAATACCTCACAAATCCAAGGCCGTATTTTGAGGTTCGTCACTGTAGTTGTTCTTCCACTAGCTGCCGTTCACTGGTCTTATTCCTCAGCCTACATCGGAAAAGTTTATGCTTCATGACGTGATCACTTCATTGTACGGTCCAGGTGCAGTGGAAAAACAAAATATTCTTGTCATCTTTGGAATCACCAGACAGATGAGCCTGTTATGACTTTCCGCGCGCCAGATGTTCCAAGACCGTTTCAGCTTGTAACAGTTGGCAAAAATTCAAATGCAACTTTGTTCTTATTGTGCCACTCCGTTTTCAACCACATGGCCTGATATCTGACTGAAGGTAGCATCTTGATGTGAAACCTTTAGCAATGGTTTCTAGATGCTAGATAGAAAATTGTCAAATCTCTCCAGCACTTAAACCACTCGCCTCCTCTTGGGAATTCATCCATAACAACTGTCTTGTCAAAAAATTATTAATTCCAGAACCTGGTATCAAGTTATTTCCTCAATGCGCCATACCATGAGACTTTTGGTCACGAATCGCCCACATAAAGCATACTTTCACAGTCGCAAATCTCTCCACTCAACGGATAATGCGATTCATGACTATGGAGTTTCGTGCATAAGTGACAAACGAAGTTTTCTATCCCCCGAAAAAAACTGTTCGTGCGGTCCAGAAGGTGATAATTACGGGAGGTTCGATGTAGCAAAAACGATAAAACACTTACCGACATGACCGACACAGGAAAAGAGAAACGACGCAAGTCCGCTCAGGCATTAACGAGTAGTTGTGCTATTTCTGTTCACTTATACGATTGTTTTTCCGTCGTACACTCAATGGAACAAAGATGTGCCTAAGACTAGGAATTTTGAACAGCTCTGGTCAGGCCACCCGGGACAGATTGTACCCTTGTTGTTCGGTTTATTTATTACCCATGTACGAAGTGGTTTTGGGTCCATAAAAATCAATTTTTGCTTTTGACCAGATGAACACTCATCATTCATGAATAACGGACGCGGTGAACTTTGCAACCTCCCTTTGAAGAAGTGGATCATGTTCATATACGCAATTATTGCCGGTTCTCCCATCTCGAGAACCTACATTTGATTTTTGGAACGTGAATACAAATCACCCCGGTTTTGAACACTTTCTGGAGCGATTATTTTGGTTAGCCTACATCAGCTGGGAAAGCAATGAATCACGGTTTCATTCTAATTGGCTCTTGTCAGTCATGTATACCCTTGGTGATGCAAGAATTTAGACCACGTTTGTGACGAGCACGTTACGGATAATCCAATAGCTCATGCTTGAACCACAAGAATATAGTTGTCCCGTGAGTTTCTCCGTGACACTGCCTGGATCGTAACTTCTGACAGGCACATCAACCGATCACCAGGACCAAGGCGGTTCCTGGGTTGTCATCCCTAATGTCCATATCACATCGCCCAAAGTACAGACTAGCGCGATCGTCCGGTGTGCCATGGGGTTCAATTCCTTGTGCTCTATTCTGTCATCCGTTCTGGGAGTTGTGGTTCCTATTTGTGGTGTTTTTTTTTAAACGGACAGACCTTTGCTCTCATGAGACCAGACAATTTGTGGGATTGAAAAGCTGGTCATCTTTCACTCGCGTCGTTGAGGATAAACGGATTCGAGGCGTAGAACGCCAAGACCAAAGAGACGTGCCGCACTGTTGAATCCATTAGTCTTCGAATTGAGCCCTAACCTTGGAAAATTTGTTTGAGTGGGGTAGATTTTTTCTTACTCACCTGTTTGAGATGCCCCGTAGGATTGGTGACTCGATCGACAATGAGTTAGCGTTTTTCTAATTTCGCCGACCAACAGATTCGAAGCCCGCAAACAAAGTGTTGGACTTAGCTGGTTACCATAGTATTTCCCTTGTGTCTGTTGCATCGTTCATGCATCCAAAAAACCACGTCAGACCCGTGACATTGGATTTCCTCCTTTCACAGCAGAAAAAAACCAAACCCGGAGTTTGCTTCCCCTTTTGTAGGACAGCAACAAGCCTGGTACATAGCCATCAGCAAGTAGGATAGACCATGAAGAACTACTTTTTATAAAGTAAAATCTCACCAGAAAAACCATTGAAGCTGGAATTTACCTCGGTGTTCCGGAATTTATCGTAGAGTGAGTATCTGGCCCATGCCAGTTCTTGAAGAGCGGAATTCATCTTGGTTGGTTTTTCTTCGAGCAACTTCCATTCTGAAAAAGCTTTCATGTGGTATAGAGGTGGAGATGTATGCTGCAAAGTCCACCAGAATGAACTCACATAAGTTTCACTCTTTCGAGAATTAGAAGTAAAACCCAAACGTCCTGGTCAGCAAAAGCAAACTCTGCTTCCAGGATGGGATAAAATAGCGTGTGTGAAGATTGAACAGTCACAGTGAAACCGTGTTTACCTGCCTCAAGTGGAAACCCGTTCCCTTCTTGGGATCTCTATTCATGAGAATATCGACGGCTGGAATAGTTCCTGCCTGCCTGCTCACGGATGATGCTCCAAGGCTCCGAAATAGACTTTCTGAGGTAACAAAAAGTATTCTACCTGGCAATCCTTCTATATTTGGTCCATTTTCGTCGCGTAGAAATGCCCTTAGAGACTGCGCATTTGTCCGAAATTTCCTGTTTTGAACTTTGCGTAGTGTGATCTAGAGAGTCCATCGAGACTTATTCGAAAAATATCTTGGATGTGGACCGCTGATGGTGCGAGTAGGTTGGATTATTCCGCTGTCAAGGAGGCTCGTTCATGTCACTTGGTATCCAACGGAAGGGATGTTGATCCTTCCGTAAAATCTTTTTTGCAAGATGGAGCTTGGCCGTCGCTTCAGCGAGGCATAGAACTATCCCTCCTGGTTCCCTGTCTCAGCTGTTCGACACGATCAACAATGTTTTACCGCTGATACACAGCAAATTTGCATCAGAACGCACTCGAATACCAGGCTAGGAAACGTCATTCAGAATGCCAGAAATACGTATCTGAGATGATCTAGTGGTTCCATGAAGGACAATAAACAAGTGTACCACAGTTCACATATGTTGCTTGAGACTGAAGGATGCAGTCTCCCGATCGACCGACATTCTGAACATTCTGGTTGCCTGCAATCAATACTACACCATACCTGGATATGCCATTGATCATGCCACATATTTCGTAAAAATCTTCCACGGTGATGGAATCAGAGAAGCACTAAGAAATCGTTCACAGTTAAATCCAAAAGGGTTTCTCTACGGCGAACTACCGCAATTCCAGGTGACCAAGTCTTCCAAGTTATAAGTAGCCAAAGTTACTCAGGAGAAAAATGACCTGTCGAGGCCTGAATTTGCTACTGAACCCCTGAATCAGTACCAACAGTAAGTGTTCATTTCCTCAGAAGGAATCCGTGAGACACGCAAAACTAGCAGCTTGACCTCTGCCAGGTAGGCCTCGATTCATTCAATTGTACCTTGACTACAAATAGTTAGCGGAGTGTAAACGTTCCAGTAACCGATATGAGCGTGTTCTCTTAAACTGATAGCCCCAACCGGCTAGCTTTCTCCCCTATCATGCGTCACATACCCGGAACACCACAGCAACGTACGCGTTGTTTTTTTGGTGTGATGACGTAGCATATTGGAAAGGACCGTTTAGCCTTCGTCAGCATCTCCACCAACCGACTGCTCGTCTGAAAATATTCTTATCGGTGAAACGCTTCCGGGAATACCAAGGCTACTATCCTTCATTCACCGAATGAAAGAAGCTCGGAAAAAAGGGCTGTGCATAGCTGGCAGCCAAATAGATTTCTGCATCAGTAATGACTAGTCGAACGCCAAGCCCATGACCTTACTGTCGATGCGTGAAAATTATCAAAACATGTAGACAGCTGCTAAGATTCCAGGATAAGTTACAGATCTCAGCTTGTAACAGAACGGCCATTTTCTGAGCTTGAGTGTATAATCCAGCCGGACGAATTGCCATGCACACTGTCCGGCAAGATATACTCATTTGCACACCAGTTTGGTTTTAAGGTGAGACCCGACTGAATCCCAGCTGAATCTCTCGGTTGTCATATTCTCCGAGGCCACCTCATGTTTCACTTGGAATGGTAGTTGAAACATCGCAGTGTATTTTCTTGACAGAGCACAGTAAGTTGCTTTGCAAATGAGTGTATTTCGCTAAAGTCTTGTTCAGCTTGACCCGAAAAAATTAAGTTTTCATTTCCTGTTGACTGAATCGGAGGGTCGTGTGTTATATTGATCCTTTGAAGTGAACGGAAATAAATATGATGCGATATATCGAATATCACAGTGCCAACTGGAGCATGAGGTGGCCTTTGTGCAGCACATTCAGTTTGAAGAATATCATAATTGAGAAATTCAGATGGGATTTAGTTGGGTCTCTCGTGAAAACCAAACCGGTCTACAAACAAGTGCATTTTGCAACCTTGTCACGTGTAACAGGAAGAATGCGTTGGGTACTGTGAGGTCGCATGGGAGGTCGCATGAATGTACGTTGACCCCTCTGGACGGTCACAAAAACTACGAAAATTTGGTAGGATCATTTACTCATGAAAACGAGACAAAAAGGTGGTCCTTTCAGGGAGAGCCAAAAACCGACCAAAATTCTCTCCAGGAAGTAATGGTTTCTAATCTCCCCGAATATCTGTAATGTTCACGCTAATGACGATCTTAAACGAGGATAAAAGCATTGTACAATGTTTTGTTGTTCCTCAGTGTAGCAGGAAATCCAGGTCTAAATTCCAAGCAAAAACACACTGTTTCAACCTTTTGCTGGCTTGAAGCGTTCTCCCTAAATTCGAGGATATCCGTTTTTCATTTCGCAAAAAAAACACAATCGTGAAAATGGTCACATGCATTTGTGGAGAACAAGCCAAACGCGATAGGTGGATACATCTCTGAGAGCAGCTTGGAACCTATGGCCACTTGTGTCATAGTTCTATCCTGGTCAACGTCCCATCTAACCAGGCCGACACACAGGTAACTTTATGTGACTAGGTGCCCAGCCTCGACACCTACCGCAGACCGAAACAAAACGGGTACAACATAAAACGCCACCTGCGCGACAAAACTCTGAGACACAGGGTTGGGGAAACCCTTTGTTCTTCCGAAACTTTGCAGCACAAACAACACCCAAAGTCAATTAATCAAATCTCCGAGATGACCGTATTGATTGTTTACTGTCGTCTTCGTCCCTCAGGAATATGACACATAAGTCTGTTGGAGGAGGGCGAGCTCCAAATTGCAGCCTTTGGCAACGTAAACAACGTGTCATTTTTTGACGGAGTTTGCATGCCTAATTTAGGCATGTGCAGTCTGAACGCACACAATTTTTTAGATGTGGCCTCACTGACAGCGTGCGACTTTTCGTTAGGAAAACAGTTGAAATGCTGGATTCCAGAGATTGGTTTACGACAGAGCAAAAATTCTCTGTGATGAAAAACCACTCGCAAGGATGCTCTTTGATCCATTTCATCATCTGACTGTGGCCAGTTTTTCTCGATCCTCTAGTGACATCACCAACAAGTGCCAAGCTGACCTAGATGTTTGCTTCCGCATTCTTTCCGCAGTGTCAGTTTACGTTTTTCTTCTTTTTTTCACCTTTGGGAACAGGATAGTTTCACTTCGGACAGACAGACCATGCACTTTTTGGACTTTTGGACTTTTCAGAGAACTGGCTTCTATCCGGTGAGGTCCTTCCTGGTTGCTTTAAGGTGTAGATGTTGTTAGTAGCTTGAGAGATACGTGTTCCACTGAGCATCGTCGGGTTCCACCATCCTTTGGGTAAATCTTCTATATATACTGACCATGTAAAGATATAGTCACGTTAGTACCCACCGCAAAAATGTGTATGTGTGTGACTTTGGAGACTCATAGGATGTGTTTCGGTTCAATAGTCCTTCAGTTTTCATATTTGTTCCCTAGTAAGTCCACTTCAGAAAGTAGATATTCGGTCTGGAGTTAGGTTGCTTCATATCTCGTTTGTGTTGGATATCTTAATACATGGTCGGGGGGTATACTCAGATCTTCTACAATCTTAGCTATGCTCCTTAAGTCTCTACAAAAGAACGTGATGCGTCACATTTACAGGTAGACACATTTACACAGTTTCCTCGTCCTAGCACCTGAAGAGGCACAGAAGTAGTTCCGCTTTAGATGTAATCCCTTCTAGTCAGTTTTGCTGTTTCCACCCGCAAAGAACCATCCGTTGTAATCCGTAATTTTTGCAGTCAAGCTGGGTACTGTTTATTTGATCAAAGTAGAAACTAGGATAACTCACTACTCGTAAGGTTGCTGAAAACTTTTCGACAGTCCATAGCCGATTTCGCCCTTCCACTTCGAGCTCACCAGGTAGGCGTGGTCCCCGAGTTTTCCTCAACCTTGCGTTGTACTTGAACTAGGATGTTTGCTCGCTAACATCATCTCGACGCTAAAACAAGAAATTTTTTTGGGTGTAACGGACTGTGCAGGCTTTAATATGTATTCTATTTTTTCGAGCTGGCAACCACCCAACCTGTTGGGTAAATCAAATTCAGCCCGCATTCCAATCTACAGCGCACACACGTGCGAATGTAACGGGATCGCTGGAGGATTAGAAAACATCTGGCACAGACATATGTTGTCCGACTAACACTCAGTTTGGTCGCATATCGCAACCAGCTGCATTTGTGTGAACTGATAAGATCTTTTGCACCCCCAGTTGTACGGCCGAGCTGAAGCGGACAAGGTTTCGAGGAACGCATTTGCGCGGTTTCAAAAAATTCCACATTCTGTCTAAAAAGTATAAATCAGATGTTGTGTATCAGTACACACTAGACGGGTGTGATGTCTCCTTGTCAGATTGATACTAGACAAACACTTAACCCACTTCAATCAATTTTGAAAGCCCCTGACTGGTTTTCATAGAAGGTTACTATTTCCCTTAGATATGTGCACTCAATCACATGATGTCCATAACTCGGACTAAAATATCTCAACTTTGCTTCAGTCTGAATAGAAGGGAAAATATTATTGGTTAAGCATTTCGTTGTTTTCCTTATCTTCGGGTACACAATAGCGATTTCATACGATTGCACGAAATTGAGAAATTTGCCTGTTTACCCATCCAGTCACGTTTTCAAGGTCCGATCAAAATTTCGAAAAAAAACTGTTACGGAATGTTCTGCATTGCTTACGGTGTTCCAGCAAGCATCCCAAAACAATCTATCTTGATGTTGCAGAGTTTTCTTCACAAATTGTCCGGCATTGCCTACTGAGTGTTCTGATTTGACAATCAAACTCATACATAAGTACAGACGTAATACACCGCTCATGAGCTGTTGAAGAGTTTTCAGCAACCTTATGAGTAGTGTATTACTTCTATACAATGTACTGCGATATCTCGAAAATCGTACCAACTGAAACATGAAACGGCAGCCTGGTGCAGCACATTCAGCTGGGATTCAGGGAGGCCTCACGTAAGAACCAAATTAGTATGTAGACGAGTGCATTGGAAATACTAAAACAACAAATGAAAAATCGCATGAATTCAGACAGCGAAAAAAATTTAGCCCCTGTGATGGGTTTTCGCCCTAGCTCGACAGACAGCAACCAGGCAGGGAACGTTCATTCTGATCATATTGATTATTACGGTATCCATACACTATCTCTTTTGGGAATTATCCTGTCGGAACTACTACGATAACCCGAAATAAATAGTAGTGTCTCGACAGAAGTCTAAAAATGGCAGGATGTCAAGTCATAGCGTTCCGAAGAAGGGACGAATTAGACAGGAAATCCGGAGAGATTCACGTCCCCCTAAGACATCTCAGCTCTGCACCGGATAGTCTTAACTGTTCTGTCAATAATCCTGACGTGTTATCTCACGAATTATATGAAAAAATCTTCTGAACATAGTGAAGCCTTCTCAAAATCATACAAGATATCCTCTGATAAACTCTTTGTAAATGGGCCATTTCCGCATGAAAACCAACTCTGAGAGATTTTATTTCATCGACAGAATCTTTCTAATCATAGTCAAGAGAGAGCTAATTTTGATCGTCCCGTCTTTGTAGATGAATTTTCTTTAATCCCGTTTTTTTACATTTGTTGATCTTATCATTCCACCTAATTTTCAAATACAGGCATTTTAATCCACTTTTCAAATTCCGTCCTGTCCGTGTTACCTTACAACCCCGTATGTTGATTCATCCGATACACCAAACAAAATCTCATCGCGTGAGAGATGTGAAAGGGTATTGGGAATTGAGTGAAATGTGTAACGAGTAACGAGTAAACAACCACACATACAAACCGCAAACTTAAGGTTCCAAAATAAAAACGCGTTTATCCGTCTGGGTTAGACTGGAGCCGGTAGATAAGATCGAGCCTTCTCGAGCGCAAAAATTTTAGTCCAGGACGTGACATACAATGAAATTGAAAAGGACGTCCAAAAAGTTTTTTGCTTTATCTCTCGCTATTTCATCAAAAATGTATGTTTCATTGATAAAATGACACGATAGCTGGAATTTGGGAGTTAAAAATATGTGGTTCATCAGCCCCTGAGTCCCAGTATCAGTGCTCACTCTGTGTCAGTGATCACTGCTCAAGCACTCAAGACTGAGAGTACGTGAAATCACACACATGGAGGCTTGCATGACATTTGCCACGATGACGTTGAGCATCACTCAGGCCGTTGCATTTGACGTAAGTCGTCTTCACGGTGAACCCCTATTCCAAATTGGTTATGTTTCTAATAATTTCACATTATCTACGCGTTTTCCGAGAGTATCGCTCATGCCAAAATGTTGTGAGCGGTTATTAGTGGATTTGTTCTTTTATTGTTTAAATAAACTGAAAGAAATTCCCGCCACATTACACCTTACATCACAACTAATAAAGCAACAGCCTTCAAACTGCCACAAACCTTTTCCTGTTGCTGCAGTTCCATTAGAACTGGGGATAAACGTGTTAGACGCTTCAAACTGATTACCCAATCATCTTCTTGTCTCGTGAAGGCTTGTTTTCTTGTTTCTGCTCGCATTTTTTTCCAGAAATCGCCGGACAGTACATGACAGACCTGTCTTGTATCAACTCGTCAGTCTACTGGGATGTCTATCTTTATCCGGATTGGAAAAAGTCTTACGTACTTTTTAAGGATTTACTTTTGCGGATCATTTCTCGGTGCCATGAGGTGAATGGAGATCGATCCTTTGCCAGATGCCGAATGTAACTAATCGATAGAATGTCGGTTTTGGATTGTTAAATTTACCAAAAACACGAGAAAATTCACAATTAGTCGTTAAGAGCTATTTGCTTGAATGTTATCTCATCCAGAAGCCTATCATTTCTGGTCTTGCTCGCTTTTCCCAAGAATTTAGTGTATTTTTTCGCGGTAAGTTCGTTTAACAGAAATTAAAACTGTGGCGATTCGTAATGCCAATAGAGATACCCAATTACTTTACGAGGAATCTCGTCAGTCGCGTTTGTATGGAGACAGTGTTACTGAATAC
>SJOL01006431.1:281516-321512 GCA_004794785.1 Opisthorchis felineus | reverse complement strand
GTCTGGCGGAAGTCACACAAAAGGCTCACTAACGGCACCGACAAATGTCGATTTTTGATCCAGTGGACAAAGGTGTGACAAATAAGGTGTGAAGCTCGGGTGCAGAAATGTGACACACAGAGCAAATGTTCTCAGCAGCCCACTCGGTAGGACCACTGTCCGGTGAGCAGCAAGTTGGTGATTTGAGTCCGCTCTTCCCGGCTGGATCTCCTTGTCAGTGATGTCTAAATTTGGACCACTCAATCCATTGTACTGTTGGCTAAAAACGGAAGTGGGGTGATTCGCGTAAGCAGCCAATTCGAACGCGGATATCGACTTTTATTTGAGCCTTCAGTTAACACTTTTTCAGTTCTCAACTACGTGTTTCACACCTCGAGCGTCTCATTTTGTGAGTGGGTACAAAACGGGACTTGTGGAAATCCGGGGCCTACGCGCACACAATAGACGCAAAAAAGCTACCAAACATTTTTCGTTATAGATAGTCCACTACGCCAGCATCCGATACCTTATTGCACAAGAGGACTCTACTTTTCTTGAGGAAGCCATGTTCAAAATAAACCAGTAGTCGGGGGTTTGTTCGCCGAGGGTGGTAGTTGAATTGCAAACGCTTCATCACCAATCGGGTTGAGAACGTCACCGCAAGGTCGAGTGGGCCACTCATCCCCGCAGTGAAGACAATGCCAGTGACGAACCGTTTGCAATCCAACTGCTAAGCTTGGCGAACATACCAACAACCAAACAGCGCACCAGAGCTAGCTATATTCCGCAACATCTCCAACAAGAAACCAGCGTAACACAAGCCTGTCTGTAGCGAAGCAGTGCCAGCTCCCCTATTTTGTATTTTCGACGGTCATCGCCCAAATGTTTTTTTGTTGTTGAAATTTACCAAAATCATTTGGATTGCAAGGTTCCGAAGGCCCCATTTCTGACCAAAATAATCAAGAATATTCTGTCATTTTTGATGATCCAAACTTTTCATCCATCATTTAAACGGAAAAACACACAGAACCAAGCGGAAGGAATTTTGACTTTAGAAGGCTGATTTTTTTAAACGTCTATCCTTTGGCGAATTTGCGAAGGTCAACGCAATTAAGTTGTCTTGGGCCGCGACAAGTTTTGAGAAATCAGGAAAACACATTCATCATGGGGAGTGGTTTTGTTTCACTGAATCCGGTCTCACATTGTTGACATTTTTGACAGTAAAGTGTTGTTAGATTTTTCCTGGATTCCACAATAAAGTAATGTCTAAAGGTGTGATGAAGCTGTTGACAAGTTTTCGCTCGACTAATAGTCTGTTCTGTTCTGTGACAAATTCTAGGCAATCCACGGCACAATTGCAGCTAGACCGCTTCGGAGTGGTGAACAAATTATTCAGGTAAAGTGCCGGCAACTAATGTAAATCTAACAAATAAAAAAATTGTCACTGTTGAGTCGGTTCTCACACCCATAGACCCCCTATTTCTCAAAAATTCCACGGAAATTTGTAGCTGTTTCAGGTGAAAGCCGTTTGTTAAATGAGGAGTGAGGTTGCTCGCTGCTGATGTTTTTCTAAACACAAAATGGAAAACACCTTGCAAGCCAACATAGGTTGTTGGTTGTTAAACCTGTGTTGAGGGACCCGACGCTTGCACAGTCCCAGTTAACCGACTTTTTCCCCAGAGCCGGTATGTTTCAGCTCTTCATCTGTAGATTTAACATACCTACTTTAGACGATATCAGTAACTTACCCAACGTAGACCGATAACGGTCAATAACGGTCTTCAGCTGTTGTTCATTACTTAGATACATCGGGAATAAAATATAGTTTGACTGGTTAAGCTTTCAGAACCCCTAGGTCAGCCTTCGTGCCAATGCAGTCTCCGTGACAGTTCTGAGTTTGTGCAGCCGGTAGAAGACGTTGACTTTAGTTCCAAATTTATGTGCACTTCTTTGACATAACCTCTCTTTATCTGAACAATGTCCTACTCAAGGAAACTATAAAGTTTATCTAAGATTGCATCGATTCATCGGATTTACCGATGACAATTGCTGCAGTGTCCTTGAAGGAATTACTTTTACGAACTATTTTAGCGCATAGTCCCACTTTAACTCCACTTCCCACCGACAAATTGATGGGGTCTCCATGGACTCTCCTCTCGGTTCTTTGTTGAGTGAAACTTTTACGGGGAAACTGTAGGTTGACCAATCAAAGGGGACATTAGATGTACTCACTTTTATTGGAGGCATTTAGATGATATCTTCATGTTCGTATCAGACAACCTTGATCAAGCACATCCCCCCAAAAGTGACAATGCACTGCATTTTTTGGAAGCTACGTTAGTCAGACTATCCACGGGTTCACTTCGGTGAACTGTCTACAGAAAGCCTAACGACAAAATGGCTGTACCGCGCTTCTCAGCTTCTCCCCTCCGCTCAACAGTTTCAAGTCTTCGCGTTCACATCACTCCCGTTTGAGCAGCCCCCTCTCCTACCCTCAAGCAGTTATTCTGATGAATAAAGGGAAAAGCAGTGAACTCAAGTTTCGCTCTTTTTAAAGTTCATTAGCAGTACATGTCCTATTGCCGTGCGAGGGTTTTAACTCCGGGCATCTGACATGCGAGGTGTGTGCTACCACTTAATTGTAACATCTGAACAAGCGAACGTTTTCATTCTTGAGCGATGTGACTAGTTTTCGCGACGCCTCGAACGATGACCCGGTAACTGTTCTGGTTGTGTCGATCGACTTCGCAGTCAGGTGGCGCCACGGACGCTTAAAACCTGATTAGCCGTAGATAGTTGCTGGATTTACAGAATTCGGGCTTGCATCACTCTCGCTTGAAAAGTCCAGGCGCAATTGTTCTGATTTCAAGTCTGACTGCAGAACATTCGTGAAACTCGGTTGACGACACAAATCTGCCCTTTCAGTACGATTTCCATTCCGAAATGCCGTGTGTTCTACCAGTCACCAGTCAGCTTTAAACCAAATGTGTTGGATGGAATCAGAAATGCCGTGCAAGCCTGGCCGCCAAAGTTTGTACAAAAACCGAACACAGTTCGGATGAAATTAACCAACAATCACTGTTTTTTTGTTGGTCTTCATTCTTAGGGTCGTATCGAAATCCAAATTCCACTACTGCATTGAAGCGGCTATTGTTTGAAACAGGTTCCTATGTGCAGGGAACTGTTGCATCGACCAATGGTGCATGCCATATTTGATAGGGTTTAAGGTATTCCCCCTAATTTTCAATTGTTTTTCACTCCCAATCGCCTCGGATTTTCGCAACTATTATAATCTGACAGTCGCACGCTTTCGCATTGCTGTTCATGGACTACTGTAACGATTGATGAATGTTCTTTGAGCATTTATCAAGCGGGTCATGTGTGTTTTTGCTCTGCCACCGATTTCTTTCACTTAGAAGTTCCACGGGCACTGGTATTGTAGCTGGTCACGCAGGGGGTAGATAGTACAAAAATATTTATCAAAGGCAGTCGACAAGAAGATGAAATTACCCATTGTGTTGCTCTGTCCAAATGAGAGGCTGCCACCTACCACAGGACAAATCGTGTCCCGAAAAGCATGTGTTTTGTCCTTCTGTTGAACCCCAGGTTGTGAGATGTCAAACTCATCAAGTAATCTGTCATAGAAGGACCGAATTATGTGTGCTGTTTGGCAGACGTGGGATAATTTACCAGTTCAACCAAGCTAATATGAACAGTCCAATTTCCTGACTATTTACCCTCTTGGTTCTCCACTTCGAACTTTTAAAAATCTGCCCATATATAGATATGGAAATACACGTGAATCGCTGGCATTCGAATCAGATTTTTCGGTCAACAGTGATCAAACTACTGGACAACTGGACATAGTAGAAAGCCATAGACGGTTTACTTTGAGCTGCTACGCACAAATTATTGACACTTATGTAAACCTGAGTAGAAAAGATCCGCAGACGAGCGCGCATAGGCCTGTCGAAAACCATCAGTCGACCTACACATGGTGGTATGATAATGGGTACCGTCAATTTCTTCAGTGAAACATCATGCAGGTGTTACCAGAAGCCGCCCATTAACACACTGTCAAAATAGTAAGGGATAACCTGATGATATTCCATTGACTCTGATGCCGGTGATATTGTCATTTTTAGGATGACAATTTCGAGGGGAGCAAACATGAGAAAATGGAAGTAAGATATACAAATATGTGTATAGTAAGATACTTCAACATGCATCCCGTCACACCATTCCAAATTTAAGTGAAACACGTAACTCAGACTTCAGCTCGCACGACTTCGTCCGCAATCCACATGGTTCCAGCTGCGGTTAGTCTGAGTTCAAAGATGTTTTGGGCAACTTGAGCTGCATACTTAACAAAAAAACTTTTGCGCATCCGTTTTATTAAATGTGTTGTCTAGTTCCGGAATCGGCGACAATGAATGACATGCCCATCCCCCCCGCAGCGAACCGCTGAGGTATGGCCGGCACACATAGTGAGGCTTGCGGTGCAGACGAAATAGTGTAGGCCTCACCCTGGTAGAATGGCTTGTTCGACCAAGAAAGTGATGAAAATATCGGGATAGGAAAACTGTGGGCGTAGAATAGAACGAGCCATTGACACCTGGTTCAGACGTGTGCTCAAAAACCCCACCGTGGAACAGACCACAATGAGTAGAACAAAGATCCAATGCTGAATACGACCCTTCTGTTGTGTTCACATGCGTTGTGATGCGCAGAATTCAGTGGGACAGTGAAAAAAAACGGAGGCGGAAGATGATAACCTGAAGGTGGGAAACCACATAGCCTTCATGTCAAGTCTTCAGCGATCCCTACTAAACGACATTGACCTCAGTTTCGCTCTTATTAGAGCTCATCAGCAGTGCATATCCAATGGCCGTGCCGGGGTTTGAACACCTCACATCTGACATACGAGGCCACTGTGTTGCCACCACTCCACCAACGCACACTGGACTCATCCGAATTTTTACGTATGAGCAGGTGAACATGTTCGCGCTCGATCGATGTGAGCGGAATGCCCAAAGCTTCGAACGATGACCGAATAACATACCTTGGTTGTGTCGGTCAGTCAGGACTTCCCAATCAGGTAGCGCCACAGACGCTTGATACCTGCCGGACACATTTTGTTTCAGGTGTTGTTGATGGGCTATAATAATAAGAGCGAAACCCAAGTCCAGTGCTTTGGTGTGGACTCACCAGAATAATTGCGCCAGGACAGAAGGACGATTGTTCAAACGAGAGTCATGTGAGTGTGCACTCTACAAAACCCCGCAACCACCAACACATGAAACATTGATTTTAGTCGTGGAACCAGACTCATACAGTTAGATTTAAACGGGTAACGAACTGAACAATGGTCTGATTATATTATACTTGACGGGTTTTTAATGCTTTATCTCACTGAAAGCATGGAGTGAAAATAGCTGAGCCGTTAGATAGAACATTTTTCCGGATGTTTTTCCCTACGCCACGCGCCAACTGGAAGCTGCGGTTAAGTTGCCAACCACCAAATGCAATGAGAGGTTGCACGCACGACGTAAATTTAGCCAAAACTTGATTTATTCTGGTCTTAAGGATATCCACTACAGCCACACACGCGCGGTGAGGCATCTCAAGCTGATTGCAATGTATCTGATCGCCACTACACCTGACTGCCCGTAATAATTACCATCGAATCAGCCAGTAAAAAAAACCAGAAACTTTTCCATAAGTGGATAGCACTTAGTATGCCATTTCTGCTGTTGTCTAGGAGATAGAACTGAAGCACTTCAAAGTATATCTTGCTACGAAGTGTAATTCACTCTGAATTATCCATTCTGACTGTCAAAAATGAACTCATCTGAGTCATAACGATAACAGAATTTTCCAACTTAATCTCACAAACACATCTGTACATCCAGGTGGTTCGTGAAGAGTCAGTCCGTGTGGTCTCCTGGATGAGGTTAGCTATTCGGTTTCTAAATTAATAATTTCGTTTTCTGAGGAGAAAATACATGGTTGCAACAAGAAGGTAGAATTTTAGTTAGAATGGGAAAGACCAATCATTTTAAAACTCTACTTTGACCGATCTTACAAGGAAAATTTTCCTCAAAATGTATGTGCTTGGCAAAAATTGGTTATTTATCCGATATACGTTATCGTGATGTCAAAATCTGCAGTGTTTGCACTGTACACAGAGCAAACGGGAGCAAACACACGCTTTTTTAGCACTCTCAAGCAAACCTGATCGACAATTTTTAAAACGTTGAGCATACAAGTTCACTGTTTAACTTTGTTCCCAAACCCTGTCTTTGTATTCAAGTTGTTGGTGAGAAAACCCAAAAATTACCAAGCAACCTAGGAAGCTCCAATGAATGTACTGAGGATGAGGACTTATAAAGTTCACCTCATCAAAACTTTGCGGTTTTTTGTATTCCATGAGAGGAACGCAGTGTTTGACAGTGTTTGTAGTCTTGTCTCGACTATTCCAACAGTAGCGCACCTAATCAAGAATGACCAACTAGAGCAGTCCACTGGGAAAGATCTACCTGAAAAAAGAAAACTCTAGTGTAGAATTAGCATTAAGCATCGCGTTCATCGTTATTTTGCACAGCAGGTGTCCCCTCAAATAGTTCGCAACGTCTTCCTACTACGAGTGAACTGCCCCTCAAAAACGGCTGAGAACTAAACTATTTACCGTTTACGCTTTTTCATTACTACTCACAAGGTCGATGATAACCCTGGATGGCTTGCGTCGAGCTGTTCATAAACAGTTCAGCTGCGTGACCCAATAACCCCAAATTAATTTCCAATAGGGCTTTAACCTTGTTTTTGCTGTTTTTTTGTTGACTGTCAGTCGGATAACAGTTTCCAGACACGTCTTTTCAGGGGAAATGCGGTCGTGGGAAGAAACGCTTGAAACAAGAGAGAAGGTTTCAGAGAGGCTTGGTAAACAATCGGTGGATTTATTGATGGGCAACGTTTCGCTTTTGACACAAAAGCTTCGTCAGGCTAAGTGAGTAAGTTACCAGGTTGATCGGGTTTTAAGGCAGTCAGGGTACCAATCTGTGAGATGTCTTATGACTAGCCGACCTGATCAGTGCTGGGTGTCAGTCTGATGTTCCCGTTTGTTGGTTAGTGGGGATGACTAATATCTACGATAGATTGGTTAGGGGGAATTGTGTTCATGTTGAACCCGGATTTTGCGGCCTTGATTTTTCTGTCTAGGACACCTTAATGGAATATTCCTCTTGGGGTCGTTCACAGAATTTGTTCGCCTGTGTTCGTCGAGGGGTGCCGGGACAATTGGTTTGGGGTTGGGGTTGGTTAGTTGAACCTTGCTGAGAGAACCATCGCGTTTTCAACTTTGGATGCATGAAGCATAACATAATTCCCAAATCTCTGGTTGTTACACCACTAGATGCGTCCCCAGATTCTGCCCAAATTGCTTCCACAGCGGCCAAGTCATTCCTCAAACAGAGGATCCATTTAACCACCCAACGTTTAACTGATGTCCACCACCGCGCATGTCGTCTCAACCATGATCTTCAGTCCGCACTCTCGCCTGCTGAATTCGAACTAGTAGATACCAAAGCGAAGGAGGTGAAATCAGCTCAAGGTAAACAGTGCAAGGAAAAACAAATACGTAAGTTCGAGAAATCGCTTCCCACTACTTGCTGTTCTAGTAACACAGTAGAGAAGAGTAAGCCATCTGCTAGCTATTGCAGCGTAGTCAATTTATCAGATAGACCCTTAAGTGACAAAGAACGTTGTCTGTTAGGGAAGGGATTGAATGTTTCAGTTAGTAAAAGAGTTATAAGGGCAGAAGAGATCATTCCCAGTGTTGAGTCTGTGTTCCAGAAGCTTCCTTCAATGGAAGCGGAGAAATTACGTGTACAGTTAGTCACAGTCCTGAAGTCCCAGCAACCCGGGGTTCCAAACATTGCACCAGCAGAGCGAAGAGCCTTAAACACATTAAAACATGTAGACAGCATAGTAATTACAAAGGCAGATAAAGGTAAGGCCACGGTAGTCATGAATAAGAGTGACTATCTGCAGAAAGTTAGACAGCACGTAGCTGAGGGGCCTTACCGACAAATCAGTAACGGGACGATTACGTCAATAATGAATAAGAGTAAGGTTGAAGTTGGGAGGTATCTAAGGTCGGTGATAAACCATCTGGGGCAAGGCAAGTGGTATCGATTGTACCCAAAAAGTGCAATCCAACCACGACTTTACGGGTTACCAAAAATTCACAAGGAAGGTGTCCCCATAAGACCAATAGTGGATGGCATGGGTTCACCGCCACATGAGCTGGCTAGATTTCTAGCAGGTATCCTTAAACCACTTGCCGGAAAGTCACCCACATACATCCAAAATTCGTGTGACTTTGCTAAGAAAGTAGCTGGGTTTCAGTTAGAGCTAGACGAAGTTCTGGTTAGTTTTGATGTCAACTCGATGTATACCAATATCCCTAAAGCGGATGCTGTGGAAGTAGCGAAAAGGCTTCTACTGTCAGACACCACGCTGCAAGAACGAACGCAACTCTCCGTAGACGAGATAGTTGAAGGTATAAAAGTATGCCTAAACCTAAGTCATTTCGTTTTTGACTCAATTATATACTCTCAAGAACAAGGTCTGGCGATGGGATCACCAATATCCCCGATTTTGGCAAACATGTACATGGAAGACTTTGAACAGAAAGCTTTAAACGGATTCGAGTGTCCGCCAAGGGTTTTCTGGCGTTACGTAGATGACACGTTCGTTGTGATAAAGCGAGATAAGGTGAACGAATTCTTTCAATATCTTAACACTTTGGACCCTCACATTAAGTTTAGCATGGAGCTAGAATCCACATCGGGTACGCTACCTTTCCTTGACTGCATGACACATAAGAGTGGTGGGAAATTGAAAACCACTATTTACCGGAAATCAACAGATAGTGGTGCGGTCTTAAACTACTCCTCAGCACATCCAAAAGCAGTATATGCTAGCATAGTTTCAACGATGTTTAGGAGAGTAAGCGCACTGTGCACAGAGGAGGTCGACCGAAGAGCAGCACAACTGGAGGTAAAAAAGCGACTTCAAGATAGCGGATACCCAGTGGGTTTAATTAAGCGGCAACTAAGACGGGTATTGGTGCCAACACCAAGGCCCAACAAGGAGTGGATCGGAACAGCAGTCATTCCATACAAAACGGGGACATCTGAAGTCATTAGAAGGGTACTGAATACGGCTAACATTAGAGTAGCATTCCAGAAGGGAAAGACTTTACGCTCAGTGTTGGTGCAGTTGAAGGATCGCCTTCCGGTTGATAGGACTAGGAACTGTGTATACAAAATAAAATGTAACGACTGTACGAAGGTTTATATAGGTCAGACAGCCAGGGAACTGCACACCAGAATCGGTGAGCATAAGCGATCCATTAACAGACCACCGAGAAACATAGATGAATATCAGGCGATAGTCAAAGATTCGGCAATGGCAGGGCATGCACTAGACACTGGGCACAGGATAGATTTGGAAAATGTGGACATTCTAAGACGGGGGTTAAGATTCACACCACAGCGACTGGTGGCCGAGGCGGTGGAAATCGCCAAGCATCCCAGCGTGAATAGAATAGAGGGCGTAGAACTGGCAAGCGTGTGGAGAGCGGTTTTAGATCAGCCGAGATGACATGAGGTGGTGCGCAGTTATCAGCAAAATGGTCTGGGTCTAAAAGTACAAAATCCAAGCAGAATAAGGTCCAATTAACCAACCCCACCCCCAACCCAACCCCAAACCAATTGTCCCGACACCCCTCGACGAACACAGGCGAACAAATTCTGTGAACGACCCCAAGAGGAATATTCCATTAAGGTGTCCTAGACAGAAAAATCAAGGCCGCAAAATCCGGGATATTAGTCATCCCCACTAACCAACAAACGGGAACATCAGACTGACACCCAGCACTGATCAAGTCGGCTAGTCATAAGACATCTCACGGATTGGTACCCTGACTGCCTTAAAACCCGATCAACCTGGTAACTTACTCACTTAGCCTGACGAAGCTTTTGTGTCAAAAGCGAAACGTTGCCCATCAATAAATCCACCGATTGTTTACCAAGCCTCTCTGAAACGATGACTACCCAATCGGTCCCAAACATTTTCCAACTGATTGAAGAGACAAGGTTATTGTGCAATCTGTGTCAGGTTAGGCACCAACGGGGATTGGAAACAGCGATTATGAGTGGATCTCTCCCTCTTTCTGTAGAAGACACTTCCGGATAAAGCCGGTGCTTGAGATCGGACGCGTGAACTCTGACGAATCATTCCTCGTGTTTGGCCGAATATGCCAGTTGGAAAGTGGCAAATCCACAGAGTTTGTGCAACATTGGCAGACTACGAATGTCAGCGTAGAACACGGTTGATATTGTTACTTCAACTATACGAAGCACTGGCGCTGTCGTCACTCAAGCCAGTCACAGATCTAGATGATGTTTGAAACGCAACAAACAACTTTAGGAAAGTCGGTGAAAACTTGTTTAGTGACAGATGCATGTGAATCATCGATTTATTTACTGGACGTTTCACTCGTCATTTCGGAGGCGACATTCACTCACTTCATCTGTGGAACTGTAACAAGCCAAGGCAGTTGGTCTCCGGCGGATTGACTTGACCAACATCCACACAAATGCTTCTCTGTCGGATCACTTTCAAATGTGTTCGCCTTTTCTTAAGTGTGTTCATCATTAAGTTTGCAACATTGAAAAACCATCTCTAGGATCACAACATGCTCACCAACTGTTTCCCGCGACAATCGCAAATGAATGCGAATTCAATTTAATTCATTCTTCAGATGTATATTCCAAAAATTAGTCCTATTCGACAATTTCACTCAAATATGTCAAATTTTTTGTCTCCATAGCTGGTTGGTCGGCGGATGAATCATTTTCATCAAATGCAATCAACCTGGAATTGGAATTAGTGGTTTTGTTGTTGTCCAGTTGGACAGTTACGAAAACCAGTCACCTACCACAGAAGGGATGATGGTGATCGGTAAACAATACACCGATGTCGAGCGGTATGTTGTCAACTCATCCTAAAGTCTGATGGTGGACAAAGATGTCAAAGCAACATAAAAAATTCCCTGCTTAAAAATGGCTGACCCACGATTCGAGTGCCTATGATTGTGTGGACGTGGAGTAATTTAACCGCAGCTCGGACAGTATGACTAGATCACTAGTTGTCATCCGACTCCACGCAGTACAGTCGTTTTAGTAAGTATCCAGAGGTCATTCTCCCCTCGCGTTTTGCCGAACCAAACAGACTGGTTCAAACGATACACGAAGTACACATAGGTGATAAATAGAATGCACTAATACTGCTATCGTATTGGTGTTTTAAAGTGTAATCCAGAAAGAGAAAAGACCTTCGGAAGAAAAAGTTTTATTAATTTTTTGAGCAAAATTTTACTTAGCGAGAAACTTTCGATAGTTTTGTGTTTAGTCCCAAGAATTAAAAAGCAGCCGAAAAAAACTGACCTACGAAGGTGAGGTACGGTGGAAATGATGTGGCGGATAGGGGTGACATGTATGAGGTTAAAGGCTTACGACAAGTCAACCCAAGTTAAATAAAGCTTTAGACACCCTAAGCATTCAGCGACGATGCTCTACCTGTGTGAGGGTTCCATGGACGATCGAGTAAATATTCTGCAACCTTCTAAAATTCTAAGATGATAAATGTACGAGAGCGGAACTCTGTCATGCTGTCAGAGCTCGAGATAGTTTGGCGGTTAGGGCGCGAAATCACTGACCGGAATGTCTGTGGTTCGAACCCAACCCTCTCGACAGTTTCTGTCTAGGCTTGAGCAGCCTGGTAGTAGCTCAGCCCTCAGAGTTCCTTAGAATGGCATGGAAGATGGACACCAGAAGGTTGTTACAGCTGAGCGATTACATTATTATTCATACTATTCCGCAGTATCATTGTGACTTCCGAATATCCAAAGTGAGCCCATAAATGGCAGCTCAATGACAACTGAAGCGTACAATTCCACTAGTCGTGGGTAGAACAAGTGAGAAGTGCCTACTTAACTGGAACCGTCTCGCTACTGCTGCGCACGGTAGGTTCACTGTAAAGCAGGATCAACAGTAACGGGTGGAGGGTTAACGTAGAAACTATTATCGGGTGAACAAACTGGCTCCATATGGCAAGATGCAATTCTGCTGAACGATATTCCAGGCTAGGTCCGAATAAGTGACTTGGAGTAATAGTCCCACTGGTAGCTCTCCATCAGATTTCCTTGACGAATCATTCAATTGATAAGTGGGATAACTGAGAGTAGATCATGTGTAAGGTGGAGATGCCAAGGAGGACGGTTGCAATATGTTCAACCGATTTCATTGGTCGTGTTCAAACTCCAGGATGAGTGTAATGAAAGCAAGACAGACGGGAATCGTCACACGAACAGAATGCATCCGTTTATCCAGGTAGGCCATCATCACAACACCATCATCTGTGAAATCCGCTTACTTGCCGGACAGCGGTCATGGCTGCCAGTTTCATTCACTAATTACTTGGGGAGGTACAGGCGGTATTGGAGGCGGCAGCTGAAAAAATTGATGCGTAAAATACAGGGGTGCCAGTGGACGTTTCATCGGGGAAATCGGGAAGGGAGCTATGCACTGAAGGTAACAGCTTGAATGCATGCGCGCCATTGAGGGCGTGACCGGGCCACGTCTGTCAAAGCTTCTAGTCATTGAGACGTCCCGTTTCGGAGTCCCTATCCAGGGAGACGGTAATGACCAGCGCAGCTGTGTTCGCTGGTAATGGCTTTCATACTACGCTACGAAGTCATTGTTTGACCACCCCTGGTTCGTTTCCACCCTTCGCGTTGTTGTGTGAAGAAGGATCTTCGAGGAAGTCGGCCGGTGAGTGAGAAACCCAAGTGTCATAACACACACGCGTTATGCCTGCAATATGTCATCGAGAACATGAGACCCGATGGTTACTGGACGACAAAAAAGAAAGACTAAGTATTGATAGGAACGAGTGTAGAAGGATTCCAGTAACGGATGAACCACACTTACAATCAGTAATTGAATGTTTTAACATCTGGGACCCACATACCCTTGAACTCTTGAAAGTCCATCGGATAACAAAACTCCAAGTTGACAACCATTGCTGGAAGCGGTGTTTGCACTACAATGCTCGTCTCTAGGTGAAGCACGTTCCGCAGAGTGGTAGTTCCTCATGGCTGGGTGACCCACTGTGGCAATGGAGTTTCATCCTTATCGGTTTTTTTTTAACAGCTTTAGTGTGACTTGAATAGAATCTTTAATTGTGTCCCGATGCCTGGAACGTGGTCTGTACTAGTGCGATCGATATTCGTCATCCCGCCCCATCTGAGTCGTAAGCAATCAGTGATTGGTTCATTTGACCTATCCAATACAATTACCTCTAAACATGATGACGACTAACAACAATGAATATCTGGGACTCCAGAAATATTGAGTATTGTGTGCTGCTTCGTTCTATTCTTCAAGTTTATTCTCTTCAATCGTTCCTCGGGCGTATCCACGGCCAGATTATCGAAGGAGTCAAACTTTCACTGATGGGGGTTAGCTGGGTTTATTATGTAACTTTCTGGCGTCATTGTCAACTGGACGAAATCTGGGACAATGGCCTAGAGCATTCCTATTGTGATGTCAATTTTGAGATGAACAGGATGCGAGCTATCTTTGGTTATTGGAGATTTACTTCCTCGATGGGGATTTGCAATGGAGTCGTCTCTTCGATGGAAATTTTCTTTTGTTTGGAACTTGCCCGATGCGTGAATTCTGTACTCTTATAACTCTTTGCCAAGTGGTTAGGGAAGAGATAATGCCAAGTCTACAAACTGATTTTTTGACGATGGTCACTCTACCTGCCGCTTACATCACTGGAATAGCCAACAAATTTTAATCAACATACTTTTTTGGCCATTCGGTTCGTCATTCTTGAGTAAACCTGATATTCTCAGTGGGAATTACCAGTTTCGCTGTCAAGTTACCTAACCGAATCGGGTTTCGGAAGAAGACGGAATTTAGTTGAACCGAAAAGTAAAACATCAATTTGTGGACCACCGAGGGACTGAAGTTGGAAGTTAAGGTTGACGTTCCATCGAGAGGTTTTATGAGCGTCACATATTTGAATATAATTCATACTGACTTCATTGGGTAGCAATTTGATACTCCATAAATATCATCAAGTTAGTCTCTTCGAAAGCTCAATACTCTACAGAATCCACTCGAAAAATTCTCATTTCTGAGTTGGAATCGATATATGGTCCTACATGTAAAGACACCCTTGCACAGCCCAACAATATTTTCACGTAAGAAGCCTGAATATGTGGGTGCGCTCCTAACCTTTCAAACCCTTCAAACTTTCCTACGATGCGGCTGGCAAGACCACTCACATCGTAGTCATCACCACAATTAAAGGCTATCCTTCAGATATATCAGTTTTTGGGTTATCCAGTGGTGACATTCACAGGACAGAAGATTCCGGTGACCTTACCGAGCTTAAAAAGCAGCTTTCTCCCGAATGAAGCTCATTGAAGTATGCATCAAGATGGAAATCGCTCCTCTGAATTTCTTTGCATAACCACATCCAATCGATAAACGTTGATCCACTAAGGTCAGATTCCAACAGTTTAATGCCCTTGTGCCAAGACGTAACACACTACTCATAAGGTTACTGATAACTCTTCGACCCCACAAGGCCGGTTTTCCCCTTCCCATCCGATCTCATCAGGTAGGCGCAATCCTCCAGTTTCTGTCAACTTTATTTTCTAATAGAACCCATACTGGACCGAACTCGCCAACTACCCTCGTTTGCACACTAATTCAGTCTTAACGAGAGACTCAACTGAGGCGGTCTACCAAAGTCAGATTCTAACAGTTTAATGCCCCGTTTCCTGTTTCGGAAAAATTGATATCACAGCAAGCGAATCACCAAATTAAGCAATCCGAAATGGGATGACTTTCGCACCTTAGCAATGGCAATCGGTATCGGTCCACCATACCTCTGGTCGTGTTTTGAATTTTACGCCGTTTCGCAAATTCCGCGGCTGTTTGGAATTCATCGGTTTACTGGCTTGCGTCTGAGGTTCGAAACTGCCATTGGTGCCTTAAAACGTGTTTTTTGCCGTCTTTTGCAGATTATGAGGTTTCATTGGTTTCGTTTAAGGTAAAATCACCCCTCAGTGGAAATTAGTAGACTCTTCAGACAAAGGGTCCCACAACAATCCGACGGTTGCCTATTGGGCACTCCTCTGGAGAGTGGCTTCTCCCTAGGGGGGGGCACTGTGGAAAATAAGGTATCTTTTTGGTGCTTTGTTTCCTGGTCCTTGTCCAGAAGGAAAGTTGTGTCTGAGACACAACTAAATTTCCTATTCGAATGATCTTTCCTTGGTTAATCCCATTTTTTTTAAAAATTCGCTAGGAAACGTTTCATCATCCCCGCGGAAGGTCAGGCAGCTACCAAAAAGTGGTATTTATAAAGGATGACCCGTCATTCATAGCCTTCTTCAGGAGAACTATTTTATGACGCACACCATATCGCTGATGGTAGGGTATAGAACAATAATGTAAACTATTATGATTTTTTGCGAAAGTTAGCCGCCAAAATGATGTGCCTCTATTCTTAACTATTTGATCATTCAACGATATTTTCACCGTCTGAGGACTCATTTCGTCAAACATATCCCTAGCCTGAAGACAAATCGTTACGCAGAAGTTTCAATGGGCTTTCGAATAGAGTTTATATGATTTGCTAAGTATTCTCGATCTGATGTCATGGCACAATTCAAAAATTATCTACACGTCGCAGATGTCCGCGCGCTAAAACGTTCGCCGCTTGAATTTGGAAAGATGCAGGTGTTTGGAGTTCACAATTCAAATGTGAAGCTGTTATTTCAAGGTCTTGCACACTTTGGCAATACGAGACAACCTGAAATTGCCCGACCTTAGACCGTATGACGTACGAACTTGTGATTGGTACATTTGTTTGTAGACCATTTCGCTCCATCACGCTGCTAGGTCAGCTGACCTTACGTGCTGACAAAAAGTGCAGCTAGGCGGCGCAACGAGAAAGGTCACGTTAACCATACTCGGCTGATAGGCTGAAGGTTAAGAAAGACAAACTTTGTCTGCCTTGACAAGGCTGAAGCAGTTCTTCATTGAAGAGGCTTGGCAAGGTAAGCGGTAAGCCTGACGCCGTCTCTGCATATCGGTGTTGGATTGCTCATGCGAACTTCGCTTCGAATGGTGTACCCAGGTAAGCGACAACAGAGCTGTGTTCCATCGTCGATGAAGTTTATACATGTTTTGGATACCCTAGCCGTCTTCGTCTTGCGATAGTTATGTTCAAGATGTTTCTAATTCGGGAGTTCATCCCGTAACTGAAATAAGCTAATGCTGAAAAGCACCGCGAGCGGATTTTATCCATCTGAAAAAAGTTGGATATCAGACCAATGGTTAATTTTTGGTGGATATTTTAAGGGACTGACTGTATGCACTTAGTGGAGAGTCAGTTCATCTTCAATGGAATACTGTTTGATGATCGTCATGCGGACTATAACTCAACGCATTGATTAAAGCAAGCTGTCGGAATTTCTGCTCCCTGTGCTGGATCCATATCTATCGTTTCAGGATGAAATGCACAGTATATGACCCAGAAAGTCTCTGTTCCTCGTCTTAGACACTCGTTCGTTTAACTGTACCACCCTTTCGGTGCCTAGCTGCCATGCCACCCAGAGGAAGCGCGAGTACAGATACTGCCAGGCTGCCTAAGCTTAAACAGGAGCAGTCGAGGTGCAGATGTTGGGTTTGTACCACGGACGTTCCATTCAGTAAGTTCGCGCATTAACCACCTAGCTATCTCGAGCTATCTTATGCACTCAGATAAACTGTACGTCTGTTGAGCATCACTGAGTGTCAATCAACACTTGTTTGTGGCGGTTCGACCATGGGCTAACCCTCAAACCATCACTAGTGTCTTACACTCGTCCTAACCATTTGAAGAACTGCCGAGACGGAATTGTCGGTCGACAAATGCGTGGTTCGCTTGCTTCCCTCCATGGTGAACTATGGTGCATCTAGCCTCGGGAGATCATATACTACAAGTGCGTTTGAGATGAATACCTTTTCACCCGTGCCCAGCCTAGCACAAAACTTCTGGCATCTAAACAAGCTACTTAGAAATACAAATGCCCCCCCCCCGGGCTTCAGCGGTCCGATTCATGTGCCGATATATCATTGGAAGCTGAGAGGACAATTTGCTAAGTAACCTAAAGTGTGGGTGCGCCTGAGTGACGAAAATCCGAAAATATCGATAGTCATTGGCTGAGAAAAGCATGCAATTGGAATGCGCACTGCGTTGGCAGTATTCGGACCTCGCATCATGGCAAAATTCTGCACAGTGTTTCAACATAGCACCACTACCACCCTACGGTTGTCGTTGGTGGAAATGATGACCCACCTCGAATGAAAGTATTCGCGGAAAGAGCCACTGTTCACTCATGGTTAAAGGACGATTTTGCTGCATAACTCTTTTGTAGGGCGATGCCAAGAGGTAGACTTATCCCGATCAGCGTATATCTTCCGTTCCGTCACATGTATGCATGTATCTGGCCCACAAATCATCCATCCTGTTTGCGTGGGATCCAAGTGTTTCAAAATTTTCGTTTAACAAACAATGAACAGTTCATGTCCTCGAAGTCAGGCTCTTACCGAATAGACCGGTAACTTTGGTATTAAATTCTGTGTGCTGGTCGATGCGCAAACGACCTACGTGTACAAGATGCTCCCCGATAGACAGCCACACAGGACAGGTTGCGCCATGAGAGCTAGAATGTTACTACCTACAACTATTTCACCGGTCTTGGTCCGGCTCGGAACTGAAGACAGACGAGGGACAGTCGTGGGAATAATTCGGAAAATCTGAAAGGAACCTCCCTGTAAACTCAAATTGGAGACATTTAACGGGAACATCTCCAACCTCTTCTAGAAATCCTCAGATAAACTGCCGGTGTTGTGTTAGCAAACCATGATCAGTGGGTATGCTATATGCGCCATATTAAGGAACTGGAAACCAACAACACAAAAGAACCTCTACAGTATGAATAAATACAGTGTTTACGTTGTGCATAATATACATCATGGCTGTCGGCAATAAGAAAATATGTTGTATATTGCTGTGACATTCCCGTAATTAGTTCATGAAGCGTTGGCACCTAACATTGCTGAAGGTTGCACATTCAGTTGGACAATATCTTAAACCAGAGACTCAGGTGAGTCTCCCGTGCGAACCAAGCTGGTATGCAAATGACTGTAT
Organism: Opisthorchis felineus; assembly: GCA_004794785.1. Lineage (NCBI taxonomy): Eukaryota > Metazoa > Platyhelminthes > Trematoda > Opisthorchiida > Opisthorchiidae > Opisthorchis > Opisthorchis felineus. The sequence continues at coordinate 303,188 of SJOL01006431.1, read as the reverse complement.
TTGTTAAATCTCGTCCGATTCGGATTGAACTAGGACATAAGGTTGACGGAAACTCGGAGACTGTGCCTACGTGATTAGCCAGCCCGAAGAAGGCGGAAACCGGTCAGCAGCCTTGTGAGTGGTCTCTAGAGTGCGATCCGTTCTACCTGAACCTCTTTCTGCAACACACTTGCGCGATCCGTCATATCAAGTTGGCCTGTTCAGACGAAGGGACGTTAAAAATGAACACTTCTATTGAGCCGTAATAAAGTATAAAAGTCCAAGTAGAATGTCGAAGACCTTTTGCGCACGAGTCTTGGAAAATACGAATGTCTGAAAGGTCATACTTACTGACGAGCTGATGGCTTGTTTCAAACGAGGAACATCAACAGTGAGAGTAGCTGTCTCGTACTGGTAAGGCCGTCACCACCTCATATCTGTCTGTGTTGAGATGACTATCGTCAGCCGAAAACCGTAACATGGATTTCCAGCTCACCCGGACTTCCAGGTAAGGTTGCTCTTTCAATCACGAACCAGCACGTCTTGTTTTTCAGGTATCGGGCGGTTGGACCAGCTAAACTTGAGTTGTCCATCTACTATCTTGCATCTAGACGAAATATGGTGTGACTGTCTTTCATTCACGAAGCTGGTTCCGTGGATGACGTCTTTTCAGATGTTACGAGCTGAGTGATTCGATCAAAGAATATTCTCGATGAATAACCCATCTCATCCTACTCTTCTTTTCTGGTGTTCGCCGTGAGAGGCGAATGAACCTGATTTTAAAAGCCAGTCTCTATATTTATCATGTTCAGCTTTTCTTCATACGCGAAATCCCGTACGTCTGGGATTCGTTCTGCGTTCCCACTGAATATATTTGTCGCAAACAAAGCTCATTTTCCGAACCGTTTTGACTAGGTTCCTCTGTCTTCCATACTGTACCAATCGCTAATGTATCGGAAAGGGACAACCCCTAAACTTACCTTAGGTTCAGTAATGTCTACCACGTATACACCTATTACACTGGACGTTAACGGTAGACACAGGATAATCACATCAAGCGACCACCACCGTGCTTCAAGGTGGTGCCTTGCTGCCCTATCCTTTTACGTATTACACAGACTACCGGCATCATCCTGACCCCAGCAGAAAAATCGATTATGGCGACGATATCGCTACTGGTAGAGGGTATCTCAAGTGCCCGATTGCATGCTATTTCAAAGATCAGCTATAGATCACAAGGCGTTGTCTTAAATTGAAATCCTCCAACTACGTTCCGATGGCGTTCTTACTTAGATATAGAAAAAATTGAATGATTGGCAACTCCAAACTAAATCAGATCTTTTGCTCTTGCCACTGCCTACTTGCACTGCTCACCTGCCGTTTTTGTGGCTTCCCGAAAGCCGTATTAGAATGCCGTCCGTCCTTGTTAACACTTCCTCGACTTTCCTTGTGAGGAACATGATAGGTCGCGCATATCAGTTCTTGTACAAATCTTCTTGATAGTTATATATTACGTCCAGCAATCAGGTGCGCCATATTGATTCACAAACAAAACCCTAAAAATCGAAGCGTTCAAATGGTGGCTGATAACAAGGTGAGAACATGTACAAACCCAAAATCGTATGTGTATGTCGGCTTCCGTGGCGCCACCTGACTGGGAAGCCCTGATGGGCGGGTCAATCGATCGACACAACCAGGATAGTTACTGGGTCATCGTTTGAGGCTTCGGGTAAACCAATCATATCGCTCGAGCGTAAGCACGTTCGTCTGTTAAGACGTGATAAATCAGGTACGTCCAGCGTGCGCTGGCGGAGTAGTGGCAACACGATCACCGTTGGTTAACCACTAGCACAAATTTGTCCCACGAATGCATGATCTTCAAGCCCAACACAACGTTTGAAGAAATCCCGCAGGTGGTTGCGGGATTTGTAGAGTGCACGCTGACATCACTCTCACTAGAATAGTCATCCCCTCGTTCTGGAGCAATCATTCTGGGAGTCCATGCGAACTGGAGAAAGGACTGGACTCGAGTTGCGCCCTTATTGGAGCTCATCACAGCAGTGCATATACCCTTGACCATGCAATGTTTGAATTCCGGACATCTGGCATGTGAAGCTAAGGTGTCACCGCTACTCCACCAGCGCACGCTAGACGCACCTGAATCTTCACGTCTGAATATGTCCACACTTGAGCAGTGTGAGTAGTGGCAACACTTTCGCCTAGTATGCCAGATGTCCGGAGTTCAAACCCCGCCACGCATTGCTGATGAGCTCTAATAAGAGCGAAACTCGAGTCCAGTGAATCCCTTTTCGGTGGGGACTCACCAGAATAATTGCTCCAAAACAGGAGAGGAGAATGGCTCAAACGACAGTGATGTGGATGTGAATTCCACAAATATCGTAAACACCTACAACTAAGGGTCAAATTATTGTTACTGGTTAGTGCAAACAAAGAAAGGAGTTATAAAGGTATGACACGAAAACGTAAAACGAAACTCTTCGTCGCCCCAGTGAGAATGGGGAGCGAGTCAGCGGTGTGATGCTTCACGACTCTTATCATCCTTTACACCTTGGACTACAAAACTAACGTTCAAAACACCCTCTGAATAGTACAGACATACTTATGCAAACAAGAACCTCTGCACACAAGAACTCAGCAGGCCCATTTTCACTCCATCAAAGACTTCATCCCTATCTTTTAGGAGTTAAGCCCTAGGGATTTTATCGGCTTTAGCTATTTTCGTCCACATATACTACTCACCAATGACTTGTTTTATGTATTCGTAAATGCTTGTGTATCGTCCATTACTTTGACATTTGAAATTCCCCACGTTTCTTGTCCCTACTTGTAACCCCCGCCCCACTTCTGTGTTTAGTGTGTCTATATGAACTGACGTTTGTTTGTCCTGACCACTTCACCCATTTGGCCTTGAGGTCAGCCAGCCATTTGTGGCCGATCTTACGCACGTGTGACTGTCTCACGTGGGAGCCTGTTTGCTCCTTTGGTTCGTACTTTTGTAGTCCTAGTGGGCCATTTGTTGTTGACGAGTATCTACTGTCGAGGTTTGTACATTTTGTGAATTGATGTCTTATGTTAATAGTACCGTATAGAAACCCAGCTCCGACTTTGTTTTGCCTTCCCGGAGGTTCTGGTATTACGCGTCACTCGAAGATACCGTTTGCTCGTTACAGTACTCGACAATTACGTCGTCTTGGTTGAAATAAAGATGTCAACTTTTGGAACCATTATGAAGGAAACAGGATCCAAGGACGCGGAAACTATTGAAGCTGCGGAGGAAACATTTGCAATGCAGTTTGCTTCGCGCCCCGGTTCTTGTAAGTCCCTTTGTGCATCTACTCGTAAAAGTAATGTAGCTAGGAAAGCATTAAGGATTGCTCAGCTCCAGGAATATCGGGTTAAGCGAGAGGTTGAGCTCCAGCGGGCTCTCCTAGAGGCACAGAGTAAAACCGAGTTAGCCAAAATTGAGCTAGAGGCCGAAGAGGACTCACCAGATGAAGTCTGGGAACCAGTGGCCTCAGCTGACCGGTTACCGCAGTACGTGAAGCCACAGATAGATGAAAAACCTCTAGGATATGCTGATGATATCGGAGGGTCATCTCCAGGGCCAAAACCGGCCATTTCCATCACTCCAGTGACAGTCACTGTGGAACTACCCAAGGTGGAACTATCATATTTTGATAGTAATCCGAGTCATTATTGGAGGTTCACACGACAATTTGAGATATATATTGAAAGCAAGGTGGAGGACGCCGGTCAGAGGCTCCTGTATTTGATCCACTACTGTCAAGGTGACGCGAAGGCAGCCATTGAAGAACGTGTGATGCTCCCGTCGGAAGTAGCATACTCCAGGGCTCGGGAGATCCTACGCAATCTTTTCGGTCAGCTTCATATTATTGCTCGCTCTCTACTCGAAAGCCTGTTCCGACTGGCACGACAGACCACTGGAGCGGCCAAGTTTTTGTCGGATTTGCGCATAAAAATGAGAAGTTGTGAAATTGCGCTTACGCAAATGCGTTACGTTTCAGATTTGCACTCACTTGCGGTTGTAGAGAGAATCGTGCGTTCTCTTCTCTCGCCATTGCAGCACAGATGGGCTGAGATGGCAGATAAGATATCGATGACTGGCCGGGACCCAACGTTCACTGACTTGACAGTTTGTGGACACCCGCTCCAGGGTGGCACGAAGTCGGTTTGGGCAACTGGCTCGAGAAGGGGAAGTTAGACGCCCTCCTGTTCCGCTAACTTCTATCAACCAAGCCCCCAGACGGGATGGCCCAACGAGTTTCCTAACCAACATAAGGCTAGAGGCAGACAGTGGTCCATGCACTTGCCCGTTATGTTCACAGCCAAACCCAGTTTTTCGCTGCCAGCGCTTTCTATCTGTGAAAGTTCCTGATAGGTGGAGGTGCATACGGGAGCATAATGCATGCTTTGTTTGCTTAGGAGACTCTCACATGGCTAAAGATTGCAAGTCGGTTGTTCGATGCGGCCCGTCGGGTTGTAGGGGACGACATCATAGGTCGCTGCATGCAACAAAACCTGGAAACAAAGCAGGGACGTCTCCAGAGGCGGAGGTTCTTTGTGCCTTAACTCGAGGTAGGCGGCTTTCAGCACGCCTAGGAGTTATTCCTGTCAAGCTTGACACTATCGCAGGAAAGGTGACGATGTGTGCGTTTTTAGATGTCGGGTCCGACATAACGTTAGTAAAGCGGGACCTTTTAGTAAAAAACGGGGTCAGGATGGTGCCCACTTCTATGGCCATCGATACATTGGGTGGTTCCATGGGATGCACCTCTGAAGCCAATAACATCAAGTTTTTTGTCAATGGACGAAAGTCAGTCAATAGACGTTGACAGAGCATTCGTCGTTGACAGCTTACCCATGCGAGCCGTTCCATCTATCAAAAAGGCGGCCAGCTCGTGGCCTCACCTTGACGAAATCTTTTTCGACGAATTGACTGAAGACGAGGTAGGAATCCTTCTTGGGTGTGACGTATCCGAAGCGCACTGGGTATTCGATCAGCGCCTGGGAGGTAAAAACAGCCGTTTGCCGCAAAGACCTTACTTGGTCGGGTACTTCTTGGTCCGATGGGAATTGAGACGAAGCAGAAGGTTGTCAGTCATTGTATAACCGGGTGCAGTCAGGGCATCCAGGAGCATTTGCAGCGGCTGTACAACTCAGAATTCGCAGACACTTCAGCATCGAACACTAGTCTCTCTTTAGATGATCAAAGAGCATTATTGATAGCGGAGACTGGTGCGGTGTGGGTGAGTGGACACTATCGGCTACCACTCCCATGGAAGGATAACGCACTTCCCCTACCCGATAACTTTCAGGTAGCTAGAAAACGTCTGGATAATCTGAAAACTAGACTGTGCAAGGATCACGTTTTGCGCAGAAAGTACGATAAGGTGCTTCGCGCGTACCTGGAGAAAGGATGCATTGAACGGGTGGCAGATGCCCCCAAATTGTCATCAAATACAAAGCAGTGGTATCTCCCACACCATCCGGTCATCAACCCGAAAAAGCCAGAAAAGATTCGGGTTGTATTCGACTGCGCTGCCAAATGTCATGGTGTGTCCCTGAACGATCACCTGTATCAGGGCCCTGATTTAACCGCAAAACTTGTGAACGTTATCGTCGGCTTTCGTTTAGAGCAAGTTGCTGTGGCAGCGGACATCGAAGAGATGTTCCTGCAGGTCAAGGTTGACCCCTGCGATAGAGGTGTTCTAAAATTCCTGTGGTGGGAAAACTATGAGTTCTTTGGAGAACCTACTGAATTTCAATGGACGTCCCACCCGTCCTCCTCCTCTATTTGTGCGACGTTCGCCTTACGAAAGACGGCTGAAGAATTTCGCTCAGGTTATGCCATCTCAACCTGCAGTGCAATAGACAATAATATATATGTTGATGACTGCTTAAAGTCGTTGCCGGACTCTGTAACGGCCAAATGCTTCGTTAACGAGATTAGTGCTCTGCTATCAAAGGGAGGTTTCCGCATGAGGAACTGGTCTTCCAATGATCGCGGGGTATTGTCAACCATTGATCCAACCGAACTCACGTCTGGTGTGAGAAACATAACTACGGACCCATTGCCAATGGAGCGTGCCCTAGGGGTGCAGTGGGATACGGGCTCCGATGAATTTGTGATCGCCTTTAATTTACCGACAAAACCGCCAACGCGCAGAGGCGTTCTTTCCTGTATATCTTCACTGTATGATCCTCTGGGATTTGTTTCTCCCTGGTTAATACCAGGCAAGTGTCTACTGCAATCCCTGTGCAAAAGTGGACTTGGTTGGGACGACCCGTTAAACGATACCGATCGCACTCGCTGGGAGAATTGGTTATCTAACCTTCGTAGCCTCCATAACTTGCGGTTCCCCAGGTGTATAAAGCCTAGAGAGGTTATCGGTATTCCACATGCCGAACTTCATGTATTTTGTGATGCATCAGAAATTACATATACCGTGGTAGCATATGCTCGCTTCACGGTGAACACTAAAGTTTTTGGCAGTTTGCTTGTCTTCTCGAAGGCGCGGGTGGCTCCTCTTAAGTCCGTTTCAATACCAAGGTTAGAATTTCCAGCTGCATATTTGGCAGTCCGAATAGCAGATCTAATTGGAATAAGTAAAAAGGGCCACGTCCAGCATACTGTGTTTTGGACAGACTCCACGATAGCCCTGTACAGTGTCCACAAAATATCCTCTAGATTTTGTACCCTTGTCGTAAATCGACTGACAATTATTCGTGATGCGTCGTCACCCACTCAACGGAGACATGTTACATGTTAGTACATGTTCGCAAACTCGAACGAAATGATGGCGTATGCCTACTAATAGCCCGATTTTCCTGTTGGGTGAAGCTACAGAAGGTTGTAGCTTGGTCACTACGTTACAAGTAATATCTATTAAATAAAGCAGGCAGGGTGAGGAAAGGGGCTCTACCCTCTGGTGGAGATGTGCCTCGTGAAAAATGGCCTGTAGTGGTTGTAGATGGTTGTGAGGCGAGCTCATACAGCTTAGTAAGAACCGTGCATGTGAGAACGGCGGGCGGCGTTCTCAAGAGGTATATTGGAAAGGTATGATTACTAGGGAGACGCGATTGGGCTTGTACTCCATCGAAGCCGGCACTTGCGGCAGGAGTGGACTCGGACCATTCGTGTCGGTGGTTGATGGGGTACCTTAGAATGGAGCTGAGCATAGGTAGAGTGCAAGAACCGGGGCGTCCGCTGAGTCAACGTGGAGAATTTGGCGGGCGGTGTATCGTCCATTACTTTGACATTTGAAATTCCCCACGTTTCTTGTCCCTACTTGTAACCCCCGCCCCACTTTTGTGTTTAGTGCGTCTATATGAACTGACGTTTGTTTGTCCTTACCACTTCACCCATTTGGCCTTGAGGTCATCCAGCCATTTGTGGCCGACCTTACGCACGTGTGACTGTCTCACGTGGGAGCCTGTTTGCTCCTTTGGTTCGTACTTTTGTAGTCCTAGTGGACCATTTGTTGTTGACGAGTATCTACTGTCGAGGTTTGTACATTTTGTGAATTGATGTCTTATGTTAATAGTACCGTATAGAAACCCAGCTCCGACTTTGTTTTGCCTTCCCGGAGGTTCTGGTATTACGCGTCACTCGAAGATACCGTTTGCTCGTTACAGTACTCGACATTACGTCGTCTTGGTTGAAATAAAGATGTCAACCTTTGGAACCATTATGAAGGAAACAGGATCCAAGGACGCGGAACCTATTGAAGCTGCGGAGGAAACATTTGCAATGCAGTTTGCTTCGCGCCCCGGTTCTTGTAAGTCACTTTGTGCATCTACTCGTAAAAGTAATGTAGCTAGGAAAGCATTAAGGATTGCTCAGCTCCAGGAATATCGGGTTAAGCGGGAGGTTGAGCTCCAGTGGGCTCTCCTAGAGGCACAGAGTAAAACCGAGTTAGCCAAAATTGAGCTAGAGGCCGCAAAGCACTCACCAGATGAATTCTGGGAACCAGTGGTCTCAGCTGATTAGTCACCGCATTAAGTGAAGTCACAGATAGATGAAAAACCTCTAGGATATGCTGATGATATCGGACGGTCATCTCCAGGGCCAAAACCGGCCACTTCCATCACTCCAGTGACAACCACTGTGGAACTACCCAAGGTGGAACTATCATATTTTGATGGTAATCCGAGTCATTACTGGAGGTTCACACGACAGTTTGAGATATATATTGAAAGCAAGGTGGAGGACGCCGGTCAGAGGCTCCTGTATTTGATCCACTACTGTCAAGGTGACGCGAAGGCAGCCATTGAAGAATGTGTGATGCTCCCGCCGGAAGTAGCATACTCCAGGGCTCGGGAGATCCTACGCAATCTTTTCGGTCAGCCTCATATTATTGCTCGCTCTCTACTCGAAAGCCTGTTCCGACTGGCACGACAGACCACTGGAGCAGCCAAGTCTCTGTCGGATTTGTGCATAAAAATGCGAAGTTGTGAAATTGCGCTAACGCAAATGCGTTACGTTTCAGATTTGCACTCACTTGCGGTTGTAGAGAGGATCGTGCGTTTTCTTCCCTCGCCATTGCAGCACAAATGGGCTGAGATGGCAGATAAGATATCGATGACTGGCCGGGACCCAACGTTCACTGACTTGACAGAGTTTGTGGACACGCGCTCCAGGGTTGCAGAATTCGCAGACACTTCAGCATCGAACACTAGTCTCTCTTTAGATGATCAAAGGGCATTATTGATAGCGGAGACTGGTGCGGTGTGGGTGAGTGGACACTATCGGCTACCACTCCCATGGAAGGATAACGCACTTCCCCTACCCGATAACTTTCAGGTAGCTAGAAAACGTCTGGATAATCTGAAAACTAGACTGTGCAAGGATCACGTTTTGCGCAGAAAGTACGATAAGGTGCTTCGCGCGTACCTGGAGAAAGGATACATTGAACGGGTGGCAGATGCCCCCAAATTGTCATCAAATACAAAGCAGTGGTATCTCCCACACCATCCGGTCATCAACCCGAAAAAGCCAGAAAAGATTCGGGTTGTATTCGACTGCGCTGCCAAATGTCATGGTGTGTCCCTGAACGATCACCTGTATCAGGGCCCTGATTTAACCGCAAAACTTGTGAACGTTATCGTCGGCTTTCGTTTAGAGCAAGTTGCTGTGGCAGCGGACATCGAAGAGATGTTCCTGCAGGTCAAGGTTGACCCCTGCGATAGAGGTGCTCTAAAATTCCTGTGGTGGGAAAACTATGAGTTCTTTGGAGAACCTACTGAATTTCAATGGACGTACCCCTGTTTGGCGCCACCTCCTCCCCTTTCTGTGCGACGTTCGCCTTACGAAAGACGGTTGAAGAATTTGGCTCAGGTTATGCCATCTCAACCTGCAGTGCAATAGACAATAATATATATGTTGATGACTGCTTAAAGTCGTTGCCGGACTCTGTAACCGCCAAATGCTTCGTTAACGAGATTAGTGCTCTGCTATCAAAGGGAGGTTTCCGCATGAGGAACTGGTCTTCCAATGATCGCTGGGTATTGTCAGCCATTGATGCAACCGAACTCACGTCTGGTGTGAGAAACATAACTACGGACCCATTGCCAATGGAGCGTGTCCTAGGGGTGCAGTGGGATACGGACTCCGATGCACTTGTGATCGCCTTTAATTTACCGACAAAACCGCCAACGCGCAGAGGCGTTCTTTCCTGTATATGTTCACTGCATGATCCTCTGGGCTTTGTTTCTCTGTGGTTAATACCAGGCAAGTGTCTACTGCAATTTCTGTGCAAAAGCGGACTTGGTTGGGACGACCCGATCGCACTCGCTGGGAGAATTGGTTATCTAACCTTCGTAGCCTCCATAACTTGCGGTTCCCCAGGTGCATAAAGCCTAGAGAGGTTATTGGTATTCCACATGCCGAACTTCATGTATTTTGTGATGCATCAGAAATTGCATATAACGTGGTAGCATATGCTCGCTTCACGGTGAACATTAAAGTTTCTGGCTGTTTGCTTGTCTTCTCGAAGTCGCGGGTGGCACCTCTTAAGTCCGTTTCAATACCAAGGTTAGAGTTGACAGCTGCGTGTTTGGCAGTCCGGGTAGCAGATATAATTGGAGCAAGTACAAAGGACTACTTCCAACGTACTGTGTTTTGGACAGACTCTGTGATCGTTCTCTACTACATCCACAACGTATCTTCAAGATTTTGTAACTTTGTGGCAAATCGACTAACAGTTATTCGTAATATGTCGTCACCTTCTCAATGGAGACGTGTAATGTCGGAGAACAACCCAGCTGACATTGCCTCTCGAGAGACATACAACCTCAGTCCTCTGCGTAGATGGTTAACCGGACCAAGATTTTTACTCGAGCTAGAGAGTAAGTGGCCTCCACAGCCTAGATTAACGCAGCCCGATGGGATCGAGTTGAAGAGCTTTGTAGCACAGGTTAACCGATTGGAGCGAAATGCTGACATGTCCCCACTATTGACTCGGTTTTCTTGTTGGGTGAAGCTACAGAAGGTTGTGGCTTGGTTACTGCGGTACAAGCAATATCTATTGATTAAGACGGGCAAGGCGAGTAAAGAGGCTCAAAGTATCCGAACTCCGCCAAGTACGTAATTGTTTGATAAAGATCGCGCAATCCAGTCACTTCGCACAGGAGTTACATCAGGTTAACGCATCTGTACTGGATACAAAGCGTCCCAGCAAGCGGATTCAAAACGGCAGCTTACGAAAGTTGTCAGCTGTTTTGATCGATGGCGTTTTGTGCGTAGGGGGCAGAATTAGTTACTCGAACTACAGTCAGTCGGTAAAACATCCAGCTGTTCTTCCGAGCCGACATCTTGTTACTACCTTGATCATACGTCACTTTCATGAAGTTGAAGGGCACTGTGGAGTAGCGCAGGTTTTGGCCTCTATCCGACAGCAATATTGGATCATCAATGGGACCGGCACCGTTAAACGAGTGATTGGTGCGTGCTCTTTATGCAGGCGCCGGTCCGCACAGCCCGGTACACAGATGATGGCTCCACTGCCGGGAGACAGAGTAGAAGCGGGTTGGTGCCCCTTCAAGTGCGTGGGAGTGGACTACTTTGGACCCTTTAAGACCAAACGGGGGCGTTCGCAGGAAAAGCGCTATGGCTGTATCTTTAGCTGTCTAAAAACTTGAGCAGTCCATTTGGAAATGGCAGGCAACCTGTCGACCGACTCATCCCTGCAATGTTTGATGCGATTCGTTGGTAGACGTGGCAAGCCCACCGATATCTACAGTGATAATGGTACGAACTTCGTTGGAGCACTAACGGAATTTCGGGATGATATAAAGCGATGGAGTCAGAGTAACATATCGGACCGACTTTTGACTGGGGATATACAGTGGAACTTCAATCCACCAGCAGCTAGCCACCGCGGTGGTGTGTGGGAGCGTATTATCAGGTCGGTACGACACATCCTTTTATGTCTATGTAAGGAACAGTGTGTGACCGATGAACAACCGAACACGCTCCTTATACAGGCAGAGCAGATGCTAAATAACCGACCTATAGTCCCGCTACCATCAGACAGCAACGATTTGGAGCCGCTTACTCCAAACAGTTTGTTGCTCATGCGGTGCTGTCCTGCTATACCCGGTCGCGACGATTTGGCTTGCCGGTTGGAAACAGGTCAGTTATCTTGCTGGCGTATTCTGGCGTAGTTGGATAAGAGAATATCTGCCGACGTTGCAGGTGCGCACTAAGTGGCTCACAGCATCTCAAGAATTGAAACGAGGAGACTTGGTTCTGGTCTCTGGCGAAGATGTGCCTCGTGAAAAATGGCCTCTAGGGGTAGTGGATAGTTGTGAGGCGAGCCCAGATGGCTTAGTGAGAACCCTGCATGTTAGAACGGCGGGCGGCGTTCCTAAGAGAGATATTAGAAAGGTATGTTTACTGGAGGGACGCGATTAGGCTTGTTTCCATCGAAGTCGGCACTTGTGGCAGGAGTGGACTCGGACCATTCGTGTCGGTGGTTGATGGGGTACCTTAGAATGGAGCTGAGCATAGGTAGAGTGCAAGAACCGGGGCGTCCGCTGAGTCAACGTGGAGAATTTGGCGGGCGGTGTATCGTCCATTACTTTGACATTTGAAATTCCCCACGTTTCTTGTCCCTACTTGTAACCCCCGCCCCACTTTTGTGTTTAGTGCGTCTATATGAACTGACGTTTGTTTGTCCTTACCACTTCACCCATTTGGCCTTGAGGTCATCCAGCCATTTGTGGCCGACCTTACGCACGTGTGACTGTCTCACGTGGGAGCCTGTTTGCTCCTTTGGTTCGTACTTTTGTAGTCCTAGTGGACCATTTGTTGTTGACGAGTATCTACTGTCGAGGTTTGTACATTTTGTGAATTGATGTCTTATGTTAATAGTACCGTATAGAAACCCAGCTCCGACTTTGTTTTGCCTTCCCGGAGGTTCTGGTATTACGCGTCACTCGAAGATACCGTTTGCTCGTTGCAGCTTGTATTTCTTGACAAATCCTCCAAATTTATTATCCAGTAATTCTTTGAACAAAGGAAATTTTCGCCCTTTCTCGTCTTTTTAAGCTAACCAACACTTTTCTCGTTTCACGAGCAAACGAATGTGACATCACTTGACTCACCCGAGGCCAATCAAGCGATAAACTGACTTGACATTTGAGACTGACTAGCACTCAAAACGGTGAGGGATTAGTTGTGTGTGCAACCCATTCCTCCCCACGACAATCACAAATATTTCATTAAACCACAAATCCATTTTCTCAACCCGATACATTGCATAATCCGTGAGAATATGTGAGCAAAAACACAGTCATCCACTTACTACGGTCTGGTAACGCCATCTAATCTCATTTTTTTCCTGGTGATAGTCAGTAATAAGTAATATAACTCATCCTAAAGTAGTGAATGAAAAATCAGGTTTGAATCGAGCAGCAGAATTTCAGCTCACCGAGGTTACTCGTTGTCCTGGACTCATGTACACCTGTAAAGATCACGGGATTCCAACTGTTTTGTATGTGACTCACCAGTTGTTTGCCATCCTCTCTAAGTCATTTCATACTACATAGTTTATTCATTTCAGCAGGTGTATCCGCCTAGTTTGAAGTCAGAACCACTCATTCATGATGATTGATATTACCCTTTTCTTCAAAGTTGTAGACGTGAAAGTAGTCCAGTCTTCCAGACCCACATTTCCGTCCACCGAAATCCCAAGTCCTGTTGTCTTTCACGATGTCGCATCCCACCTCCAAATCATGACGGAGACCTTTGTGGAGTTGTTTCTTTGGCTTGTCTTCATCATCGCAGTTACTGTCAAGTGTAAATTGTGTCCAGTGGTATTAAACCTAGTCGATATTTCAATCGAATCCCAGCGTGTTCGCCATTTTGCGCCATAGCTAACATCGATAAACTGGATAAAGTAAGCCCCTTATCTCGTCCAGACAAAATAAATTATTATTATTTATATGACACGGGACACAAATAAAATGGCCACTAACAAAAAACCGATTGCGTTAGACTGAGTCTGGTTTCCGCAGAACACCTGTATAAATACTTACAGACCAATTCGTCTCCGACTAAAAAAAGACGTAGCCGATTTTCCTCATCTGTCCCACAAATGTATGGAGATTAAAGCCGGGATTGGAAATGTAAAGCGTTCAGTAAAAAATGTAACGGTGCGTTTTGCCTCAAAAGCTATGAAGAGATATCTGCAGAGTATTTCATGTCTCTCAAGTGGAATTCGCATATAATCCTGTCTGCGAGAGAGGGAGGGATTTTCCAGTGGAGTGAACTGCTTCCCTTAAGAATGGTCTAGTCACACTGTCCAGCAAGTGCAGACTAAGCATGTTTGACCGTCCAAAACGAGCCCAAACAATGTTCTGTTCCGAAGACAACGAGTAGGAAATAACGGATAGCAGTCACGTGACTTTGGACGACAGACTTGTGCTGCATCATCTAAGTACAATGCCACTGTTCCTGGCACCACGTGACTCGTGCCAGTTGCTACATGTTGAATTCGTTTTGAACCTATTAACTGAATGGTTTATAGGCTTCCGTCATAATGATTTCATTTGTTTTCATTCCATATTTTAAATTATTTACTACGGACGATGGTTTTTTGTCCTAATGGTCCTAACTGGCAGCCATGCTCTATAAGGGAACACGGATTTACGAAGAACAACTCTCCAGATTATGGTAATCAATAATCCTTAGACTTGAATAAAAGCATCCCGAAAATATTGTATTTTTGCGCTGAGATGATTACGGTATAGACATTTATTCTGACAATGAGCCTGCCTTGACACAACATACCCTCTTGTTACATGCCAAATGCAAATCTGTCGACCTGCGAGCTCTACACCCTCCTATCTGTACGATAGGTACAACCACAACTTTGATGTTAAACTTACCTTAACAAGATTTATGAGACATAGGGGAAACGGTTTCCCAGACACAAGTGAGCGCTAGATGTAGGCCTCTCGTAATGTGAAGTGATTACGTCACTAGAGGTTCTGTTGCAATAATCGGCAGTTGCTAATTTGAACCAACTCAGGCTAGTGGTTTATCACAAACAATGCAGAGCAACAGCGTGTAGCACACGGCCGCCATTTAATTGATGTCTACATGGAAAGCAGCATTTAGCTGCCATTTAAAAGACAGATTTTCCGTTTAATTTTTTTGCAACATTTACTGACACTTGATTTTCCGTTGGTGTTGGCGCTGAACACACTTCCGCAGTTTCCGATTCGCTTGATTCTACACGAACAAATTACTTCGACAGTTCGAATTCTCTCCACCGTGGGTGCTTTCACAGTGACTAACGCTCAACCATCTCCTTCTCACCCTGTCTTAGTAGTTCGTACAAACTGGTGCCGTCGGCAAACAATCCTTGTTTCTCCGTTTCCCGTGAGTACTGCATATTGGAAAAAGGATACGAACATGCATTTTGATATTGATTTTTCACCAGCCGACCAGTTGATCGAATACAGCCTTTTACAATGTGTGATATATTCATATATGGCCTTCGAACAACCCACTCACGAGTTTCTCCTTAAAAATCGGGTTCCGCACATCCACGGAATATCAGCTAACACAGATCTTTTATGCGGCAGAGGTAAAACCTTTTGATATCTCGAATATTGGTCCGACTGGACATAGAATCAAGCCTTCGCTCCCCCCGTTTCTTTGAAGAACATCTCAAACACGTTTGTTTCGAATCCCTCATTCACTCCAGTTGCTATGCTTATGGGCGATTTCACGGCCAGTGAATGAAAACCGATGACGGAGACGTGGAACTAGTGCACTTTCCATGAGCTTAAAAAATGCGCCAAAGACGGGCATAGTTCACACATCAACTTAACTTTAGGGGTCCATGATACAGTTTCGTATTACCCTTGAAGTTGTGATTTTGATAACTCCTCTTACAGACGCCCCGTCGTCCTGCCGGGTTGGAAAATCCCTCCTATAATCTTCACTTCCGACTTTGTAAGGATCATCCATATTGAGCGATGGTGATATGAGGAGATTTAGTCGTTCTCAATTGAGATTTCGCCCGTCTATGCTGAAAAGCCGAGAAGCACAGCTGTACAGCTGTTTCTTCCTTTTTGGAGAACATCAGTACTGCGCATCTCACGAAGGGAGTTTCGAAACCTCACCCTTCCGGTCAGAACTGCATACGGTTCAGTCACTTCCGTGCACATTGTAAATATCCATTTTAAGTTCACGCAATACGACATTGAAAGAATAATCTTATTTTGGGCATGTCATCATATTACTTTCTTTCGTTTAGGTGAGTAGTCAAATAACTACACTTTTCGGTCTATTTCTTTTGCCATTTCTGAGATCTCTACTTAAATTTAAAGTTAAAATTGACATTATCATTGAAACATTCAAAAATCGACGGGCTTTTTTAACCACTTTATTCTCCATCATACGATATTTCGGCCCCAGTTAGCAGCACCATAACTAAATTGGGCAAATGATCTGTGTCATTCATCGGGGAGAGAGTATCTTGTTTCAAACTATTTCGACCCCACCAGTATAGCCCTTTTGATTCTGATAAAGATGAGAGTACAATGTAAAGAAACTACTTTAATGCGACTAGAGTTGTGAGTTTGCCGGTACTCCAAATGTTATCTGATGCTAGATGACGGAACGCACTAGGCCCCCGCGGCAGCACCCCATGCAGGTGCAATGTGGTGAATGTACTTTTCACCAAGTGAGAAAGTTGTGCAACACAAATCCAGCCGCCTGCTGTCCTAAGAGCCTAACCATCCCCATCTCATTGTGACTGCAAGTATTGCAGGCACCGGATGTGGAATAGAAAAGCTCTCAGCTTGAATATCCAGTCATCCGATGGCTTGAGGGCTGGACCTCTTTTTTGAATGCACCTATCGTATTCACTGCGTGAGGGCTGAATTCCTCGGAATCAACTAAAGCTCAGCCTTAGCGCACGCACATAACCAATCGTTCTGACCGGTAAATACGTCCCCGACGAACCAGGCAATGAGAACTTCCTCCACTCAACATTAGTAATACTCGGTGATCTTTGAAATCCGACTAAGAAATTAGTTCATCAGAACGCAAAGAAATTCCGCACTTAATTTGAAACTTGTCATGCGACAACTGACAGAATTTAAGAAGTAGCGCTTTTGAACATCGAAGATTACTTGGCAGTCCTGGTGGTTGACTTGTTAATGATTGACTTCCAAAGAATTTTCTGACATTCTCCGTGACTACTGTATGTAGAGGAACAAGCAGTTCCAACACTAGCAATGTTGTTGCGATGTAAGCCTGGTTGCGGGCTGTAGTTAGTTTTTTGTGGCACCATGAGGTTATCAGCCAGAAATGCAATAGATGGAGCAGTGGTCTGTCCGTTGTGGTCATTCTCGTCCAATCCAGTGAGAGGGGTTTGCACTTTTAACGCGCCAGCGCTTTTGACACTTGCGCACGTGTGGACGGTTGCTACGACGGCGTTTGAACGAGGTGTCGAAGGCAGTTCTGTGGTCACTATTTCACTGAAAGTGGCCATGCTGCTCACAATCTGTGACGTAAGATGGTGTGATCAATAAAACTTCCGCGATAATGAGCCCGTATGCTTATCAAAGCATGCGAAGGCATGTCAAAACATTGAAACATGAGAGTACAGAAACTAGTGGCCTTCTGGTCACTGCGCCACAAAGTCTGCTTCAGAATTACGATTCGTTGTTTGTCACATGTGCAGACTGACCTTATAGTCGCGAATACTTGTGTGTGTGTGTGTGTGTGTGTGTGTGTGAATGATTAAAGTTCCTAAGAAGCCTAATAACTTTCCCGTGTTTTTTTCCTTGGATTTAAAAAGAATCGGAAAACTGCAGGCATCCACAGATAGAACGGAAATGTCAGTGGGTTCTCTACGAGTTATATTCAAACTTCCAATGCTACTTAAACGTGAAAAACCGAGAAAGATTTACGGAATGTCTTCGCAGTAGAATATCCAGGCAGTTTGTACGTTTCATACCATGCAGCTCTACAGGGCTTTCCGGCTTTTCACCTACAGGATGAAAGCTCAACTGAAAATTACCGAATTTCCTCACACTACCAACACTCATCTGACAACCGGTAAACAACGTGGATGGTTCATCTGAATAGTTTTCAATCCTCTCGGTGAATCTAAATCTTGAGAAACCACAGAATTAGAACAGACGGGATTAGTAAGCACACTTGATGAGTCCTAACAATGACGGAGATGTTCGTCTGATTGAGGTTTATGTGCACTTTGATGTATCTATCCTCTACAAGACTTGAAGATTGGTTGGATACAGCCTCCCGATTATGTACCAACAGTCAGGTGACTGCTTTCAGTCAACAGCTGATTCAAGCCAAAGTTTTCGTATAACTTTGTGGTCTCTGATATTACCTGTTCTGGCCCTCGTTAAAAGTCGTCAGGTGGTTCCACTTACCTGAAAATCGAGTTTCGCTTTCACCCTCAGTCTCAATCCTGGTCTGGATGGAGAAAGTGTAATCGAATTCCATCGTGAACCGACCTTCTGTCACGTACAACAGCTTGTGGCTTCAAAGGTGTTCGATGTTCTCGACTGTTTGTAGTTAGACCACAAACCTATACTTTGTTTCTCGAACTGCCTTCACATATATAAAGTGAGCAATAAAACAGACATCATTCTAGCGAAATACACTCATTTGCAAACAAATTTGGTTTTGCGAGAGACTCACCTGGAACCCAGCTGAATCTCTCGTTTATGATGTTTCTAAGCAACTGAATGTGCTGCACGAGGCGGCCTCAGGTTTCAGTTGGTACGATATTCGAGATATTGCGATACATGTATAGACGTAATACACTACTCATAAGGTTGCTGAAAATTCTTCTAGATTTCTGGTGAGTAGTAATTCTACACAAAGCGTATGTTCCCACAGAAACATTTGGCAAGGATCGTTCTCCTATCACGTTATCTGTCTGTCTCAACCGACGAAAAGTGGAAATGTTCTCGCTTCTTGTAACAGAGACCATTTCTCGCCAGTTAAAATCTTAGAATGCATTGGTAAGAACACCTTTGTGCAACAGTGTGGTATATAAACGACGGTGTGAACTTCAAACAGATGACGGTGGATCACTCCAGTTTTTCCTCCTAACCGAACATCGAAAATTTCATTTCTGTAACCAGGATGAATTTGTCCGTCCTACGCTTAAAACACTACGCTCCGTTTGCTACACACATTGTATACATTTGGTGGAACAAACAGATTTTAGCAGTGCTTAATCTTCACCCATCGATCTGATAACAGCTGGATGAGAACGCGTATGAGCTGAAGAGTTTGAGCAGCTCTGTCTGAGTCATCACATTTTTTGTAAGATCCCGACTGATCGTTTACCGGTCCAGTACAATCTTTCGTCAGTAAACTCTGAGAATGTGACTAATGGAACACACCGAGTTAGCCTCATATCCCAAATACACAATGTTCTATTCTATTTTCGTTTCTCATTCACGTGCAACTCAGACTATTAAAGTGTTAAACACCCATCAATCGGGGCATCTGTTCGGTGGATTTTTCGGTCATCTTTGGTTTCGTACGCACAGCGTTTTGTGTTGACAGAGTGGTAACCTAGGTACACTTCACTGATCCTATCGACAAGCGTTCCTGAGTTGCACTCAACCTATGCGATGCCCACGGATTCCACCGGTGGGGGTGCAAGAACCTACGCAAAAGTTTACCAGTCGTGCTTACTACCTGGTGATGAGTCATGTTCTCAATACGGGCAATTTAGAAAGTAATCTGAATCAGTCGAAGAATACCGCGTGCTAATCCGTATTATTTTTTCACAGAGGTTTCGTCCTGTAAGTGAAGCCAGTCTACGACTACTATCACCATGCAGCTGTTTCATCCTCTTTGAGAATTAGCTGCAGTGCATACCTCACGAAACGCTAGGGCATCTTGACCAGCGACCTCCTGGCTAGTCGTTTTAGCACCAGACCGAGAGGTTGGTCAACACTGTGATGAATTCGCATAGACATGATATCCTTCAATCACGGAATCCACATCACCTGGTCACACGTGTTGACTAACTCCTCGAGCAACGACTTCTCAGATAGAAGTTCCATTCATCCGGTGAATTCTTCATTCTTCCCAAGTCTCCCCACACTACTAACAATGCTTGTTAGCTTTTGTGTACAACGCTTCACAAAATACGTAACGGAACAAGTTCCAGAACAAACTCTCTGAGCAGAATTACAACAAACCAGGCGTTATTGCTACCTCTGCACAGTCATCCGAAGCGAAATTCGATGGGGGGCGTAAGTAACCAGACAACAATTGACTAGAGTAGAAAACATACCCCTTAATTTGCATCTGAAGGTCAAACATATCCAACCCGTGTCCCATGGTCCTCCAAGTTAGAAACACGAGCAAGCCCTCTTGGTTGACCTGACTGAACGTAGAACAGGGTAGGCGAGCGAAAAAAAAATTAAGGCGCAGTGATGACGAAAAGTACGGTGCAGACGGTCCAGGTGTTGTGGTTTACTTTCGGCCCGATAGGAGGAATGTAGCAACGACAACCGAGACCACATGAGGAAGGCTTATGGTTGATGATTGGTGAACAAACTTCCTATGGTTGAACCAGACAGAAGGATCACGGTCAGAACCAGTACTGATCATCCTTTGTGTGAAACTACCAACAGCAGATTGGAAGTATGCTCTGCCAACACTGCAACACATCGGTGTGTCTGTGTGCGTCAACAACAAGGTCATCATTTTCCTGTCAGATATCTAACTGCCAAACCGTCTTTCGCATACATAATCGCACAAAGCCACTCATGTTGACGTGCGTCTTTATGACGGATAATAAAGGCCACCGAATCTCTTCATCCTCATTTTCAACCGGCGTTTCACAGCCCTTCAGGTAGATCTGCTCACGCCCAGACAAAACCGACCGTGAATTTGGTGAACAGCTGCCTTGAATGATAAGTGCCAAAAATGTTGATGTTGAACGAAGGCGAGGGAAACTAAAATAACACAGTTTCACATGTCACAGTTGGATCAACCTGTCTTGATAATACGCTCTAGCTACATGTGTTTGACATGGAACAGACTTAGCAACAAACACGGAAGAATAATAATGTGGTTCATACTCCTGTTCGTTCTGATCCAGTAAGCTGCGCATTCTCCTCAGATCTGGAATCTTTAAAGTCACTTATGCACCAGTAGATGAATTCAAGTCACGTGAGATGTTACTATTCATACTGTGACACCTGGATTATCCTTGTTCCCTTGAATGACAAGTGAAAAGAGCAACCAACCTTATTCACTTTGTACACTGTGAGTCACTAGGATCGTAGTAACGTTCGGGAAGACTGTGGCGGGGAATCCTGACTGTACTGCAGATGCAGGAAGCATGAGGTAACAGGTGTTCTGAAAACACAAGCCATCGATTCGAACCACTCAAAATGACCAATTCTGAGCTGAGCAGTTTGATTGCAAACGTTTCTTCACCAAACGTGTGTTGTTAGAGCGCTGCTTCCAGACCCTGTTCAAGAGGGTGGAGACACATCGCAGCACCACAGAACAATCCATATCCAAGGAATTTTATCAAAAGAAGCTTGGAGAAGACATCTCAACAAGAAAAACAACAACAGCAGCAAGACGGGTGATTCTACCTTACATCAGGAATATATATATATATATATATATATATATATATATATATATATATACGGTATATAGTAGTCCCCCCATTACTATTATTATAATATATTATATATATACCTTTCCCCAATATTCCCCGGACTACCCCCATCCATTCACTGCCTAACGCCCCTTCAACTAATTCCCATCCTACAACCTAAACTATTTCCATCCACCCTAGTAACAACCAACACCAAGACACCTAACCACCATACTTCCTCCCCTCAACGCACTACTCACTGCCTTATCCAGCGCCTATATATTAGACTTCCCTCAATTCCTTCTCCCCTTTCTTCCTTACTCCCCATCAGCCCCTCTTCTCCTATTAGAAAAGTAAATCCCCACCTAACATTATAAGTTGTTATTATTATATATATAAGAATAATACCCCCGAGGTCTCCTAAAAAAAATCACTAAACCACCCCCAAAAATTTACCGCCTGGCCGATCCGACCCTCCCCACCCCCTCGGGTGGGAGTTAAAAATATAACCTAA
>SJOL01006431.1:239065-266318 GCA_004794785.1 Opisthorchis felineus | reverse complement strand
GAGAAGTGCAGTAGCACGCTCACACTTGAAGGAATTGACTGATGACACCGATACCTCGATGGCAAGCAACGGGTGCCTTTGCCCATTGTTGTATCATCATGTTTCGGCAAACTGATAGCTTGTGACATGCCTGTGCACGTTCACCCATAGATCTTTTCCCCTCATGTCTAGATTGGCGTCAAGAGGTGGCATGCTGCACCACATTCGGTTAAAATGAACCGTCTGCGACTTTCCAACTACACGCAGACGTCCAGTTGACCAACGCTGACCGCCAAATCTGATTCGGAAGCCAGCCATTCAGAATGAAGCAGTTTTGCAAAAGAGAATGATGATCCCCGCAGCATGGTGGGGAAACTATCTCTTATAACGATAAGTTTGGATCCTTTTGCCATGTATAACACAGCTGACCAAGCTGAGTTTACTCTCTCCACCCCAAATTACCTCTCACTTGTAATGCTGAGTTGATGGCTGCCTTGACATTTTGTTACATGTTACTATGGCTACAGAGACGGCAATTTTTTCAGGAAAACTCAGTGTGGATGGTATTTTCACCTTTGCAATCTCGCGCCGAAAACAAACGGATCAAATGGAGAAAGAAAACTGCTGAAAAAGGAAGGTCCTCCAATCGAACAGCTAAATGAGGGGACCATAATGAAAAAAAAAACAAGCGGACCAGTCAGGAAGAGAAATGCTGAAATATAGCCGTTCTACGAACCAATCCAGAAGGTGAGACCAGCTTGCATTACGGAATCCAAACGAACTAATCAAGTTGCGCGAAAGCCACCTGCAACCGACCAATCACAATAAAAATCCTGGGTATGTCTTGGAAACTATATAAGCCCAGTCAGAAGAAAAGGAAGTACCACACAACCCCGCACGGTTGATGGCTGCTCGGCTGGGGAAAAAACGTTTACAATCGATCCTCCGAATCTTTTTCACCCCCGTTTGATGCCGACCATATCTCGGTAGATTCAGACAATTTCAGCAGTGTAGCTAAGCTTATTGATGAATGGAACGCACTTAAATGCGACTGTGGTAAAGTTTATTCCAATGGGTTGCGATAGGATGCTCTAAACAGTTAGGCGATTTGGTAGTAGTAATATGGGGCAATTTTGAAATTTCGCCCGTCTTGAGAGTGAATACATTCTGTTGGGAATCGTCAGCAGTGCGCACCTCACGAATCCAACGGGAGAGCCGAAGCTTCCAAATTCAGCCAGTAGTTTAACTCAATACCGAGCGGCTGAGCAGTGGTGTAAGTAATCCATACTTGGGTAGTTGCATAAGCCCCACATTTGACGAATCGTCATGCAGAGAGCCGGTTACCACTGCGTTCAGTTTCCTGCAGGTTTCTTCATCCGCTCAGCAGGTTTTCGCGACGTTTTCTGACCAGCAACATTCAAAGGCTAGTGAAACTAACAGTGAACGAAACAAGCATACAAAGCAACAATTTCATTTTGTTCAGACTTCAAACGACATGACGTCACAACAGGTGCGCCTGTATGGCTAACTAAAATCGGACTCGACCATGCAAGCCTCAGTTGACGTACATGTGGTTTTCAAGTGCTTCGATTTGGGATGTGCGAACAAATAGCGATTGCTCAAGCTTCTGCCAGGCAACCAAACTTAACTGGTCGCAGTACAAAAGGGAGTTGCCGAAAGGTTATTCTGAAAGTAGGATTTGAATTGGGCACTTGGCTCCCTTCTGACAACGGAGTGACCGACACCCCTGATACATTTGGCACATATATAGAAAAGATAATCGTTCAGCTATAGCACACTTTCGGTGCCTAGCTTCCATGCCACCCAAAGGAAGCACGAGGGCTGGGATACTGCCAGGTTGCCCAAGCCCAAACAGGGGAAGTCGAGAGGCAGAGGTCGGGTTCGAACCATGAACCTTCCGGCCAGTAAATTCGCGCTCTAACCACTGAGCCATCTCGCCCCCCAGTTAGCACATAAAACCTCATAACTACCTTTGTTACAGCCAAACGGTGTCTTCGAGTGGCGTGTAATACCAGAACTTCAGAGAAGGTAAAACAAAGTTGGAGCTGGGTCTCTATACGGTACTATTATCGTAAGACATAAATTCAAAAAATGTGCAACTCTCGACGGTAGGTACTCGTCCACAACAAATGGTCCACTTGGACTACAAAAGTACGAACCGAATGAGCAAACAGGCTCCCACGTGAGACA
Organism: Opisthorchis felineus; assembly: GCA_004794785.1. Taxonomy (NCBI): domain Eukaryota; kingdom Metazoa; phylum Platyhelminthes; class Trematoda; order Opisthorchiida; family Opisthorchiidae; genus Opisthorchis; species Opisthorchis felineus. Next base: position 264,128 of record SJOL01006431.1, on the reverse strand, counting down.
GTCACACGTGCGTAAGGTTGGCCACAAAATGGCTGGATGACCTCAGGGTCGAATGAGCGAAGTGGTAGGGACAAACAAACGCCAGTTCATACAGACGCACTAAACACAAAGGTAGAGCGGGGGTTGCCAACAGGAACAGTAGAAACGTGGGGAATTTCAAATGTCAAAGTAATGGACGATACAACCTTTTAACACAATGTGCGAGGAAATCTGTGCACGCCGGATGAGTCTCGATAGAGACCAAACGCCTTGTGAGGCTGAGCTTATCGAGAGCTGCTCATCATCGCCAAAACTAAAGAAATGCTTCAAAATTCAAGGCTTTGGGTAAGTGTTTTCCTATACATGTACACTTATCTGCATTGGCCAGCTGCATGTACTGAAGGATCTCTTCTATGGCCAAAGAAATGAAATGACAACTGTTAAAATGCAGCTTGGAGACAGTCCAGTAGATTGAAAAACGGCAATCGGTCTCTTGAGAGGACTACTGTATGAATTTCACGTCTTTCCGTCCAATAGCGTGAGTCCAACACTGTTGATAACCATTTCAGAGTCGCGGTTAGCAAACCAAACTTTATTTGAGAGAATACTTTCATCAGTTTTGTACTTGCTTTCTTGGAGTAAAACACTGAGTTTTTATGTAATGTATGTCACCACAAAGTTTGGGTGGACTTCGTTTCCTCAATGCTGTGTAGACTGCGTAGCGGCATGGTATGACCAAAGGCGGGGAAGAAATGTTAAGCAGTTCGCGTGATCTTAGATGTTCGCAAGTCGTGGGGTTTCACAACCCGCCATAAATTTTAGAAGACTGAAAAGAAGAATATTGCGTTTCGGAATTAGCCAAATTAATCGAAAGCGCTGTTTTAATTAAACTGCACGCAACACCGCATCCTTTGTTCAATCAGTTTTATCGATTGTCAGAATTTGATTGCAGAGAACTCCGATAAATGTGCTTTATGTGTTGGGAACGGTGAGCTAATATACATTTTTGACGACTTTTCGACGCTAGCTGATTCTGTTTGTTCATATAACTAATGAACAAAAACTGGACTGGAAAAAAATCAGCAAAGTGCGTTACCATGCCAAATCCAAGTTGCGCAGTCCGTCACCCGGTTAACCTACCCGGAAAATACATCAGACATTTGGGTTTTAACGCAACCGAATTGCGCAAGTTTTTGGAAATATGTTTCAGTATGCTGTTTGTCAAGTGAAGCGTCCTGTATTCTCTGAACGAAACGATCTGTGAGATCTCTGGTTCTACAGTCCAACTTTATGAATTTATTTTCACTCATGGCATCAGTAAATCCGCTCAGATAAGCGGAGTCATGTGTCTAACACTGACTATCGATCGACTGTGAGACAAGCGAATGAACACAGATGATGGGTGATTGCAACTGCTGGATGAAAAATATCTGTACTGTGCCAAATTGTGTAAAAGTTCTGTTGAACTTAGAAGAGTTGGGATCAAGACCCCACTCCTCATGTGTATTAATGTAGCAATGCTGACTCAAAAGCAACTGTGTCAACTGCCGAATGACGGAATCCAGCCAACTTGAGGTGTACCAAGTTGTATACGATATTTTGAGTCAGTGCCTTTCGAGCACCAAACTGCCCAGCCCGCATTTGTCTGAATGCTAGCTTCCGGAGTGTTCAGTTGATTGATAGAAGTATGATGGTCAAAGATGTCTTAGAAGCGATGGTGTTTGGTTCCGGAGTGTCGAATGAACACTACAAATGATTGTCATCTCATTGGTATCCCATCAGGACCGACGAATTACAGATGGTCAACAGAAATATCAGCCTTTCAACTTTGGCCAACTTGAAATCTCAGAACCAAGATGGAATGAGTTGTTCTTAACTGGGAAGCAACTGCAACGGAAACTGCAGTTGGATCCTTTTTTTTGCACACTGTGTACCCGAGACTAAGCTTCCTAGCCGAGTCCACTTCAAGAACGTTTCTGCTTTGCATTGTTAACTAGAATTTCTGTTGTCCCTTGCCTTATGAAAGTGTCGTGAGCAGGAAAGGTTGACGTGTTCTAAATATATTATCCGACTTCCACTCTCTATTGCTCGAATCAGTCCACCTCTATCCGAGGCGCGCCTGGTGGTTCTAGGTGATTTTTGCCGTTTTTCATTGAAATTACAAATCTCCTGTCACTTGAGTAGTATAGGCGTGTTGTGTCCAGGCTCAGGATCCTCGGTTGCTTACGGGCGTTCGCTAGTCACTCAGTCAACCCAAAACGCAAAGGTCTCTGGTAAGTTGGCACACCATACGTGATTTTCCCGTCGACCTGATACTGTCCGTTGGTCCCACAGCGGAATCTGGATTAAGGCTGGAGGAAATACGCATAATATCAATGAGTTCAAAGCTGCTGTACCTGAGACAGGGCGTTCCTTTTAACAGCCAGTGTACTACTGATCATTTTCCCAACATTAATATGTCTTTTTCCTTTTTTCGGAGAGGGGGGGAGGGAGGGGGGACAACTTCCACTTTAAATGCTTTTGATGAGTACATTCGGTGAGTTGTGCTACCTACGGCCGGTTCTCCTCAATTTTCCAAACGTTACATTTCCAATGATGCGTGGCTAGTGTTCTACAGATAAGCCGCGATAAGATACACAGAATGAACCATAGAACACGTACGACGAATAGTCATCGGTTGAGTTTGTACACACTCGAGACAGACACCAGTGCGTATGTGGGTCACCAAGGTTAGATTTCCGGCGTCACACCCGGGGAGTGAACATATGCCTACGAGATCATATCCTGTGACTCCATACAGGAATACGGAGACAGAAGGCAAATCATACGAAGTGAACGTCTGTACTTTTCTCATTGATGAGACGTCAAACAGATTGCGTGAAGACTATCGTAGTGATGTGACAGACATTTCAGAATGATTGACATCGTAAAGTCACTCATTGTCTGTTCTCATTGTCTGGAATAGATAAAACACAACTCCGTCAAGCCTGTGCAAATAAGCCGCTCGTTGACTGAGTAATTTCCTGGTATTTCTTCAAAGTCAAAAAACGCTTACCACACTGCTTGATCTGGATCTAACGATGGAACCAATCTATGCACATGAAGTACAACAGAGAGAGAACACGCTGAGCGAGGAATGGTGGTCAATGATATCTTATGGCTTACAAACACACTGACTATAAAGGATTACACAGACAACAACAAAAAACACTTGGAATGAACAGAGCGACCAGGATCACATCACAAGGTCAGGTGCTACAGCAGCAGGAAGCAGTGATTAGACAGAGTGAATACTGTGAACCGGTGTAAACCTGCGAGTATGTCTGATACACATAGTTGGCAACAACGTCAGACTTACACAGTGAGAAGATGCCATCGCGGAGAGACAGAATACAAAACTGTCACACACCCTTATGCATAAAACAGGGTACCCTCAGGCCCACCAGAAACTTGCCTCAATTGTCAGTACAACGAGGACATCGCAACAGGCCAAACTCAAACAGGATGTCACAGATGGTTGCCGTCCTCTTCCTAAGTTAGTATTTCCGAAATAACACATGTACGGATTGTCATGTTGGGGGGCACCCATGTGAGGTTGGACACCTGGTCATCGAAACCGTAGTCCAACTCGGTCCCCAGGACAACGTGACGCAGAAACCCTTGCTTGAGGGTGACTACTCTGTAAAGTGACCACTCTTTTCGAGGTTCCACAACAGGGCTATCCTTCAGCACGCACCAAATGAGCGGTCACGTGGGAGCTATGTATTCTAGTGTTTTGGTCCCGAAAAACTCAACCATACGAACCCCTCTATCCACATGAAGGCTCAGCAGGTGGGCACAGATAGGTCGGACCCCTGGTCAGATTATTTTATGAATAAGTGGACGGCTGGCTAAAAACAGAAGTTTCACACTCCAGTGGATTTCCTCCAGTTGGTTGCAATGATCGGTGCCACCGTGACTCCACAGATTCAACCCGAAAATTTAGTCAAATAGTCACTTCTGTTGTCCCCCATAAGCCGAACCGATGAATTCAAGTACAAACTAAAGAGCTCATTTTTAGGTTTTTCAGGGTCCGAGCACCTCGAAAAATCTTTAGAATCCAAGTCCACGGCTTGTCCAAAACCATCTCCCAAGAGAGGATCGATGACCACTTGGATGACACAGTTTAACTATTCACCAGTAGTCAGGCGATGCACGGAATAACTCAACAGCCAGTTAACTTCGAGGATATCACACTCAAATGCCATGTTGAATATGAGAAGCGGTTTTGGCGGCGTCCTCATCACTCATCTAACACATACAAATCAGCAAAAGAGGAGCTGGTGGCCGATTTCAACGCTCACAAGTAAGCCCAAATCCGGGCCGTTTAACTGAAAACCCGTGATCCTATACACAAGGCAGCCTGCGTAGGTAGACTGTGAAACTTGTCTTAATCTACTTTCATCCCATTGATTGAAGTATGTTACATTACCCGCGAGTTTTTGGATCATCCAGATACCTTCCCTTGTCTAAGGATCACGTGTTCAAGATGGGGAAAAATTCCAGTGAGTTACAAACTTATCTGCATGGTAATTTGCTTTTGACGGTTGACGGAGTTTGCGCCTACCTGATGAGTCTCAATAAGGGCGAAACCGGTCATGGGCTGTCGAAGAGTTTTCAGCAACCTTGTGAGCAGTGTATTACGTCCATACAATGTATTACGATATCTCGAATACCGTACCCACTGAAATATGAGGCGACCTGGTGCAGCACATTCAGTTGCTTGGGAACATCGTAAGCGAGCGATTCAGCTGGGTTCCAGGAACTCTTTTGGAAATTTGGTTGTTTGCTCAACGACACTGCAGTCACATGAAATACATACGACCTGCTCAAAGAGCGTATGTGACTGCTGAGGCAGAAACAATCATGCGCGTTGATACTTGCCTAGATCGAACGCAGCCGGCTTCCCTACTCGCAGATCAGTCTGCAACGGCCAGCTCTCCTCTTCCGTTCACCTCTCCTTTTTTGCGTGAACTATTAGCAGCGGAAGCGACGGTCTTCATTTCGTAATAATTACCAGACCAAGAATGATGGATTTCCGCCCAACACTTTCACTCAAGACTGATGAAATGACAGTATCAACTAGAAGTATGATAAAGACAACTGAGTCTATATGCTCACGGAATACACTATTCATAAGGTTACTGAATACTCCTCGACACATTTTCTCCCTTCTCGGGGCTCATCAGCTACGCGCAGTTCCCGAGTTGTCGCGAATTATACGACTTACATGAGCCCAGATTGAAAGCAACTCCAGAAATATACTAATTTCGAAACTGATTTGTTCTTACCTGGAGACTTAGTTGAATCTCTCATTCACATGAACGTGTGTTCTGTGAAGGAAATGTACGGCGATATCTCGAATAGCACACAAAGTGAAACATGAGACTCCCTTAGTGTGACACACTCAGTTGGAGAATATCATAAACGAGAGATTCAGTCAAGTTTCCCATTGAAACCAACTTGGTTTGCAAGTCAGTGCATTTCGTCAACTGGAGCTGGTGTTCTCAAAAGTATGACTTCCACAGTGAGCAATATAGTGAAGTCTGGAAAAGTTGACCACGGTAGTAAAGTGGATAAGATTGGGGGTTATAAACGTGACGACCTGGTTTCCATTCCCATAGTCACCCAAGGGTTGGCTGTCGATTTCCGTCCTGATAATGCCCTAATATACCTGCTGTTTCAAGGTTATTAGGTTAAGGATACCCTTTTCTAATGCCAATACGTATACACTTAGGAGACGCACTACAATCCGTGAACAAATATGTGCACTGCATACAGACGTTTATTTATCCAACGACAATACTGATGTTTGCTTGACAGATAAATTCCGTGATTGAACTGACCCAGCTTCATCATCCAGGTGTGCCTTTAATGCGACACTTAGGTCCCAAAGTTTAAACGATATCAGACAATTATTTCATAGGTGAAGCATGTGTTCCCGACATGATGTGAAAAATGAGTTGACAGAAAAATTCATTGGACCATCACCAGAATTGATGTTATGGATAGCCTACTGCAAATAATGGAATTCTCAGGAATGCTGGCATTTTTCCTCGCGAGAAGGGTCACCATTTACAGAGAATCACAAAAACAGTTGTTGTTGTTCTGATGTAACACACTACTCATACGGCTGCTGAAAATTCTTCGACAGCCCACGACCCGTTTCACCTTCTTTGGGATCATCAGGTAGGAGCATTCCCCGAGTTTCCGTCAACCTTATGTTCTACCTGAACCCGAATTGGACTGATTTCGACAAGTACTGATAGGAGAAAAATGCTGATACCATTTTGATGAGAATCATCATCATCAACATTTTCACCAGTAGTTATCCGCCAAATTACGGCTCATATTTCAGTTAATCCAGCTTTTCGCGGATCCTTGCTTGCAACATATCACCCTGTTTTGCGCGATATATCACAGCGCTTTAGAAACCTCTAATGAATTGTTTCTGTGGGGTTTTGTGTTGAAACAGCCTAAGTCCAGGTGACATCAGCAGTCCCATATCCTGCGAAGAAATTACGGAAACCTGTTTCCGGTCCACTGAATACACAAGTGAAAGGCTTCGTTCGTCGTATGTCTCACATCCTATTAGTGTAGTCGGTACCGTATCATTCACACTGGTGTACTTCAGGGCCAGCGGGTTGAATTTCTCCTTCATGATGCACAACGCTAGCGGCTGTTGACTAGTCTGCAAAGGAGCACAGAGAGAGCGCCTTCAGGCAAACACAACATTATTCATGCAATCCCTTGTTAAACAGCTTCGTTCCCGGAACACCGCCAAGCCCCTTCTCTAGGTCATAAGTTTTGATGATCAAATTATGCTTCGTTTTAGGAGAACCAGCTCCTTTCAACCCTACAAATCGTGTTGCTGTAAACGCTTCTGGTGGAAAATTACAGTTGACCGGTGAGCTTTCTTGTTCTGTGCTGTGGAACAATATTCTTTTCACTGAAATATGTTACCTGACCAATGTACCACATTTGGACCTCCTTGGCCTAGACTGGATCGGCCGGCTGAAGCTGATGGAAATTCCCCTGAATACTGTCGGCAGCCTGGTAAATTCGGGTGTCTCCCAAACCTCAAAATGGACAGAACAACTTTTGTAAACTTATTCGGGTGTGTTCAACGATACCCTCGGAAAGTTTTCAAAGATGAAAGCCGTTCTGTTTCCACGTCAGAATGCAAAACCGGTGTTCCGCCCAAGGAGGCCTGTTCCATACGCTGTCTTGCCTGTAGTTGAGCAAGAGCTACAGAGAGTGCAAAACGAGGGAGTCATTCAACCAGTGAATCATTCAGAATGGGCTGCACCGACTGTGGTAGTCAAAAAGCCTAATAGCAAAGTCAGGATATGTGCAGACTTTTCAACTGGTCTCAACGCGACACTAGAGGATCACTAATACCCGCTGCCGTTTCCAGATGAACTGTTTTCCAAGCTACATGGTGTAAAATGTTTTGCCAAGTTGGATCTATCTGATGTGTACTTGCAGGTTGAAGTCTCAGACTTACAATCAATACATATCGTGGACTTTTCCAATACAACCGATTGCCATCCGGTGTTAAGTCCGCACCGGCAATAGTCCAGCAGCTAATGGACACCATGCTACAAGGACTTTAATTCGCTATCGCTTATTTGGACAGTATTATCATCATCGGCTCTGACCCAGAAAACCTTCGTAAACATCTCGGTCAATTGCTGGACAGCATCCAGGACGATGGATTTCACCTCAGAAGGGAAAAGTGTCACTTGTTCATGGATTCCACCAAATATCTCGGATTCATAATCGATCACCGTGGCCAATGACCGGAACCGGAAAACAAAGATGCCATCAAACAAATGCCTCCACCCAAGGATTTACATACATTGAGGTCATTCCTGGGACTCATCAGTAATTATAGTGCTTTTGTGCCAGCAGTGCATGATATCTGTGGTCCACTGAACCGTCTGCTACTCTAAGGACTCTCAGTGGAATTGGGATGCTGATTGTTAGGATAGTTTTCAGAAAATCAAGGCTATGTCTACTTCCGACCTACTTTGACATATTACGACCCGTCCCGTGTTATCACTGTTGTGACCGATGCATCCAGCTATGGCGTGGGAGCAGTCATTTCACATATGTTTGAAGATGGCTCGGAAAAAGCCACAGCTCATGCCGCTCGTTCTTTGACAGCCGCAGAACAGAGTTACAGCCAGATCGAAGAAGAAGCTGTAGGTGATTGTTTTTGCTGTGAAAAACTAACAAACTGCTTTATGGCCGCAAATTCACATTAATTACTGACGACAAACCATTAAACAGTTTCAGGGAGGCTTCAGTCGTTTCGGCTATCCTGAAAAGCTCGTATCTAACAACGGGACACAGTTCACTTCGTTCCAATTCGCTGACTTCTGCCTTGCCAGTGAGATCGAACACATTAGAACGCCTCCATATCGCCCGCAATCAAACGGCATGGCAGAACGACTCGTGGATACTTTCAAAAGAGCTTTGCTCAAGGCGGAAGGGGAAGGAACCACAGCAAACATCCTACAACAATTCCTCCTAATGTACCGCCTGACTCAAAATCCGTCCACACCGGAGGGCAAATCGCCTGCAGAGACACTACTCTGCCGCACTCCTCAAAGCACCTTTGATCTTCTGAAGCCCCCAAAGGAGGAGTTGGCGTTATCAAATCAGAAAATAGGGTCCTACTATAATCGCAAGCATGGTGCAAAGTGGCGACATTTTGCCATCGGACAGAGCGTGTTTGTAGGGGACTGTCATGGTAATCGCGTATCCTGGCATCAAGGCAAAATCACTCGTCGAATCGGAAATGTCATCTATGATGTTGATGTGGGTTCCGAAACGTGGGTTCGTCATGTAAATCAGTTGAAAGAATCTTTTTTCACAACCCATCCAGAGATCGAATGCGCTGCCTCTGAACATTTTGATAGAACCTCTGGATATGAACAGAGGGAGGGCAACAGACCTCCAGGTTGTGGAGCAGCAACCCGATGCGCCTGTGTATCAACAATCACGAAGGACGACACGCAGAAGGATGCCAGTGACAAAGATTCAAGTTAATCCGAGACAGAAGAATTATATTACTCAACTTCAAAGGGGAGATATTAGGAGAACCAGCTCCGAACGTAACTGGACTACACAACTGCCAATGGAATAACCGTTTTCTTTGAGACAGATTTAATTGGTTGTTCTCCTAATGTCCTTGACAGACGAGTTCTATTTTTAATACCATTTTTGGCCCGCCTAGAACTTCCCACGTGAGCTATATAAACAGCCCGTTTTCTGCTGCACATGATACGCCTGTACGCGTCAGTGTTCAATAGGTCAGCTGATTCGCACATTCATTGGCTTTCTGGTTTTGCTAAGCGCATCAGGCTATCAAACGGTTATCTAGACTCGTGTTCACGGTCTTAGGATAGCATTAGGAAAACTGTAGTCCACAACGCTTCGGAAGTTATGCGCACCTTCGCCATCCTCAAGGTTCGCCAAATGAAATGCGGGGTTTTAGAGCAATCATAACCCGCAACTTCCGGCCCACACTGGAAGATGCCTCCATGATCACAAGGGTCCTTTTAGCAGCTGATAGGGTGGTCAATCTACCGAAGCTTTTACAGAAAGATGGACGCGACAACAATATATGCAACAAAATAGATGAACTTTATTATAAAGATATTTAAATTTTATACACATCATGTGTTGTATGTAGCATTTATAAGGTACAAAATATAACACGTGACAAAAGAAATATATGGCATATAACATATAATATGTGATACATGAAGTATCACGGATACTACACAGTGTATAATATGAAATATATAATCTAAATGTGATATTTTCTTGACGTTCTGGACATTTCACTTCCCTGGAGCTCACACTAAAGGAACACATTTTGGTGGGTGGCGGGTTTTTGTCCTCCGAGGACGTAAACCTTGGAACGTATATGTCACCGTAGCTGAGGGTCCATTTTAGAGCATAAAATGGGTGAGGCATTCAATGTGACTGGAGGGGTCGTGAATTCTTGATGACTGGAACAAATCCAGGAGGTGCACATCAAGACAGTGACAGAAGAGGATGACAAAAAATCTGGTCACAGGATATGGTGCGAAGAATTCTACGAAGACAGATGCGACAGAAGTACAGAAGTATTTTATTTTATTACATGAATTCGACTAGCCTGACAAAGCTTCAGACTTCATGGCTTCTAGCAACGCAATCGAGGGACTAGCTGCGCCGGATTGTACATCACGGAGTAAAGGTCTGTCTGTTAGTCAGATAGATCGACGATTTGGTCGAAGAACTCTCCATAGAATACCGGGTGGTTTTTCTGCTTTCCTCCGATATAAATAAAAAGAAAGGCATAGGTTCAACAATGTGATGGATTGAATTTTACGATTCAACTCAGCTTGGAAAACTGAACGCATCTTAAATGAAGTACAGTCGGCCTCATAAGTATAGGGACATTCTTTGGCCTGTTGTTTGCTGTTACTCAACAAACTGTTATCCAATTACCGGGGAACTTCGACCTGAAATCTAAAAGCTGATTATTGACCGCTTAGCTTCAAGAAAAAGTCAATATGACTGGTTTTACAGTTGGCAATATATCGGCAGGTATCCGAACCACAACTCAGCACAAATAGTAAAAGGACCAATGAAATTACGACTGGGCTGTTCCTCGAACACAGCCACTCACAAAAAACTATATAAACGCGTACTGTTGACGCCTCCACGATTGGTGATGGAACGTCTTTAAGCAAATTGCCAAGCTCGGCGAACAGATCAACAGCCACTTGATTTACAAATAATCGATTTTACAGCTCTTTCTAGTAGTTCCGGTTTTTCGGCGGTTGATTCAGCAGAACGTATCATGTAATTGGACTTTCCTTCTTAGGAGTTACAGCTCACCATGTGGGTGAAGGGCACCTTCTTGAAGATCCTGACATTTGTCTTTAAAGGCCATCTAAATAGCACGTAACCTTCTAATCCACATTCTACCCTGTGCGACAAACCTTCACTTTGATAGGAATGGCTCAATCGATTAGCATTTGCTTTGCATACAACTACTCAACATGTCCTAACCAAGAGGCTCCGATACGGAATAAAACAGTAAACGCTGATCGTCCGAAAGCAACCTGTATTAGGCAGAGTTTTTGTGTTTTAACACCGGACTTAGAATCTTCCAATAAACCAACCCCTCCAATTAAGGAGAGAGTTATTTTTGGGAGGTTTTCACATAAAATCTAATTTTGTCAACTTGTAGAGTTTATGCAAGACTGACAACTTGTCTCGGTTTTTGGACTCTGGAACAGCCTGTGTATAGGTTATGGTCCGTCATTGGGGGGCGAACAAAAAGCACCGTGAAAATCTCTTAACATTGGGACGATTTTCGCTGCGTTTTTCTGATTGCAGAGAGCTGTCTGGCGGCTTAACTAAAAGTGACTTCAGGATGATGTTGTTGCTAGCCCAGAGGGCTGATTGACACCTTTGGCTGGAACTAGACAAAGTCAGAACGTTTTCTGAAACCTGACGTGTTGTTGGTTCACCTTTTGCAGAGTTTTGGAAGCTCCTTACGAAGACGAATGTGGAACAAGGAAAAATGAGAGGAATCAAATGATAGCCAAGCTTTTACAGGCTATGTACGGCTTGCGGTCACGTTTTCGTCGCACCATCGAGTCCAAAATACCGGTCAAAAGTGCCTCAGGTGGAACAATCACTTCAGTCTCTCTGCCTGTATCCAGGATCAAGGGCTTACATTCTCAAGTCCCACTGGCTTTGGTTTTCCCAAACTAGGCCCGGGGCTCTTGGGTTAGCTGTCGCATATGCCCACACTGGTTTCGGCGACCGCGACAGTCAAGCTTTCCATCGCCATCGGCCGCGAGAACGTGTTTACGATTCTCGCTGCATCTGGCGTGAAGTAGTGTTCAAGGCTGGCTCCAAATTTAACTAATTTTAAGATTAAAGAAGAAATTTATTTTAAAGCAAACGAGGGTAAAACGAATGTGTCAGAAACATGGATTTATCGCCAATATCGATTTTTTGGCCACAAAATTTGCCTCAGTTGAAGATTAATTTCATATTTGCAGATATAATGCTAGATAGAGATCACTAAAACTGATCCCCGTTACCGTGCATCTCGTTTAAATTCTGGAATTTTAACCACAGGGATGCTGATTTTCAGCGCATGTAAGTCTGGCTGACCACGTAGCTGTTTCCCAAAGCTACGGTAATTCTTATCACCGAAGTCCATGAGGACCACGTTGTCCGTGAGAAATACACATATAAACTGTGTTTATCTCGTGTATTGAGTGGATTTCATGACAAGGACCACATGGCAGTCGAATACCCATAGGGCCACACGAAATTGGCTAGGTCCACATGCAGAGACATGTTATTCATCCCGTCGCTTGAGAACTTCGTGAAAATAAAACGAAAAGTCCAAGACGTTCACAATAAAACTAGTATGCGAGACGTCCAGGCAAGCTTACCAGAAGTAAGTCCAAATCTGTAGGTTCTAGCTGACACTTTCGAAAAAATGATTCCCAGTAAAGATGGAACAGTTGTACAGTGCTTCTCTACTTATTCAGCATAGACTGGTTTCACCTGCAGGGTGGGATCTTAGTTGTAAATTACCGAACCTCCTCACACTACTGCTAAGTGGTTTAGATGGAAAATAATATCGCAAGATGAGTGAAACTTCCATCTGAGAAGTCATCACTCGAGGAGCCGGTCAACATGTGACCACGTGATATGGTTTGCTTGATTGAAAGATGAATGGCACCATGTCCTGTCGAAGTGAGAGCTAATCACACTGTTGATCAGCCAAACGATTAAGTGCTCAACCACTGGCCAGAAGGTTGTGGGTTCGAAACTCTCTGAGTTTCGTGAGTTGTGCACTGCTTATGATTCCCAATAAGGATGAAGCAGCTGAACACTGTTTTTCCGATTTTCAGCATATACTACTGGATTAACTTGTAGGTCAAAGTCTCAATTGAAAAACATTCTAAAAGAGTTCCATTGAATGGTACCTAATGGTTATCACTTTCTGAAACGTGTTTGAGTCTGAAATGACCATAGGTATTCGCATTAGGGCAGTAACTTTCACCGTTGTTCTACAGAAGTTGGGACTTATCTAACAGATACTTTATGCTTTTCAATTGCGTCAAGTGTTTAAGATAGATGACAATAAAAATATTGGGATTTCGACATAAGAGTTCTGAACTCTTAGTTTCGTTGCCGAATAAATCGACTACTTCAGACATACCACGTCCAGTCGTTTCTGGTCCCTACTTTGGTCTCACAGCATGAATCTTTTGAATGGAACATGAGCTACGTTCAACTGATATGCAACAAATTTTTGCTGTTTGACATCTTGAAATGTAAAATATTTTCACCTGAACTGATCACTATTCATCGTAAGTCATCCTTAGTTCTGAAAAGTTTGAACCGCTCCTGGGAAAGCACAACTGGTCTAATACTCTTAGGTAACAACTGGAGAATACCTTGTCAGAACAGCTGTATAAAAAAATGTGTAGTAATCATGTCAACAGCATGCTGAACATGCACGTTCAGCTTTTTTCCCGTTCTTTCCCTTGAGTTGTACTTTTTGGAACATAGACAAGTCTTTCACATTTAAACAGCCATAAACAAATGTTGGTTGACTTTGGATGTTTTTGCGCGCAAGCTTGAAATCACGTGACGAAACCTTAGAGGGAACGCATTCTGTTTTCGGTGCATTCTCTTCGCAGCCTCCCCGGGGATTTTTTATGAAGTTCACTCAAGCCTTCGACTCAGTCAGGAGGGCAGCATTGAGGAGGGAACTTTAGCTGCCCCGGAAAATTTATCTACCTCATGAAAGTGTTTCATTCTGGGATGAAAGCCCTGATGCGAGCCTGTGCACTCACTCAAACAAGGTTTGAAATCTATGTAGGACTGAAGCAGGTTTGTGTCCTCATCCTAGCCCTGTTCACCCTATATCAAACAACACTCTGGGCGAAAGTAGTTCTCTTTTGTGAGAGTGGTACAACGATTCAGTACCGTCTGGATAATCACCGGTTCACTGATCAGAACACCACCGAGTGAGTTTATCGGGAAAAACACGCACGGACCTGTTCAGAGAAGTGGAGATACATCACAATACTACAACCAGAAGGAATAGCGGTAGCTGTCAAGCCAGCTGTTATAATGAGGACATCTACATCAAGAGTAAAGGACAGTACTGAGTAGGGTAGGCGAATCAACATCATGGACTGCCATATCGGACAGACTGAGTAAAGAACGTAACACAGCTATCAGAAGACATGACCCATACTCCTTGGTTTCCATATAGGAACACCGAGAAGGTCACACATTCAATCTAGAAAAATTGTACGTTTCTGCATGTGAAAATACGAGACAAGCAAGAGGGATCCTAGATACAACAGGCATTCACATGTTGCTCCGCCCACGTGTTCCTTCGTGTCTGCATCGGCGCCAAAGACTTGCATTCGTAATCAGCGCTGCGCAAACTACCCGCATTTGTTTGTCTATGTCCCGGTACTATTCCCTTGGGTCTACATCGGCCTCGAGGACTGGCATGCGGCTCCACGTTCGGCTCCACGAAAACCGTCTGTAGCTGTCCAACAATACTCAGGCGTCCAAATTTTCAATCATCATTAACCGGCAAAGCCGAATCGGGTGTCGGCCAATCACTGGATGCACTCAGAGGTGTGCGACTCGTTAGCCTGCCAACTACCGGATTCATATTACTCACCCTTTACATGAAACCGTTCATCTTAGAAAATTACACCCACAACTAAATGCATGTTTGCAAATTAAGACGGGTCATTCCATGTTTCAGTAGAATCAATCAATCAAGAAGTCAAAGCACCTTAGACCAAATATCGTCTTGCCATTTTGAGCCTCATCAGGTAGACGTACTCCCTGAGTGCCCACCGAACTTATCGCCCACTAGAACACTTAATTTCCATTAGTTTTAGTTGACAAGGTGGAGATAAAACCCTATGTGCGTTAACTTGGAAATCAAATGAAACTCAACTAAGTCTCTTGTTCCCGGGCCGTTCGAACCCGTTCGCAAAACCACATAACGACACAAGGAAAACTGAATCGATTCCGCTCTGGTATCCCGGCTTCTGGGCCATACTGTAATCTATTTCAGTCGAAGTCAGACTGAGAGGATGTATTCTGAGGTTTTTTCAGCGAGATGATTTCACCATGGAGAAGGTAGACACCAAACTATTTGTCCTGATAGGAGCCCATGGGGTCGATTTGGCAAGATCTGATTACGTGATGCTGAGGTTCAAAGTTCACAAACTGCTGACCGCAGCACCGGCACCGAGCTGCCTAACTTACACATAAACATGACGTGCATAAAACAAGAGGACTCCAATTTGTCCATCCATAGAACTTTCATGTGAGCGATTTATCAAACTTATTTGAATGAAACCGGCACATTGTATCCAAAACACTTCCTAATTCCTTGTGATACTACTACATTGATTAGCAGTAAATTCGAAACACTACTGTGCATCATCCGGTTATCCGAGACATTTGCCGGTCAGCACTAGCGAAGCAGACAGTGCACACTATGAATCACAGAAACGACTTTGCACGGAGTCACGTGCACTAGTATGTGTGAGCACGTGAATCCGATGTAAGACTGAAAGTGCGTAGACATGTGGAGGCATTTTCAGAGTCTTGCGCTGACGTCATGCGTCAATTCCTTCATGTTACAGCAGAACACCGCGCTTCCCATGAATTCAATATCGCCACAGTGATTTTTCGGAACCGTGCCCGCAATCTGCGCGGACTCATCCAGCAAAATTTCGACCATGGTCCAGCTAAAGACCCATTTGTTCAGTTGAACGTAGATTAGTTGTTTCGGAATACAGTTACTTGTCTATCTTTTTGCCTATTGTAGGTGGTTGTGTGCCGAGGTGCACTCACTTGGGTGAAGTTTGTTTGACTAGGAACACCGGTTTCCTAGATTCACTCTGACCATTGAGTCCGAAAGACCGGGAAGTAAAATCTGCTTGGTACTGTAATGTGCCGTCTGTGCAGGGTTTGTGCTTCGCTGTGAAGACAACACACCAACGAGACGCACTTGGTGTCCCCCACAAAAGATGACGGTAGATCCACGCGTATTCTGTACGGCTGAGTGACATGGATAATAGATTCATCTAAATCACCAATTGTTGGATGCATGCGCACGGTTGTGGTAACACAAAAGTTTTGCACGGAGCCGCAGTTGTTGCTGTGGCTGAACCCATGAATCCCAAATGCACCCATATGGATGAGGTCGGCAAGCCAATCCTCTATGGCCAATCGAGATCCATCAGCTGGCCTAAGCCCAATGGCATCAGGATGAGTCTCATCAACTCCTTTGTGCCTCATTAGGATGCTGCACTATTTCCGCACAATATCATGCGCTTATGTCCGCTGGCTGCTTCTCAGGGCGAACCGTTTCGGTTGTCAGAGCTAAACAGGTTGCACAAGTGCATCTGGATTTCTTTATGGATACATGGAGAACGAAACAAGGTGAGCATAGCAAAAATCAGAGAAATTCGGTCATCTAGTGATGTTTTCGTACCGTATGATTTCCAGCCCCACGCTTGAAAATTTTGGTTTAGTAGACAGTTCGTTTTTTTGGGAAACATCCAAAGTGTGTTCTCGACGCGGGTGTTTGTTTGCCTGTTTTCTGCCGTAGAACGGTGCAATCATACTTGCACATCTGTGTTTTCAAAGGCGAAGAGACAGACTTCCCCATTTTTTTGAAGTGACTGACATGTACATTCAATATTCTAACATACTAACGATTCAAATAAGCAAGGACAGCATGGCGAACCGGTACAGTCAGCTGTCCCCTCTCAGAACGCGTCCAGACCGGAAAGTAGATGTGCAGAGAACGACACCTGGCAAAGGTTATCATAGGTCACCACACGATCCGGACAGCAGGTGCGTGGGCGGAGCCTACCAAACACGGATTAGCAACACGCGACCAGCGGAGCGGTTGTGAGAATGGTCAAGGCAGGGACGTCGACACCAGCTGGACAAGAACGAACATGCGAGTGACCATATTTGGCCATTCAGCCATCCTCTATACTTACGCACTAGCTCTGTGTTTGACTGACAGTACATCCGTGTTTTTGGTCCTCTGTCCTCTCCTTGTCGCATAGTCTGGCAGGCCCAATTGGGGCGCAACCGATAGGAGGTCTCACGTTACAACATCCGCCGTCATCCAAATCATCCCGGACTAGTCATGTTCTTCACCTAGCAAAACGTGAATAGGAACCACTGAAGAAAAAAAAACAAATCTCAAGCTATCGCGAAAATATATTCTGTGATGACAACCAAAACAATTAGGAGTATTGGGAGCTCGAATAATATCGATTATTCGCACGTTGCTTCATTTTATCTCCTTCAGCTATATTACCTTCAACCGTGACGTATTCGACTGAGTTGTGCTGTTTGCGTGTCCACGTTATTGGCCAAGTCCATTCAGGTTCTGTCAGGAGAATTCACTTAGGTGACGGGTGGTGTGTCAGGTGTGTTTATGATGTAAACTATTCGAACTACTACTGGTCTGCTAGGTCATTTTCACCTTGTTACCTCCTTTCTTGGAACCAGAAAGCGCCCCCGGTTTGGCTGTCGAAAGAGGTCGTTTCTTTTGAAAGTTTTGCACTCCGTGTTCACGGTGTTCTCCTTTGAATCTATACCCAGGGTTTGAAGTACGAAGAACTCAAGTCCTTTGCGTGCATTTCCAAAAATTTGACATAATAAGATAAATAAACCACTGTCAGGATATAACACACTACTCCTAAGCTTGCTGAAAACTATTCAACCATAGTAAATGAGAGATTCAGTTGAGTGTCCATCCAAAACCAAATCCGTATGGGAAATAAACCATGTTTTCTCTGAAATACTGGAAAGTGTAAGAGAAAACAGCTTACCACAGGAAGGTGACAGGTGTGTTTTTATCCGGTAACGAAATTATCAAGATACTCAATGCAGTAGGTCGTTCAGGAATTGATCTGTACTCAGAATGTTGCATCCACTTCCAGGCTTTTGCTCCTGAAGTAGGAGAACAAGGTCTCACTCCGCTCGTATTTATTCTGAGTTCGCATCTCACCAAGTTAAAACTGTGACTCTTTTCTGCGGTAGAACCCACAGACAAAGCTCGCAGAGTTACTTGAAAGTGTAGAAGTACCGACGCCCTGCAGGATCACAATCTGATACCGTGTTCTGTGGTTTAAAATCTTTCTAATGCAGAGATGCTATCTAACGGTTGAGATAGTACGAATGAAGTTCTCATCATGAACGGAAATCTCGAGAGACAACGCAGATATCTTGCGTTACGGATATCGATGCCTTGATGCCGTCTATTTGCTTATCCAAAAGGAACTAAGTTTCTGAACCGCAAAACGATCACTGCAGAATATTCCTTGACTGGTATAGACGTAAACCAGTAGCTGCCTTTAGTCTTTGTCTATTTGATGCTACTGAATAGGGCCTTCTGTGGTTCTCTTGTTCGACCGATTCCAAAGCCCTGCCTCAAACTTGTCACATCAAATAAGCAGCGTGAACAAATAGATGCTGAATGTTTTGCATAGCGAGAAGACACGAGTGCTAACATTGCATTAACTTGTCAGTCACCAACTTTGTATATATATGTAGGGGAAAATGGCATTACAACAACACCGCTGTGCAATGCAATTCAGAAATTGATCTATAATATTCACGTTCACATCAATTTAGTTTGAACATTCCCCTCTCCTACCCCGTGGCGCAATTATTCCGATGAGTCCATACCAAGAGACTGAAGCAGTGAAGGACTCAAGTTTCGCTCTTATTAGATCTCACCAGTTAGTGCATATCCATGCAGGGGTTGGAACTCCGGACATCTGAAATGAGATGCCTGAAATGAGACCGTGTTGCCACTAATTCACCAGCGCATACTGGACGCACCAGATTTACCACGTCTAAACAGGTGAAAGTAAGTGTTCACGGTCGAAAGATGGGATTGGTTTACACGACGTCTCGGACGATGGCCCAGTAACTGTTCTAGTCAAGGATATGCGTTACCGGTGAGCTCTAACAAGGGCAAAACTCAGGACCGGTGCTTACTCCTTTAGTGTGAGCTCACCAGAATGACTGCGCCAGGACAAGAAGACGAGTGTTCAAACGAGACTGATCCCACAACCACCTACGAGTGAAACTTGAGAAAAAAAAACCTCTGAGTGGGTTGGGACGTTACTATTCACCTGACCACTCGTTTATCCTAACAGCTTTGATTTCACAAAATACCACGCTCCAAATCCTGTGTGTATTCGACACGTGTGTGGTGCACAGCTGCTCAGTCAAATGCTCGGACGAAAAATTTTTCGCCCAAAATGTTATCAAACAATCAGTAATTTGGCAACAGAGTTCATATTTCTCAGTCGCGAAAGCAATAAACCACTGCATCTGAAACGGACGAGTTCTATTTCCTCTGTTTATGCTCAAAATAACTTGCAAGATTCATCAGTCTATGCGATTTCATCACCTTTGTGTATTATTTATATATCATAAGCAGGAACCCCTGTCTGATGCGCAGTGTGAAATTTCGCACAAGTTTCTAAAGACGTAGTTTTTCCGCAAAAACCCGGACCAATAGATTTTTTAGAGGAAACCGCGGAAATTGCAGTGCTTGAATCTGATTTTCACTTAAATAGGGTCAATCAGCGGATGAACCACAAAGTCCCTAGTACGGGGTATCTCTTCTTGGGAAGTTTTTGGATATTCGTTCAACTATCCAACGGCATTCGGTATGTCTATCAGAAACCTATTCGACATAAAGAAGCGCAACTTCGTACCAGATTCATTTAGTGAGCTCTTAAGGTTTTCACTTTTTAAAGACTTTTGAAGGGTTGTATACAAACTACACTTAACTGTTATAAAGCCTTAGAAAGTCCGAAGAGCTGAGAGCTTCAAATCGCTTTGAATATGTTCCCTCGGGAGCGTCCCCATCCTCCGATGGAAGATCTGGTAAAACTATATTGGTTGCTCTCTTATTTTGCGCATAACTGAACGAGTAATTTGACTAAACGAATGGTGTTCTTTCCATTAACCTGATATAAGTGAAGAGTTCATTTACCCAATGCCTAACGGTTTGCTGTAACTGTTTTAACCAATGATGACTGCGAAATCCATCTAAAGAAATTTCTTCTGTGGAAGTATATCCGAAATTGCACCGTCTGGCGAGGTTGCGCGGGAACTACTCATCAGTCTAATTAGCTAATTTTTCACCACCATCTATGGATTCTAAATGGGTTAAATTTTACGAAGACAAACGATTTTCTTTACACTGGTTATCATCCGCTGAAACATCACATTACTTTGCGGTTTTCTTCCTAACAAGTCCATCCAAAGAGAGACGTCTCTTTACTGGCTTCATTTCTAGCGATTATGTGTGTAGCCTGGTTGAGGTTAGTGGTAATTTCTCCTTAGATTACTGTCGTACAGTCGTTGTTCTCCATTCCAGAGAATGATTGCTCATCGGCTTCGAAAGTTAGGAAGACCGTGAGTACGTCAATCCGAAAAAATAGGTGCACACGAAGGCTCAGATTTCGCACTTCAGCCCGGTTGATGACACAAGTTCCGATACAATCACCTGACAACACAGGTCTGGCGGAAAGTGCAAAGATTTGAATCTTGTGTACTGTTAACTCTGTGGCCCGTATTCATAAGTTGTCTTTTCCGAGAAATATCAGTGCATCAGCGACTTCCTCACCTGCAATTCCACGAGTCAAGATGGATAAGCGTGGAATCGAGTAAACATAAAGCTCTACCAATTATCAACTTGGTTCCCTTCGGAATGGACTTTCTGACCTCGTAAAAGTATGCTAACGGCTCTTGTCCCGTTTTTAATTTATAAGACATGCCCATGAAAACCCAAAAGTGTCCTTAAATGGAGGGGGTCCATTGTGGAGAGGTTACACTTCTATCTCCGTCCTCCTTATAGTGTGAATAATTTCATGATCTGACCAACTCGTGCCACTGACTCTCTGATTCTATTCGGACAAATGCACACATTAAAACTCAGATAAAAGCATCTATCGACGGCTGTCACCTTCTGTTCGGAAAGGCGTAGCCGAAACGCTCAATAAGGCTTCACTATTTGCCCAGAAATGCATGTCAGCTGTTCACAACTTTTGTGCACAATGAAGTAATTTGCATGTTCCTACAAAAATCTGTTTCATTCAGCTAATCTATTCAAGTCTTTCTGAGACCTTGTCACTCAAAATAACTCACACGCTTAAATTAGGAGACTTGAAACACAAGGTTTATTCTCAGTATCCATTAGTCCACCGCCCTGAACCAGCCTACTGTGCGATTTCCGATCATAACATCCAGATTCGGTTTAGCGCTCAAGATTTTACCCCAACCAACTAAGAATCCGATAGCTGCCACCGACATTACTGACCTAGAAAGCCCTAATAATCGATCTTCTATGTAAGCGTTCGACTCTCTGCTTAAATCAGCCGGTAGCCAGCATCAGCAATATTTCATTTACGTGTATTTTACTGCTTAAGTGCCTTCAGAAGGAAATCTGGAAGTGTGGAGCCCTAGAAAAACAATAGGTAAACATCCAAACTCCCAAAATTGTTGTCGCCAAAATAACTAGTCTCACACCACTGTCCAAAGAGTTTTGATGCACGATCAACCATCTGGGTCCAGTGTATGGAGAAAACACACTACTCTTAAGGTTGCTGAAAACTCTTCAACAGCTCACGACCGATTTTAACAATCTTGTGAGTAGTATGTTGCGTCTGAAAATGTATTATGATATCTCGAGTATCTTACCAACTGAAACATGGTGCAGCACATTCAGTTGAAGAAGAACACCACAAACGGGAGATTCACCTGAGATTTACGAAAGTCTTCCGTGATAACCAAATTGGTATGCAAATGCGTGTTTTTCGAATCTGGATACATTGTTTATCCATATCGTCCTTCCCTTAGGGGACGATGACGTGAAGCTTGACAGAACAGCGCGGTGAAAGCAAATAGAAATGATTTAACTTCATGGGTCATTGTGATCAACTGGCATGCTTCATTCATTCATCAAAATGATTTCTGAATTGTTGCGTGTGTGAACTCCAGATAGTCGCTGCTGGATTATGTTGTGAGAGACCGTCCCCCCACATTCTCGCTTATTGTGACGAGACTTCTGTTCGCACTTCTTAAGTTTATGCAAGAAAACAATAAGAGTCCAAGTCTGTCCTGTCCGGACAGCCACGTTCTTTTATTGAGCGCTTATTGATTGACAGTAAGTGTTGGTTAATAACGCCACTACTCCTGTGAACAGCATCGGTAATCATGTTTGTCTCTTCTGGATCCTGTTGAGCCATTTCTGACTGAATTGTACCTTGCCAGTGCGAAAACTAATCAACACCATTTGGTCACTTTGGCGGTACGCTGCGAACAAGCGATCGTATCTGCCTCACAAAGCCATGAACAGCTACGGATGAAATCAACATTAGATTGATGGTACTGCTCAACCCAGCGCACCTACCCAAAGGAGATTCCGCAAAATTCCTCCCCGTTTTTTTTGTTTTACTGTTTCATCCTTTTTTAGAAAAACACCCTGATACGATCAGCTGATACGACCACAGACCTCACCGGTTCCCACCGCGCAAACTTCACACACGTCATATTGATCATCATTGACAGTATAGTATCAGCGTTGATGCTTCGCTCCCGTACAACCATAATTACTTGAAAGCATTATTGTGGAGTAAAGAATGAAAGTGGATGGGGAAGGGACTTAGTGCTAGCCAACCACAATCATTCCGAGGTGTCTACACGTCCAGATTCTCATTCAGACAATCTGGATGGAGACTGACAACAGGATCGTCACTGACGTCGATTAGCAGCCATATCTCGCAGCGTCTCCAATTAACACAGCTTCTGGTGCTGTACACACTCTTCGACGGAAGTCCTCGTTGCACAACGGAACACCTGTTTTCTAATTAACTCTCTGCAGATTCGGTGACACCAGTCTACATGAGCCATGGTTCGGAGACAACGGTTGGCGAAGACCTAAAGACCTCTCAGTTCCGCTGCTTGAACAGGCCAACTCTCACAGTCATACAGCAAAACAACCCAAACCGTAGCCTGATACACACGTCCTTTGAGATTCAGAGGTATGCCGCATTTACGTCATTGGTGTCTCAAATTAGCAAACGCAACCCAAGCCTTGCAGATTCGTGCATTGACCTCATTTATCACACTACAGTCGGAACTGGTACAGCTTCCAAGATCCGTAAAAAGCTTTCCAACTTCAGGTGCCTCTCCCTGGATTGTAATCGGCATGTTCAGTGACTGTATGTTCAGAAGCATGACCTTACATTTTATGGGTGAAAAGCGCATCCCAGAGGTCGGGATGACTCGGGTCAGTTCACCCAAAAACACCTGCGCCTTCTTCTCCGCTTTGAAGACTAGAATGCAGTCGTCTGTATATTCCAGACCGCAGCCTACAGCCATTTGAACACCATGGTTTTAAAAGACCTTTCAGCTTTTGTCTCATTAGTCCGTTCACCACGAAATTCAACAGAAAGAGAGAAGCTTCACACACGGAACTTTCTTAAAAACTTCAGCTCGAGCGGCTACAGCGTTGGTGTTACTTCCACAAACAAAACAGCACTGGCCGGACCTCCATCACATTGTTGCCTACTCACGCAATTGCATGAGAAGCCTCGGACTGCCAGCGAACAGTATATTGATCAATACCGATACGTTGCTTTTTGTGTGTTGCATGGATGAATCACTCTGATGCGAATGGTTAGGCAAGTCCGAGCTCGACCAGATACGGTTGGTCGGTATAGTGAGGTCTACTCACACTTTTGTCCCTTGAGGAGGGTTTTCAGATCCTCCACACGTGCACAATAACAGCTTCCAAGAAACTTAAATGAGTAAATATTTGATCATATGCGACCTGGCAAGGATAAACAACACAGACTACTTATATTCCACCATATATTTTTTCAGCAATTTTTTGTCCGGTTATTGATCTGCTGGGTGAAGTGGAAAGGAATTACACAAATAGTCATGCAGTATGACGCCAGTCTGTTGGATTTTTACCGCTACGATAAGCTGGGAATGTTGTGAAGTTTTTTTGTGGCCTGGAGGGAACCGCTAATCAAATCAGCCCCCAAGTGTAAGCTACTGGTTGGGTTATCATTTTGGCTACCATCTAAGTATGTAGTGGGATGCAATGGGTTTTTTTTGCAAACCCAAAAGCTGCCCTTGTACAAGTGCTCCAAATTGTGGATATCACAAGCACTCCTTTTGTGCATCAGCTGCGGCCAACAATGGTTTACCGGTAGTATTCACCTTCCTCTACTTGAGCTGCTTTGCCAGCGACGGTAGGCGATATCTGTCTATGGCCGAGTACGATAAGCTGAGAGAGCTGCAAAAACTAACCAAATCAGGGAATTTGTGAGATGTTTTGGAGAGCTCTAGGTGTCTCGTATCCCTTGTAAATATAGCATATCGATATCTCAAAGGGCGCGTCTATCAGACTAGAGTGTGGACGGCTGCGAGACTCGGCCACTTAGGGTGAAGGACATGAGATATCTTCGGGTCTTTGACCACCAATGTCCCAGAACTATGGATAGAACCGGCTGGAACCAACAAAATCGGAATGAGGTGATCAGTAGACGGGTTTTGGGTGAAGCAGCCAGTACCTCACTCAAAGAATGCCTCCAACACTGCAAATTAAGGTGACTGGGCCATGTGCTAGGTTTGCCGAAAAATTGTTGCTTCCCGTGCCTGATTCGAAGTAGCTGAAACCTAGAGTTGTACATAATATGACATGACAGGAAAGGATGAAGAATGTCCGAAATGCTTGGGGGCTGCTGGTGCTGTCCGCTTTCCAGGATAAGGGTCACATGATCCTCCCTGTAAATAAAAATAATAATCGTTCAGCTGTAACACTTTTTCGGTATCTTGATGCTATGCCACCCGAAGGAAGGACGAGGGATGAGATACTGCTAGGTTGTCCAAGCCTAGA
>SJOL01006431.1:214734-234764 GCA_004794785.1 Opisthorchis felineus | reverse complement strand
CTCGACCAGATACGGTTGGTCGGTATAGTGAGGTCTACTCACACTTTTGTCCCTTGAGGAGGGTTTTCAGATCCTCCACACCTGCACAATAACAGCTTCCAAGAAACTTAAATGAGTAAATATTTGATCATATGCGACCTGGCAAGGATAAACAACACAGACTACTTATATTCCACCATATATTTTTTCAGCAATTTTTTGTCCGGTTATTGATCTGCTGGGTGAAGTGGAAAGGAATTACACAAATAGTCATGCAGTATGACGCCAGTCTGTTGGATTTTTACCGCTACGATAAGCTGGGAATGTTGTGAAGTTTTTGTGGCCTGGAGGGAACCGCTAATCAAATCAGCCCCCAAGTGTAAGCTACTGGTTGGGTTATCATTTTGGCTGCCATCCAAGTATGTAGTGGGATGCAATGGGTTTTTTTGCAAACCCAAAAGCTGCCCTTGTACAAGTGCTCCAAATTGTGGATATCACAAGCACTCTTTTTGTGTATCAGCTGCGGCCAACAATGGTTTACCGGTAGTATTCACCTTCCTCTACTTGAGCTGTTTTGCCAGCGACGGTAGGCGATATCTGTCTATGGCCGAGTACGATAAGCTGAGAGAGCTGCAAAAACTGACCAAATCAGGGAATTTGTGAGATGTTTTGGAGAGCTCTAGGTGTCTCGTATCTCTTGTAAATATAGCATATCGATATCTCAAAGGGCGCGTCTATCAGACTAGGGTGTGGACGGCTGCGAGACTTGGCCACTTAGGGTGAAGGACATGAGATATCTTCGGGTCTTTGACCACCAATGTCCCAGAACTATGGATAGAACCGGCTGGAACCAACAAAATCGGAATGAGGTGATCAGTAGACGGGTTTTGGGTGAAGCAGCCAGTACCTCACTCAAAGAATGCCTCCAACACTGCAAATTAAGGTGACTGGGCCATGTGCTAGGTTTGCCGAAAAATTGTTGCTTCCCGTGCCTGATTCGAAGTAGCTGAAACCTAGAGTTGTACATAATATGACATGACAGGAAAGGATGAAGAATGTCCGAAATGCTTGGGGGCTGCTGGTGCTGTCCGCTTTCCAGGATAAGGGTCACATGATCCTCCCTGTAAATAAAAATAATAATCGTTCAGCTGTAACACTTTTTCGGTATCTTGATGCTATGCCACCCGAAGGAAGGACGAGGGATGAGATACTGCTAGGTTGTCCAAGCCTAGATAGGAACAGTCGAGATGCAGAGGTCGTGTTCGAACTAGGAACTTCCGGTCCGTAAGCTGGCGCCTTAACCACTGAGCTACCTCGAGCTCGATCCTCCCTGTGCTTGTCTGGAGACATTGAACGGTGGCCTGCGACAAAATTGACGGTTCCGTCACGAAGGGACTGGACCTTATGGCGGTGTGACGGTTTGTGTACATCCATAATTCGTTTTGCTGTACTGGGGAGTGTACGTGTGACACAGAGCCTCTTATACCAAAGTGGTCAATGGATAGATGTACAATGCAGTCTCCTGCTTCTGCAGGTTGGGGGTTGGAACATGTAGGCTCGAAAATGTAGGCTGCTCTGACAGTCTTCTGCGAACCCTCACTGGCTGGCCGTTAGGCTTTTGAGCCAAAGGCTTTGGTTGAGGACCCCAATGGTCCTCGTGTCTATGACTAGACGTCATGGCATTATCCCAGCCCACGCACATTTATGAGTTGCACACCTACATATAAGTTTGTGTCACATCGGCCGTCGTGTGTTGCAATCAACCGGGTCGCCTCACTTGCTGCGTACAGTAGGGTGCGTAGGTTCATTCTTAAGGACTGGCAGGTATGTTTGCCGCCCTTTGTCGTTAGCTGCAATATCTACGGCTGACTTGGCTGCCACGGTCACAGACAATTCGAAATCATTCTTCAACCCTCTGACGCAGAGTTCATCTGGCAGACTTAACGTTCGCACTCTTAAACAAGCTGGACAACAGACTGCTCTTGCATGTACGTTGGACTCACGTCCTACTGATGTGTGCCACCTGTCTGAGACGAGGATTCAAGACCCAAGTACAGTTGATGACCTCCTCATCAACTCACCTCCCTCGCTTCTGGCGGCTCAACTCTGGTGATCCAAAATCCGGTGCTGTTGGTTCTGCTGATGTTGGTATTGGTCAGAGCCACCGAGCAGAAGGGTCTCTGCTTGAATGGTTGCCCAATGACAGTCGCCTCTGTGCGTTTCCTTTAGCGACGTCCGTGAGGGTAGCCCGGGAACAGGCCGATAATCGCTGTCTGTTCATCGTCACTGCCTACCTCCCAAAACTCCGTAGCCCTGATACACTCAAAGGTAGCTTCCATGACGCCTTGAACCCGTTATTGCGGCGGGCTAAGAGAGCAGATATTGTTGTGGTTACTGGGGATATGAATGCGCAGGTACGTAGCTTTAGCGCTGTTGATGCTAAATCGGGTCATCGTCTCGAAATGAAATCGAGACGCACAGACAACAGCGAACGCCTGCTGCAGTTAGTGCTGACCACAGACTGTTTCTGTGCAGTACTAACATTCGAAACAACCGAAGTCGTTTGACCACATGGTGTACCCGCATGTGGTCCAACCTCCAACACAGATAGGCAACATCGCCATTAGCTATAGGTGGTGTGGATCAGTTACTGACTGTCGTTCGTTCTGTAATACCTATGTGAATTCGGATCACGCGCTTGTTCTTTGCTGCTTCTCTTCGGGCTTTTTAGACACGCTCAAGATGAACACATCTCGTATGGCCATTGGGAAGCTCTCGGGCCCTGGTGTGAAGTAAGTTTACCAGAGTGAGCTACTGAAGTTTGTTTCGGACAACACGTCTTCTGAGGTTGATGCTCACTGGAAGGTACTGTCCGCAACCCTGCAAGACGCTGAACACTGGGCTTGTGGAATGGCGCAACCGAAACCATCTAAGTACTTGGCCCGCGGCAACGTCCTAGAACACAAGACACATATCCCTCCCGGTCGAGAGTACGCTGTTACTCGAAGAACTGTGGTACTTTCGGTGTGCAAAGAAGCATCTGTGCTAATCGAGAAGTTCGGTTGATCCAGAAAGCTGAAGAGATGAAGGAGGCGATAAATTCTGTGAACGTGTGTAAACTGTCCCAGTTGATACGCACAACCGGCCCAAGGAGGCCGGTGGTGAGTGAAACAATCACTGATAAAAGTGGTTCACCTAGATACTCAGATTGATCAGATTCAACAACAACTCAACTGGCCATCTACAATCACTCAGCCGGATTCGTGACTCGTGACGCAGCTGTGGACAGTGAACTCGTAACCCCCGACGGCCTTGGAAATAAATGAAAACCTTTTGTCCCTCAAGCGCCACCGAGCTACTGGTGAGTCGATATTGGTGTCCATTTTCAAAAAGGGTGCTCGAAGTGAGTGTGGCAATCACAGAGGAATTAACTTAACCCCCGTTGTAGATAGAATGTTTGCATCGTCTATCCCATGTCGACTTACAAAGACGCGTGAAAACGGGATCAAAGAAAGCTAGCAGTATTCCGGCTGGGAAGGGACCTTTAGACCACATCTTCACACTCCGTCAAATGTTAGAGCAACGACGTACGCATAGGCACCTTACAATCTCGGTTTTCCTTAACTTCAAGAGTGCGTCCGATACTGTCGACCGGTTGCTTCTTTTCAACACACATGCTGAACATGAAACGTCCCAGATGTTCATGAATATCGTGCGCTGTTTTTATTCACATACTTGTGGACGCATGAAAGAGTATGGGGAGCTCCCCAAAATGTTTCCCGCAAACAGTTCCCCGGTGTTCAGATCTCTCTGAACGAAAAGCTTGCTTACACTATCCTCGTTTCTGAAAAAGGGCACAAAGCGTAATTATTGCTATTGAAACTGGCTGAAGTCATCCAGTTTTTCGTTATGTGCTTCGCGTAGGACGTACGGTTTTTGTATATGCCTCTAAGAATTCAAGCTGTGACACAGGAAGTTGTGGAACACTCTACGTATCCCAAAGGTTGCATTAGCTCTGACGGTAGTGAGTAAACGCAAGAATATCAAGGGCCAGAATTGCAGCTGACAATTCGTGCCACTTGTGACATCAAAGAGGCGTATCGCATGGTTTCAAAGGACGCGTATTTGAGATTACAGTGCGGCTGCGAGACTTGAACTTTTCAGGCGGATGATTTGGGACATCTTCAGGTCATTGACCAGGAATGTCTCAGAAGTGTAGTTGGAGGCGGCTGGAACCAAAGAATTCGCAATGCGGTTATCAAGAGACTGGTTTTGGTGGAGCAGGCGATACTTCACTGAAAGAATGCATCCAACATTGCAAGCTACTGTGGCTGGGTAATGCGTTACACATGTCGGGGTACAACTTAACAAGACGACCGCTGTTTTTCTTGCTTAATTTGCATGGCGAGAACCAAGATGTGGACACAAACTTCTACACATGGTCCATCCTTATGCTTGGCTGGAGACACTGAACGATGTCAGTGGCGTTCATGCTGGGAGTTTCTTTCCAGATTGTCCGATTGAGTGTCTGAGGTGCAGGCGCATCGGATGTAGGCAAGCCCTAGATCCCCTCCCTGTCCTTCCTTCCTGTTTTCGTTGTAGGGCAGTGAAGCACTGGTGTTCTCCTCTGGTGTTGCTATCAATGCTTTCACATTATCATCATCATCATCATCATCATCATCATCATCATCATCATCATCATCATCGTCATCATCAACAGCATCAGTGTTCAACACTGATGCTTCGCTGCCGTATGTGTAAAATTCATGGTTGTACGTGAGCTGGGATACTGCAAGGGTGCCCACACCTAGACAGCAGGACAATTAGGGTCCTCAACCAAAGCCTGTGACTCAAAAGCCTGACCGCAAGGAAGCGGTGTTTGGCGGGAAATTCAAGTGCATTACCATTTTAGCGGAACAATTCGCCATAAATGTTTCAACCTCCAACCTGGAGGACCAGGAGACTGTGTTCGTCAGACCTCTGATCATTGACCAACGTGGCAAGAGAGACTGCGAGTGTCACGTGGGCACCTCCAAGTATAGCTCAATGGGTCGCGGAGCTCGTCACACCACGGTAAGGTCCAGTCCCTTCGTGACGGTGTCAATGATTTAATGATGAAGAATTGTACTTAGCACATTAACAGAATCGCTGAAAGTTCTTATCGATCTATTGCAGAGGAACTGCAGAAAATTACACGGTTTCTTGGGTCTGGTGCCACCTAGTTTCGCAAATTACGTCTCATTGTGGTGAACATGATCTGGTGATTGGAATGATATACGAACTTTGATATGCACACTTACTCCGATATTTGCTCAAACTGAGTTTGACTTTTCATGGTTGTTTTAGTTTGGACGTACTTCTTAGAATACTTCACTGCCTCATTCCAATGAGTTCACTGATGTTCCATCAGCTCCTCGCTTGGTGGGTTGTCTTGATGACGATTAGTCAGCTTTCTCCTTCCAATCTCACAACGGCGATTATGGAGATTGCAGAACCTCCATGAATAAGGAAGAAATATCATCGATGACGTGTCGAACAGATAAACTTTGGATTTATACCTTCTCTTGTCTACCAGTATCGATCAGTTAATAGCTTCGAATAGAGTATTAAAACCCTCCATAGTATGGTATCTGTTCGGATGGATCACGTATTCAAAAGCGATTGAGGAGAAATGCCAGTGAATATTCTCCAGAAGAATGATCTGTGCATCTTAGTTTGGAATACTACTTTCTTTCACGTGGCAATTTCACTGCTCTTTCAATGCGTATGAAAATGACGAGTTTTGTGTGCATGGGGAACTGAGGAGGTGATGAGCCGAAATATTTGAGAACCCTTGCTCCGTTAGGCTTCTTGCTGATGTAGGAAGTAAGACCTTCGGTAAATTAGCCACTTAAAGTAGCCAACTACGCAAGAATATACGAATCACTTTCTTGGGAATACTCCCAGTGAAAAGCTGACTTGCGGTTTTCCACAAACGGTGTATCGCTCACAAATTGTGTTCCGAATGTAAGGACGTAAACCGCTCCGAGTGTGGTGAAAACGATAGAGGCTGCTTTGCATGGGGTCCAGTAACATAGATAGTAGTACCGTTTGATTCCGGTGTACGCCAATTACTTTTGCCAGGACTGTTTAACGCCCCCAAACAGGACGAGGCAAACGATGGACAACAAATGTCCTGACTACCTATTCCACTCATTTTTTATTTAATCTATTTGCCTTGTAATACTACCTGGTTTTTTAAACATGAAATTTCTTGTTGGTTCTTTGGGTGGGGCTCAAACCTGTGTCCTCCAGTTGCCGGACAAATGGTCTACCAACTGAACTACCTCCGGCATAGTCATCTATCGCGCACATGCATCGAGGTTCTACTTGAATTCGTCAAAACTTCGTCTTGAGGACTTAACCGTCCATATCTGTCAGTACCATTGGCGAATTTTGCAGCAGACCGGACGTTGAGATGACCAAGATACTCGAAGGGCGTTGGTTCGAATTAATGCAGAGAATGAGGAATCCAGGCTCACATGAGTGAAGCCGAATAAATGCGGATCGAACTCGAGTGCATCGCCATCAGAGACGGCAAAATCTGTATTCATATTGATGCTTCTCTGCCGTACAACCACAAAGTTCATCTAATTATATTTAGAACCTTAGAGTGAAAAGAAGAGAAAACAGTGGGTGAGGGAGGGAGCTAGTGCTCGTCTACAACAAGCATCTAGAGGTGTTCACACCACCAAGTGCTCAGTCAACAGTCTGGAAGTAAACTGGAAGCACGAACGCCTCTGATGTCGATTAGCAGCCACTTCTTGCAGTCTCCCAACCCAAGCGCGGGGGGCACTGGGAGCCCATTCTAAAAAGGTGGACCACACTAACAACAACCAAGCTCTTCGTAGTTTCTTTCACACCCTTCTCCAAGTTCCTCGTCGTTCCACTCGCGTTTCGCGCGGTACACATTCGGCTAGCTGGCGTCATGATGGCTAGGTCTCTCACATTAACGAGTACACCTAGTGTAGGCACTGGAAGAACGCTGCAACGTTTCTAAGGTCATCGCCGACGTGTGCGGGCAACCGGTGGTCTGGGGCTTGGACGTGCCCATTTGAATGCACGGGTCACATACCATGTGAGGAGTGCATCTCCTATCGGCTGATGCAAAGACCTCATTCAGCTCGTACATCTAGCCAAGCCATGTCCCGGCAGCTCGGCGCGTCCCTCGATTTACAAGTCACCGGAGGGACCAATTCACACCCAGCCCCCTGATTCAGTTAATCGCCATGCTAAAAATTCGAAGGACTTCTCATTATTTTTGTAAGTCTAACTGAACAGGATTTCGGCGAAAAACGCTCACTGCAAATTAAATTGGTATGCTCTGTCAAGGAAATATACTACGATATCTGGAATATCGTCCCAACTGAAAAATGAGTAGGCCTTCGTGCAACACATTCAGCTGGAGAATATCAAAAACGGGAGATTCAGTTGAGTCTCTCGTTGAACACAAACTGGTGTTCAAATGAGTGCATTTCGCGAATTCTGTCCCATTTTGGGCTCAAGTAGAATACAAGTTTGATGGGACCACGGGAATTGTGCCTACCGGCTGAGATGTCTTCAGGTTTTCGACAACGGTTGTCCCAGAACCATAGCTCAGTAGATCGGTGTCGTCGAAACCGTAGCGAGGCAACGAAGACTTCAATCGACGAATGTGTCCAGCACCAGAAGATGCTTTGGTTAGGCCAAGTATTACGAATGCCGAATCATTGTTTGCCGAAGAGAGTGTTGTTTCTCGTGTCCAATTCAGAGTGGCCGAGGCAGAAAGGTGGCCAACTGTGACCTGGTAGAGGCGTATGAAAGAGATCACGAAGCGCTTGGGTGCTGTCGGTGTGACTCGCCTTCCCGGATGTGTAGCACGTGATCTTCACTGTGTCTGGTTGGAGACGCTGCGAGCTATGGCTGCTAATCGGTGTCAGTGACGTTCGTGTTTTCAGTTTCTATCCAGATTTCCTGAATGAGCGTCTGGAGGTGCAGGCACCTTGGAATGATTGTAGTAAGCTAACAATAAGTCCCTTCTCCGTCCACTGCTTTGCATTTCCACAATTCCTGTCATAAACTTCACCTGCGATCGGATGCGGGGGCGGAGTTTGGACACCAACCATAGGCTACTCGCAGGCTACATCAGTAGTACCCACCGTTACACTATTAATATTTCATCACAATAGTGTTTTCAAATAAATCATGGTTGTACGGCAGCGAAGCATCAGTGTTGAACATTGATGTTATGCTGTCGATGATGACGATGAGGGGGATGAGGATGACGATGATGACGATGATGATGATGTATCCGGATAGGAAGGATGAAACTGGTGTTAAGTCGTTGAGTGTTTGTCAGCAACCTTATCAACACTGTATTCCATCAAGGAAAAATGAACAGAACTTCTTTGTCAATGCGACGCTGCCCGAGTCTTCGAAAGTATTATAAGAACCACTGTACTGTGCTGTTCTAGTTAATTTTCGTTCTTCAGATTAATACGGAATTATTGGTTAACCGCAAACAGTGGCGCGTTTCCACTTTTTTCTCCAACTTCCACGAAGTTCTGCTTGTGATTTGCTAGCTTCATATTGTGTTTTCACTTTTTTGTTCTTTCTGCAAAACGCTTCCTGTTTCGCTCTTTTTTTCTATATCCCATGGTCGAACTTTTTGGGCTCACAAAAGTCTTTTCTTCTAGGTTGTACTGCACACGGGAAGGTCACTTATTGATGGAAATTTTCCTCCAGTCGTTTTGGGCTAAATGCATATTAGGCAAAGCACTTGATATTTGTGAATGATTGGGAGAATAGACCAGGTTTTAAATGGATTTATCTAAAAGCAGTCTTAACCGGAAACACCTCATCAAGAACTTTCTATTTACTCCTGTCAGGAGTGGCATTACTGAAACTGCGCACTTCCAGGTCATGCTGTCCATCATAACTCATAAAACTCGGCATTCTATCACAAAACTGTTAGTGATCTTCATTTGGTAAAAAGGCAACTGATAAATTCAGAGGAGACTTCAAAGCGTTTTCCCTCAAATAACTTCAATCCCATTGGACGCAACCGTAAGCGGAAGCAGTTTTGTATCGATCATAATCCACACGACGATATTTGAGCAACTTGTGAGCATAACTCCAACCACAATTACACCAACAACATCAACAAGCATGTTTGCCCATCAAACCAAGGAATCACACCGTTTTCCCCGGTTGATGTCAACACAGAGGCGGATGATGATGATGATGGATGTTTCATGTCACAGTTTGCCAACAGCACTGGAACAACTGAGGCGAAGATCCGAAAACTCCCTTCTTTCAATTGATTGATCTGAATGGAACTGTCGACCTAATTGTGTGACAACGCGTTATTAGAATTTTAAAATGGATGTTCTTTTGATGTGCCTATTCATGAACAAATTAAGCGATTGGAATTCATCGGGGATTCACCGTAATCGTTTCCATGTAACCCTACAGGATACTTCAAGTTTTCAAAGCGATGGTATATGGAATCAAGTGGTTCTCTTAAGCAACATATTTTGTGAGCACGTAAAAACTTGAGCAGACCAGTTTTAGGAATGTCACATTGAGAAACCGTTTTTTTTTCATGAAAATGAAAAGCGACAGTGTTAAATCAAGAGTCCAAACCACTCCGAACGCCTCCTTATAAATACCAGTAAATTCTCATTGAACCACATAGTCGATAGACTTTTGACCATAAACCTAGATTCCCGGTGCGGTTTTGTTTGGTGGATTTGGCAAACATTGCCTGAGTGAGTCACCTAGGACCATGAGCTACACAATGGACAGATTTACAAAAAATCACTGAATCGCACAAGTCGTAGAGGATTTATTGATTTAAATTAGAAATACTGAACAATTTAGTTCAAAAACAAATTATCGAATCCTCAGTTGGGGACTCAAAACCGCTGTTCGCATTGATTAGAAGGACATGGCTTTATTGCGTAAACGTTTTGGCAGAACGCTGGGTACGGTATGTAAACAATGCAAACCTCATCCGGTTCTGTTTGAACAGTCACGTAGTCCAATAGCCATTCAAGATGTTTTTAATAGAATCTTACCAAGCAGTTGACCTGGGACAATCCTATTACTTTTTGTGATCCTATTTTGAGGTCATTCTGAATGATATTAATACAAGATAGCGGAACCGACACATAGTTTTTGTGTTTGCCGAAGATTTCCTCATCTGGACAGGCAAAGTGATTAAGTGCAAACCGTGGTCTGAATTGACGTGAATAGTGGAGTGACCGTCACCGATTGCAACAAAATGCCTAGGAGATTATGCAATTATGAGGTCGAGAAGGTTTAGCGGGGCATTCCGCTTCAATTGAATTGGAACATCGTGGAACATTTTTTCTCCCTGACCGTGAATTTTCTTCCCAAAAATAACTATTCTGTCCCAGTCCGGAACTTGACCTCTGTGGAGGAAACTAAAACGTCCTCAGAGTGACCAGAAACTTCGGTAATTTTGACCCTCTTCTCTTCAACACAGACCGGTTCGGAAATCATGGGACGCGAACGACGTTTAGTATCTTTCTAATCACGACATGACAAGAGATTCGGACACGAAACTGGGCCTAATTGTTTACCTCTGGAATACATTGGTGTTGTTTGCTACTGACCTTGGAGTTTTATCCACATGAATTGTATTCTAGCGAACAATGAAACGTCCCCGTAATGGGCGATCTCATCGCCAGTTGTTCTGATTTTTGCAAACGGAGGAAACATCACATTAGATCTGACTACCGCCCGGTTCTTCGGCTGTTAATTTAGGTGTGTGAAAAGCTGTCAGTGGTTTTAACTACGTCGTAGAAACATGATTATCCATTATCGATAAAATAACGAATACAAGTAGTTTGGATCAGTTGTGTGGACGCAGTTGTGTTCAGATCGTTTTCGTTTCAATGCAACTCTCAGTTGTAAATACGTTTTCCCGGTCAGACCTGATAATTCGAATGCCTCAAGCTAGCACCAGTGGAGTAGCGGTCCAACTGCCGGCACTGGCAGGCACGTTCACTAGTGGCTTCGTCCCAATAAGAGCGGAAACTGAGTCCAGCAATGCCCTTCCTCACTGTGGACCAACCAGAACAACCAGAACGCCACGAAGAGATGAGTACGGCAGTTCTTGTTAACTTGCAAAATAGTAAAACCATTAAAAATAATGAATGAGGTTACCATTTCGTCGTAAGATGATGAGGCAACAACAGTTTTGGTGGATGATGGGCAGAGAAAATTTACTGTTTAGCTCCAGCATGTAAGTCACGGTTACCTGTCAGGTAAAAGCAAATGCCTTGCAGATCTCCGGTAATTTTGACTGAAAGATGTCAACACTTGCAACAAATTACTGGCCAGATTCGTTGATCAGTTTGAGATAGAATATCCCTCTCTTGTTGACGTCCTCTGAATTTAAAGCATACTCTCTACATATTGAATATTCAAGAACCTCGCCTAAGATGGCACAGGGTTACTGAATCTTTACAAATAGGCCCAAATATTAAGTGTACCTCCCCCCCCTCACCCAAGACCGAATAAATGTAAGAACCTTCTTCCAAAAATAAATAGTTTTATGCAAGGAACATTTGGTTTTTGCATGAATCCATCGAATTAGAAGACCCTTTTTCTAACAGGATCTCCCCTTCCAAAAGTGCCCGTTTTGACGGGGTTTTGTGAGGGGCTCATTTTCGGGGGAACTTTACGTAACTGCGCGGTCCTCATAGTATATTTTCTGTTTTCCGTGTTTCCCTAATTCCGTTCCTATTTTCCGACTGTTATGGAAACTGACCTTGTTATCAGAGGGAACGACGGGTGTTCCTTCAGAACATTCACGAAAATATTGTTAGTTTGCTAATCACACAGACAGAGTGGTGAATCACAATGTGTGTACGTGCTGTGTAAACACAAGCCGAAACTTCGTGTAACCGAATACGGTGAGC
Source organism: Opisthorchis felineus (assembly GCA_004794785.1). Taxonomy (NCBI): domain Eukaryota; kingdom Metazoa; phylum Platyhelminthes; class Trematoda; order Opisthorchiida; family Opisthorchiidae; genus Opisthorchis; species Opisthorchis felineus. The sequence continues at coordinate 222,816 of SJOL01006431.1, read as the reverse complement.
AAAGGTGAAGTGGATTCCAAAATATGACATTTTCATATCATCAGGACGCACACAGTAATGGATAAAAATATCATCCTTTTTATCATAAGCAGATATCGATCACGAACAACTTGATCGGTTGTAGGTGCCAATGATTTGTTCACGTTGAGGAGATTAAGGATTCTAGTTTAGGCTTCGAAACACTGTCACACAAGTCCAACAGTGATGTTTTGCCGATTGCAGGAAGGTTTCGCTGCTTTGTCGCCTGTAGACTCAGTATTCTGTCATTCGTCCCCCCCCCCCCGAAACAGCTGCCCACGGAAACGATTTTCTTTTCAAATGAAATCAGCTTTTACTGAGAGCTTGGAAACATTAGGGGCATACGTTTCAAAACTTTTATCGAAGGATGAAAAGCGGTGATACTTGAATGTGATTTTTTAGTCTTGGCCCTAAATCATCTCGCACGCTTAAAATGCATTCTATAGGCATGTAAACATAGAGGAAAATGTTGTTAGTTCAGGTAGCGTAGATGGTCGTTGGTTTGTTCCCTGAGCTGGGCAATTTGATTTCAAACGTTTCAGCACCAATCGAGGTGACAGCATCAGTGCGTTGTTAGGGTGCATAGTGGAGCGTAGCGATGGGTTGGTGGTTGTGCGTTGAGTAGTGTCGCGTGTGTGTTAATATACTTGCCGCTAGCCAGGGATGACCTTCGATCACGATTAGTTGTTCGGTCGGGTGGTTCCATTGGTTGCCCTGTTATCCTGTGTCCTGATTTGTCGATGCCCACTTGACGTTTGAGCCTGGCATCCCCTACCCTCGTACTCTGTCAGATGCTGGACTGACCTCTCTCCTTGACCCTTCCGAGTTCCGGCTTGTGACCTTTGTTGATCTGACTCCACGGGGTTCCTCGTTCCTTTATTTGTGAATCCGATATTCGGTTCTCCTTGAGCATTCTGGTTGAGATGTTGATCCTTTACACGTGGTGGTGCGTAAATCGGATCCAGTTCAACGCATTGGTTGATCGAATCCGCTGTGGAGTACCATGATTCCGGAAATTCCCTTCAGTGTCTCTGGTCTCTGTGTGCCAGAATTTTTGCGTTTTCCAGAATGAATTTGTGGCCTTCTTGGCCTACGCGTATGGATACCAAGGATAGAGTCTCATGTCTTCTGACGACCACGTTGTGTTCCTTTATTCGTGTGTATAATTTCCTCCCAGTTTGTAAACATTTATATCACAAAATAGGCGACCATTTTAAGAATCCGTAAAAATGCACAGTTAGAACATACTAGTGAAGGAACGTGACTTGAGTGAATGGGATAATAGTAAATCGGCTTAGTGATGGAGATCCAAATGAAGATGTCCCAAAGCGAGCCACTGACGCTTCAAGTACTTCAAGAGGTGATTCAGAAAATTTCACGGTTTTTATAGGCTTGTCTGAAATCCTGTCTTTAGACCGCAAGCTCTTTTGGATAGGCACTTTCTGACGCTGGTTCTTCATTGTTCTGATAAGGGTTTTGTGTTTGCAACGACCGAACCATAAAAGGACTCTATCCTTCAGTCATTACCCCCCTGGAATTCGTTCGTGATTCTCAACGCTTTTGGTAAAATTTCTTATTAAAACCCTAACTTTCCTTTGGGAAACTACTCAGTAATTTACCAAAAATCCCTCGACAGTCCCGAAGTGGTTTCGTGTTGAAATATTGGTAGCTCGGGTGAGTTTATTGGTTGTTGATCAGGTGGCTGTTGATCTGTTCGCCGAGCTTGGCAATTGGCTTGCAAACGTTTCGTCACCACACGAGGAGACATCATCAGTGCGCAGTTGGGTGGGTGCCACCAACCAACCACAACCAACAAAGTGGTTTCGTTCTTCTCGGGACTCACCAGGTAGGCGGAATCCTTGAGTTTCTGTCAACCATGAACCGTCTACTTGAACCCACATGATAAGAAATTCGCCATCTGTACTCGTCTGTACACCACTTATGATTTTCACTGGAGTCTTAATTGAATCCCAGCTGAATTTTCCGTTTATGATATTCTTCTGCTGGGAAAATATACCGCCATATCTCGAATTTCGTACCAACTGAAAGTTTGGAAGAAACTCGAGAAGTGTACTCATTTCCAAACTAATTTGGTCTTAACTGGTGACCCATTTGAATCTTTCGGTTAAGATATCATTCACATGAACGTGTGTTCCGTTAAGGAAATATACTGCGATATTTTGGAACAGCTCATAAAATGAAAGATGGGGTGTGGCACGCTCAGTTGAAGAATATCATAAACAAGAGATTCACTCGGTTGGGTCTCCTTTGAAAGCCAAGTTGGTGTGCAGATGAGAATATAACACGAAAGCCTGAACCTTTTCCCACAAAAATTCACTGGAACAATTCATCACATCTCGGAATGCTACTGAGTACGGGGGACCCCATTGAGTATCCCTTTTCAGTAAGTTCATCGTGCAAATGAGCTCATAAAATTCACTTTATATCTTACGGATGCCGTAGTATGAGGTGAAAGACCGCAAAATTGTCATGTTCCGAATAAAATCTATCAGTACGTCGTGGCATGAATTGGAGATCGTGATGAGACAGGGAACTGTGTTGTTAAAAATCTACAATAGGCCCAAAAATGATTAACGCGCTTAGTGGAAAATATCAGTTCGTAAGAATATTCCGTGTAGTAAATTCGTTTTAAAGGACTCCAGTTAGATCAGGGAATGGCGCAAATTTCTGTGCGCAATCCGGTGATGAGCTCCCGAAATCCGAACTTTTAAACTGGACCACCGTAAGATAAGCCCCTTATTTTCGCTATTGGCAGTTGGTTCAACCGCAAAACAGTTTAGCATGTGCTAATTACAATCCCTCCAACCGGCTTGTCTAGTTCTTATTGTGTTTCCACATCAAACGTAACAAAATCTGTCCCCGTTATTGATCCGTACTGCCGAATTTCAGCAATCTGCCCAGGTGATAAAAAGGTTTTTTATTCGCGCCATCTCTTCCAAAAATAGTTCTATAATGTGAACAACGCTGGCTCTTAAGGAATGCTGACCTATGCGGTTTTACCAAATCGGGTGGAATCTCGTAGGCAGACGTCGAATCAGACGACATTCCGGTGGATAACTTTACAATGGTGGATCCTATTGTTGATTGTTTTCTTCTATTCTTATTTATGTACAGCGTGGTTTCCCTTTTTGCTGTTTCCGTTTTGTGCGTTTAACGCCTTTCTTGTTTTGATCTGACCGTAAACTACTCTTTGACCTTCAATCAATTGGAAAATGTTTGGGACCGATTGGGTAGTCATCGTTTCAGAGAAGTTTGGTAAACAATAAATCCACCGATTGTTTACCAAACCTCTCTGAAACGATACTCTTTGACCTTGTTGTTGCACGTCTAGCTTAAATCAACCACGTGGGTTTCACCATCTTGTGTCCAACTTGCCTTGAGTCGGTGTGAACTTTGTGATCCCATATGGAAATACCAGTTCCTAAACCGGTGTACAGAAGACCGCGTAATCCCATTATTTAGGGTTTGCATAATTTTATTGTTGTATTATTGTATTCAATGTGCCGCATTTGCTGATAAGTCTATATTTGGATGAAATACACTAATCTGCAAACAAATGTGGTTTTGCGAGAGACTCACCTGGAACCTGTGGGTCGAAGAATTTTCAGCAACCTTATGAGTAGTGTATTACGTCTATACATGTATCGCGATATCTCGAATATCGTACCAACTGAAACATGAGGCGGCCTGGTGCAGCACATTCAGTTGCCTGGAAACATCACAAACGAGAGATTCAGCTGGGTTCCAGGTGAGTCTCTCGCAAAACCAAATTTGTTTGCAGATGAGTGTATTTCGCCAATTTCGTGCAATTTGGTTTCAAGTAGAACATAAGGTTGACGGAAACTCGGGGACTGCGCCTACCTGATGAGCCCCAAGAAGGGCGAAACCGGTCGTGGGCTGTCGAAGAATTTTCAGCAACCTTATGAGTAGTGCATTACGAATATACATGTATCGCGATATCTCGAATATCGTAGCAACTGAAAAATGAGGCGGCCTGGTGCAGCACATTCAGTTGCCTGGAAACATCACAAACGAGAGATTCAGCTGGGTTCCAGGTGAGTCTCTCGCAAAACCAAATTTGTTTGCAGATGAGTGTATTTCGCCAATTTCGTGCAATTTGGTTTCAAGTAGAACATAAGGTTGACGGAAACTCGGGGACTGCGCCTACCTGATGAGCCCCAAGAAGGGCGAAACCGGTCGTGGGCTGTCGAAGAATTTTCAGCAACCTTATGAGTAGTGCATTACGAATATACATGTATCGCGATATCTCGAATATCGTAGCAACTGAAAAATGAGGCGGCCTGGTGCAGCACATTCAGTTGCCTGGAAACATCACAAACGAGAGATTCAGCTGGGTTCCAGGTGAGTCTCTCGCAAAACCAAATTTGTTTGCAGATGAGTGTATTTCGCCAATTTCGTGCAATTTGGTTTCAAGTAGAACATAAGGTTGACGGAAACTCGGGGACTGCGCCTACCTGATGAGCCCCAAGAAGGGCGAAACCGGTCGTGGGCTGTCGAAGAATTTTCAGCAACCTTATGAGTAGTGCATTACGAATATACATGTATCGCGATATCTCGAATATCGTAGCAACTGAAAAATGAGGCGGCCTGGTGCAGCACATTCAGTTGCCTGGAAACATCACAAACGAGAGATTCAGCTGGGTTCCAGGTGAGTCTCTCGCAAAACCAAATTTGTTTGCAGATGAGTGTATTTCGCCAATTTCGTGCAATTTGGTTTCAAGTAGAACATAAGGTTGACGGAAACTCGGGGACTGCGCCTACCTGATGAGCCCCAAGAAGGGCGAAACCGGTCGTGGGCTGTCGAAGAATTTTCAGCAACCTTATGAGTAGTGCATTACGAATATACATGTATCGCGATATCTCGAATATCGTAGCAACTGAAAAATGAGGCGGCCTGGTGCAGCACATTCAGTTGCCTGGAAACATCACAAACGAGAGATTCAGCTGGGTTCCAGGTGAGTCTCTCGCAAAACCAAATTTGTTTGCAGATGAGTGTATTTCGCCAATTTCGTGCAATTTGGTTTCAAGTAGAACATAAGGTTGACGGAAACTCGGGGACTGCGCCTACCTGATGAGCCCCAAGAAGGGCGAAACCGGTCGTGGGCTGTCGAAGAATTTTCAGCAACCTTATGAGTAGTGCATTACGAATATACATGTATCGCGATATCTCGAATATCGTAGCAACTGAAAAATGAGGCGGCCTGGTGCAGCACATTCAGTTGCCTGGAAACATCACAAACGAGAGATTCAGCTGGGTTCCAGGTGAGTCTCTCGCAAAACCAAATTTGTTTGCAGATGAGTGTATTTCGCCAATTTCGTGCAATTTGGTTTCAAGTAGAACATAAGGTTGACGGAAACTCGGGGACTGCGCCTACCTGATGAGCCCCAAGAAGGGCGAAACCGGTCGTGGGCTGTCGAAGAATTTTCAGCAACCTTATGAGTAGTGCATTACGAATATACATGTATCGCGATATCTCGAATATCGTAGCAACTGAAAAATGAGGCGGCCTGGTGCAGCACATTCAGTTGCCTGGAAACATCACAAACGAGAGATTCAGCTGGGTTCCAGGTGAGTCTCTCGCAAAACCAAATTTGTTTGCAGATGAGTGTATTTCGCCAATTTCGTGCAATTTGGTTTCAAGTAGAACATAAGGTTGACGGAAACTCGGGGACTGCGCCTACCTGATGAGCCCCAAGAAGGGCGAAACCGGTCGTGGGCTGTCGAAGAATTTTCAGCAACCTTATGAGTAGTGCATTACGAATATACATGTATCGCGATATCTCGAATATCGTAGCAACTGAAAAATGAGGCGGCCTGGTGCAGCACATTCAGTTGCCTGGAAACATCACAAACGAGAGATTCAGCTGGGTTCCAGGTGAGTCTCTCGCAAAACCAAATTTGTTTGCAGATGAGTGTATTTCGCCAATTTCGTGCAATTTGGTTTCAAGTAGAACATAAGGTTGACGGAAACTCGGGGACTGCGCCTACCTGATGAGCCCCAAGAAGGGCGAAACCGGTCGTGGGCTGTCGAAGAATTTTCAGCAACCTTATGAGTAGTGTATTACGTCTATACATGTATCGCGATATCTCGAATATCGTACCAACTGAAACATGAGGCGGCCTAGTACGGCACTTTCAGTTGCTTAGAAGCATAATCAACGAGAGATTCAGCTAGGTTCCGGGTGAGTCTCTCGCATAATCAAAGCCAAATTTGTTTGCAAATGAGTGTATCTCGCCAATTTTATGCAATTTGGTTTCAATGAGAACATAAGGTTGACGGAAACTCGGGGACTGCGCCTACCTGATGAGCCCCAAGAAGGGTGAAACCGGTCGTGCGCTGTCGAAGAATTTCCAGCAACCTTATGAGTAGTGTATCACCTCTATTTGAACGATTTGATTTTTCGGCCGACCTGATTGCTGGAAATAATCAACACACTTCCGGTGTGAATCCCAGTGCTAGAAGTCGGACAAGAGACACTTTGACCTCATGGGATTTCAATGACTGAATGTGATCTATGACCTGGGTCCCCTGCTTACGGTGAAATGTACCCTTTTTCGCCAGCGCAAAGCATTTGTGCAATAAAGAGAATAGGATGTATGCAAGAAAATGCTTCTAGGTTAGATAGATTACCAAAGTCTTCTTTGAGTGTGTCAGAAGAACATCCAGGATACTGGAAAGTAAATTCAAAGTTGGGTAAGGTACCTAGTCGGATAAGTGTTCTTCACTGAGTTTCCGGGTAGACAAACCTATGCTACAGGACCCTAATAGCAAGAGGAACAGTTTTTTCTTCATGCCATTGACCAGCTACCTAACTGACGTCAGAACACATGAAAGTTCATGGCACCAAATTCACTTTCTGATCATTGCTTTTTGCGCAGACGTTGAGGCAGATTTTCGTTTGGAGTGAAGTTGGTCTCTTATATCAACTGCAGGCCGAATCTCACCAGATCGAATTAAAGTGCCCTTGGTTTCCTCTCTCAGTGAAGGAAAGCTTTTGGGGGAACATCGGTATTCTCCACTTACGCAATTAAACGGCGTCCGCCGCCCACATTGCACAAATAGGTAAATTTCGAAATCTCACTATCCCTCTCGATCAATAAAAATATTCGGCTGTATGTGTTTGGTTGTCATTATCGTTCTTCTTGGGGATTGTTTAAATGATTAAACTTACTAAACTGTTGCATTGTCTGACTTTAGAATCGGGATGTATAATCAAGTGTGCATAATGTCCGTTAATGTGCTCTATACTTAGCATAACAAAGGTCTGTTTTTTTTAACCGCGGAACTGTGCAAAAATTCTATGTTAGATAATAAGGCTTGTAATGACGATGATGAAGACGACGAAGCTGAATTGTCTAGGTTTGTAAATTGTAGGTTGAACAGTGTACAGTTTTGTTTCCGTCTCGTAGGCCTGGTGTCAAGTCCCGCTGTGCCCCGATTGCATCGCATTTCTACCTGTGTTGTACGCGGTCACAGTAGCCGTCTGTCTCTAAATGTGAACTGCTTCGCTACGAATCACCAGCCCACCCGATGGACAGCGCTGAAGAAAGGGTGTGACTGGATCATTCACTAAAGATCTGCAATTACCCAAACACAATCGAAGTAGAAATTTTTGCGAACTTTTTTTCTCTGTCGTGAACTCGGATGCTCCATTAACTGTGGGTGTCCTATGAGATCAAGTCGACCTGTGAGCAAAAGCCAAGAAGCAATGTAACGCCTTTTGATATTCAATGAGAGTCATCAAGAATGTGGATTTCACAGACAGATTCCAACCTACAAATTCCCACGTAACTATAAATGAGCTTCGTCCATGAGTTGTAAATTAGTTTGACAGATAAGATGGGTCAGATTTATTTAAAGAATCGGTTGTTTAAATGCCTTACTTTGGTAAACCTAAGGTGTGAACATCCTTTAGAAATTATTTGGTCATGCAAGATATGTTATCTAGACGCACAGTCTTCGGATTTTCTATAGAGGAAAATGTTGGTAGCTCAGGTAGCGTAGATGGTCGTTGGCTTGT
>SJOL01006431.1:176691-208780 GCA_004794785.1 Opisthorchis felineus | reverse complement strand
CTTTTTTCAAGATAGACAGGACAGACATACCTATCTTTTTGACTTGTTAGTGATCGATCAGGTCACATCAAAGAATTTATCTTGATCATCGTGATACTTGATGCCGAATGCGACCCAGATATCGTGCAGTGGGTGAACTGCATCAATGGTTTTGAACTCATAGAAATGTTAAAAAATTGGCTTTCTGTCCCGGGAATCATGTTAAAAAGAGAATAGCGTGCTTGAACGTTATTTTGCTAGCTCGGTCGCTGTTTAGCAATTAGCCTGCATATCTGTGCCTCTACATTTGGCGTCCTCTCACATACGGTCACACCCAGAACAATGCCACGAAAGTTGAGCAAACATGAATCCCCAGACAAAATACACGCCATAGAAACTTCGGCGCAAAATGTATACCACTTAACTGGTTCTTGTATCCTAAAGTTGCTTTTTGTAATAACAGATTCACAGACAATTGTGGAACGGGCGATAACAGCGGATATGCTTTACGGAAGCCTCCTCTGTGAGAGACATGTTCTATATAGAGGAAAATGTTGGTAGCTCAGGTAGCGTAGATGGTCGTTGGCTTGTTCGCTGAGCTGGGCAATTTGATTGCACTCAAATTTGATTGCAATCAAATTGCCCAGCTCAGCGAACAAGCCAACGACCAGTCTTCGGATTGTGCGCTGGAGGATTTTTTTTATCTCGGCTCAGACCCTGCGATAGCGTTGGCAATTTATACAATAAACCCTCCGTGACAGTAAGCAACTGACCCCACAAATATATAGCAGCCAACGATATCTATCCTCTGGCACAAGCCTTCACCCCGATGCACCTCTACTATATGACGCACTACTGAAGTGGCATCGGAAAGTTTGCAACACAATTCCCCGAACTATATATTAGGGCTGTTGAGCAAACACGATGATCAGCCTCTCTGCTACATGTCGAAATAAATAGACAGAAACAGCGCATATCACCTTAGTTCGTGGCTTGGGAGAGAAAGGTAGTGTTTCTGTTGGCCCGACCGAGTCACGAGACTTTCTAATACGACCCCCCTGCTTGAATATTTCCTGCGTCCTTGTGGTAAGGAAGCAGCACTGTACTGACTTGCTCGCCTTCCTTCATGCATGTGAACAACACTCATCCAGAATGCATCGATCATTTGAACTGCCCCTTTCAAGAGTGAGCTATGCTCATGCCGGTTATCTCGGCCGCATATCGATTAGGTGGAAGGACTATGGATGGACTTGGTCGAATAATTTATTCTCTGTCCAACAATAACCAGAGGGCGCTATATTTAAATATGGCCACTTATTTATTTTTCTGCATATATCCACACTCCTTCTCAATTTAGGGTCGTCAAACTTAAAGAAAGTCCACCCAAGCGTGTGTGGCAATTGAATACAAGTGAATTAAACGCGCTACCCGTAGAAAGTTGATCCAACGCGGGTACGCGAAACGCTGTTAAAACAAGCTGACGAGTCCCTGTGGATGCAAGTCCAGACCTCACAAATGACGTGCGCCCGCTTTAAACTGTGAGTTCAAGCTTCAAGGTCGTGTGTCGACTATCGACCGTCAGTGAAGTTCGTTAACAAGGACAGTAGACGATCGATACCTTACTTCAATTAATTAAAAAATGGTATGTGGTTTATGGGGTGAAGAGACATGAAAATTTGTAACAGAAGTATTAGGACCAAATTAAATAGATGAGCAACAGTTGTTGACGGACCTCCTAACAATCCATTAGGATATTACTTGAACAAAACAGCAGAAAACAAAATGGGGCTTGTTTGGGTTTGAATTTTCCCACAATCGGAGATCATCAACACATGCGGTGCCTTTCCTGATCATTCGTTCACAGAAATTGCAAAATCAGGCAGTTGACTGAGCCACACAATGCCCATAGGCTCAATTCGGCATTGGGAGTTTGCTAGGCGTATCCACGCTCAACTCGTACTATTATCGGAAGAGATCGAGTAATATTGCTTTAAGGATTATATCATGGTGGAACAAAACGTGGCGTGAAGTGACAAATGTGTGACGGGTCAAAGGGATCACACCACCAGTATCGAGGGTACCCACAATCCATCTTCTTGCGTTTCCATGGTGTCCATCTTCCTCATCAGCCACGAGAATGACCCTAGCTCTGCTAAACATGAATCTAGTAGCACACTGAGAACATAGTTCGTCATTTTTCTGTCCCGTTCGGCAAGGACCGTTTCAGTCTTTACCTGTTTACCGATAGAAACATGGGAAGATAAGTCTGTTCAACTATCATGGCGTTTTTAAGAATATTTTTCAAGACTACTCGCCCATCGCGCAATTTAAAACTGAGGACGTATGTTTGTGTTTGACACTTAGTGCTGAAGTCCTACTGTTGTAGCGCGTGGATGGCCTATGACTGTGTGCCGCGTGTCTGTGCTGGATCTCTTAAGCACTCATAAAGTAATCTCGTTCATTATGACTTCCACCGGCTTCTTAGAGCTGTTAATTAGAAGTTCCATTCAAATAGCTGCGGTATGAAGCAGTTTTCGGAGAACACCGGCTTGCGAGAACCTCATTGTGAAGGGACGTGGCACAAAAATGGACAGTCCCTAATTTACTGAAGTATGCATGGCCTTTTTGCTGTATTTTTTACTTTTGATGACGTGCTCCACGCTTACGCAGCTCGAAGTTGTCCGGTGTTGACTTACACTTTTGTGTCTGAATTCTGTCGCACTCCTATCGCGACACTGTCAACTGGTGCCGGTCAGCTTGCGAGGCAATTTTTGTGAGTCACCCGGAACAACTCATACATGGCAAACAACCATCGAAATTCGAACCTAGATGGTATTGCACTTCCGTATGTGTGTGCCTTACCAGACTGACTGTGATTACTTCAAAGCCATCTTGCAATTTATGGTTGCCCATGTGTCTGGATATTCCTAGGGTGCCCGGGCCTAGATAGGAGAACGATTAAGGTTAGTAAACAAAGCTTTTGGCTCCAACACCTGAACACAAGGCAGCCGCATAAGACCAGCAAAGCAGTTTTCACTTTTAAAAAGCAAGTCACCACGCATGTTTCAGCTCTCAACCTAGGAGACCAGGAGGCAGTGTTAGTCTGACCTTTATCCATTGATCAACCTGAGAGGTTCTGTGAATAATACATCCGAACCCCTCCGTATAGCCCACTGGATTACGAGAGTGGGCAAACCGGAACACAGCTTTAAGATCCAGTCTCTTCGTGAAGGCTGCAAAACCTGGTCATTTCTAGGCCTTTAGCTACCGATTTCTGAAAAACTATGGTCGAAGTCGGATGGAAACATTTAATTCGGAATGAGGTGATCAGGAGACGGGTTTTGAGTGAAGCAGACGGTACTTCAATGCAGGCTAATGCGGCTTGGCGATTGGGTTATGCATGCGGCGTTACCACCTGCCAAGATGAGCGTTGTTTTTCGTGTTTTATTCGGAGTGGCGAAAAGTTAGAGGCGGACAGAATTTGTCGTACAGAAGGGACTGAAGGATGCTACAAAAGGTTTAGGTGCCATTCCAGGATGTGGTTCACGTGATCCTCCGTGTGCTTGACTGGAGACACTAAACGATATGACGGCTAACCGATGTCACCGGTGTTCGTGCTGTGATTTTCTATCCAGATTACCTGACCGACTGTTGGAGGTGTAGGCACCTCGGATGTTTGTTGTAGGCTGGATCCCATCCCTGTCCCATTTATTTCTTTTTCCCTTATGGGGTTCTACTCAAATAAATTGAGGCGGTTTTTTGGCAGTGGAACACCAGTATTTTCCTCAGTTGTTTTGTCAATGCTGATGGAGATGACGATGACTTGAAGGTCATTACAGGTTTCACAATGACGAGGGGGTTCATCGAACCTCTAAAGTGAGGTCAATTCAGCTTCCTGTACTCCAGTTTGTCTCTGCACTGAGAGAGCAGATATCAGTTACCTCCTCTATGTACTTCTAACTCTACCTACCGAACTTGTGGTCGGGATGGCAAGTCAAGCTGACCGATGCTCGTGGGTATTCGACACACGCCGTCGTGGCAACTCCACAGTCTTGAAGATACCCAGCCCTAACTGTCGAGCCTCATGGCTTCCGGGCCAAGCTTGGTCTCCGAAGCAAAAGAACTTTCCTTTAGCCTTATGTGATGGTGCCCATCGCCGCGGCAACTTGTTTGGGCCAAAGTGGGCTTGCCGGGTTTTCTGGCGGAAGTCAGGCTTGGTGACTAGGCTAGCGACAAGGCTTGGATTTACACTGAACTGGTCACATGGCCGTCTAGCCCGTTGTTGCCAGACCGTTAGTACCGTGACTACTGTGTACCGGTAATGTCACAAGCCCAGTGGAACAGTGAGGTGTTTCGCCGCAAAGATCAGACGATGTGGCTACTATGGGCCAGGGGAACAAACACATGGACTACGCCATAGGTGTCACGCTCACTGGCATTTTGCATTCGATGCACGGTGACGAGCCTGCGTTCAGTACAATACTTTCAGACCTCTGCTTAGTATCGGTTGATGCGCGCATAAGGCCACAAAACCACCCTGCGCACGATAGGAATGCGTTGCTCGCCTGACCCTCACGCACTGCTTCGTCTTTCATTTTATCTGGGACGCTTATTTGGCAGGTTGATGAGCTCCTTGTCTGCTCTGAGGTTACCGATGTTGTGGCCTGAGGAACTTCAGAGCACTCTTTCATCCATAGGTATCGTCAACTTCAGTTATTCATAGAAAGATAAGGTTGTGCGGATATCGCAAAACCAGATTGTTGAAGCCAAGATAGGTTTCCGAACCCCAGACGGAATTGGATCGAGGGATTTGAGAAGGAGGAAACCTAGATATACTTGCTCGAGGAAGGGAATTGTGGATAGGATGAAAATGTCTGTTTCGATCCAGAAATCGTTTTCACTATTACCTCTCAAGCGATCACACTGTTCGATTCCCTAGCTGCAGACTTCCCTCACGACTCAAGTGATTTCCTTCAATGATGCTTTCGCGTTCACTTCAGCACCACCGAAACTCATCCTTTCGTCCATCCGTGACAGTAAAACTCCACCACACACTCAGCACGTGACCACAACGTGATACGTTTCCTGCAACCAGGTAGATCCGAATCGTGCTACTTAGCCGCGGTTATCACTTGAAGGTCACGGAGGTAGATTCTACACTGTATGGAATAGCTATCAAAGAAAAGACGAAGGCAATGTGAAGGTGGGGGGTAGGTAAGGGATTTAGGGATTTTTCACCCTAGCTGCTTTCTAACCGTTAGGTAAACTTCACGTAACCCACTGTGGAGGCAAGTGAGGAGTTGCTACCGGGTTCCAGGTGTCCAATTATGAGTACATCCCCAGAAAAGGCAAGGAATTTACGGATGGAACTTTCAGCAGAAAACGTAACTGTTTCACTTTCAGTCAAGTTCTGGTTGAAAGTTTGGATCCCCACAGAAGATCATTCGACACCCGGGTGAGGTTGAAAGTCCGCGTGCTCTTATGACGTAAAAGTCATTTCCAGTCTTCCGTAAAATAGGCTTCTCGTGAGCAGTTTCTGAGGCAGAGTTTCCTTATCGTTCAACTGCTTTAGAATTAATAGAATGGAAATTTGCCTAAGTGCAACACGAATATATGCCAATCCACATAATACAAATTCCTACTGAGAATGCCATTTCGACCAACTTGGGAGAAATCACTGCCTTCAAAGTACACATTTTCAAAGGCTGTGAAGCTGACAAACACAAGTACAATGGTTGAGAACCTAACAAATAACGAGTTACCGTACCTTGCTTCATCCCATTCTGTGTAGTCTCATTATCTTCTATTCATATTGAGCCTGCATCATTTTCCGACGAAAAGTGATGTCCGTGTACCCAGGTCTTAATTGTCAGTCCACACAATTTCAGTTTAATTGAAAAAAGTCCTCGCAGTCGTGAGAGAGTTTATGAGCAACGCCGGTCATTTGGTTGGTAAATCTTGGTTGATCGTCTAGGGACTGCAATTGTGGTCTCGGGAGGGAGGACCCCCGCCATCTGCGATTGTTCTCTTGGGTTCCGAAGAAGAAACCCCTTGCTGCTGAAGGTATCTCTTCAATGGAGGTGTTTCCTTCTATGTGTAGGCCGCCGTGCTTTCGTACACAACTCACTCTATTTCACAATAGCAATACATGTCGAAAAGAAAGCCACCTTGTTACTATTTCATCTACCTGGTAAAATCAAACCCCTACAGAGGAGCGATATTATTCTTCATTGGAGCCATGAAGCAACTGGTTGTTATCAAATCTTGTTGTATCACAACACATCCTGAACGTGCTGGACTGGACTCGAACAAGCACGCTTTGTATAAGAATGTTTGCCGTGACTGAATCTGTCCGAAATACTGTGGTTGGTTGTGCAATATGCAAGTGGATCGCATCAGAGTTGGTTTATAAATCAGCGATCCTCAACCAAGGGAGAGGGAGAGAATATTACCATTGGGAGGAAACTCATTTATGCAAACACCAGCTACTGAAATACTGAAATACTGCTTGTTGATCTAATTCACCTAATGTTTGGATCTTCACGACTTTTCTGTTTTTTGTTCGACAACTACTTAGTTCGCTTACGCTTTATTGATGACAGACGTGAGTATGTGTTGCCTTGCAAGATGTACACTAAATGGTTTGGGAATAAAAAACTGCTAACTTACACGAATAATGGAGCAAAGTATTGCCAAAACAACGCGTTGCATTTAGTGTGTGTGTGTGCGTGTGTGTGTGCGTGTGTGTGTGCGTGTGTGTGCGTACGTGTGTGTACGTGTGTGTGCGTACGTGTGTGTGCGTACTTGTGTGTGCGTACTTGTGTGTGCGTATGTGTGTGTGTGTGTGTGCGTGTGTGTGTGTGTGCGTGTGCGTGCGTGCGTACGTGTGTGTGTGTGTGCGTGTGTGCGTACTTGCTTGCATGCGTATAACAATAGTCATGTGTTCTCGCTACGCTCATCCCAGGGTTGCATATACATATGCATGAGGCCCAAGCACAGTTATGAAGCCAAAGCGATCAGACGAAACGCCTAAAAAAAGCGGTAACACTTGTCTGATTACGTGCCGTCTCTGACATTCGCAGAATGATCTGATGACAAACATGCTAGTGATACCCGAAGGAGATCTGATACAGAGTTATCTTTCACCCAATGTCATATATTCAGGTCTGGTGCAAAATGGAGCGAGTTCACTTTATCCAGTCACTGTGTTCACGATTTCGCTTCGGTTATTCACCCGTTGTCAGTTTGCTGTTGGTCGTGTTCTTTGGTGAACCCATTACACGTGGTGACGGTGGCTTGTCTTGGTATGTTCCATGCAAATTTGTCCATTCTATTCATCCTGTGAAGAGTTCCCGTACTTTGGCTTTTTTGCCCTCATCTTGAACCTTGTCTCGAGGTGCTGATTACAGCTGATTACAAACTGAAGAAAGGTTTTTGTCTAGCGGTAACACACTACTCATAAGGTTGCTGAAAACTCTTCGACAGAACACGACCGGTCTAGCTCTTCTTGGATCTCATCAAGTAGGCGCAGTTCCCGAGTATTCGTGAACCTTACGTTCCGGCTGTTCCTGTCAAAACGAAATTCTTGTGCAAATGAGAGTATTTGGGAGAAAGGTTTCTTTCTCATTGTGCTCAGGATTTGGAACCAGACATACTAGTCTATGGGGCGGTAAAATGGTTTCAACCCTATGGTCATATCCAACGGCAAATCGTAGACAGTAGTACGGTGATCGTAGCCATCATGTGTCTTTCGTAGAATTCTTTTGGATACGCACATGGGAAACATAGGTTTTGACTATCGACATAGGAAGTTCTGTCCTCCAAAACACACAGCCCGTCAGAATGTAACAAAGGTAATCATCTGTGTGTTGCCTACAATTATTCCAACTTGTCTTTGATTTTTGGTAATGGATTAAAACTAACAGAAGTCATTTGGAAGCCTATGGTGTCATGCCCCCTGCCGCTCCGACGAGTACTCTTCAGTTCCAGGAACTATCCAATAAAGTGTCACAGGTTCCGCATTATCACATGACTCCTTATAAATTAGAAAAATTACCCCATTCTCATCAAGATTTACTCTCATTCTGGAGGGGATCTGTAAGGCAATGATAAAAAATAATATTGATGATCCGTTTGCTACTTATGAGTAGTTATGGTAATGTTGATATTTTTACGTTTCGGAAGGCAAGAGCCTCCCACAGGATAAAGAGATCGATGATAAACACTAAACTAACCCTTATTTTGCCGAGCCAAAACCATGGGAACAAAGTTCCTAGCACTCCAGTTATTTCAGGGGTTTCACGTTTCGGGCAGGTAGTTTGCCGCTTGTTTGTTTACTACAAACCCACATTTTCCCATCAAGAAATCATTTTGCGGTTGTCAAAAAATCGATCGGAATACAAAATCAGCTGCTGTAAATAAATATGATCAAAATTCCGGTTTAAAAAGGGCACTATTAATAATCTGTCTTATCATATAGTTCATTTTCGCTGTGCGATACATTCCTACAGTCCCTCTGGATTACTCAAAAAGTTGAACGTAGTTGCAACAAAAAAGTCAATGATTCTGAGGATTCCGACAGTCGATTCCCGTTTATTTCATTCATTCATTCATTTCGGTGACCTAATCAAAAAGACGCATGGCATCAAAGGAGTTACTCAAAATAGAATGGGGGCGATATGACAACCGTATATGGCTTGCTGCTGGCCATGCTGATGATGTTGATGATGATGGTAAACCCTAACGAATGTGGAATCCGTTCCACTGCCCGTAGTCGGCTAACACCCTTCTGATCAACCAGGGTAGGGTTTGAAATAAGGGTAGAATAAGGGCGAACCTTCCTTCACGGCGATCCCATGAACTACAAAGCAATTATTGTGCAAAGGGACAATAGGATGAAACATCGATAGAACAAATAAGGCGGGCTAATTGGCATGCAAGTTTTTGGCAATGGTCTAGACTCCACGTGGGATAAACCGGCTGGGTAGAACGACCAAAAGTAAACGAAATAGGGACGGAAAGTGTGACCAGATCAGCGAATGCTATGGGACAGCTCATCGGCCAAGGTGGCTTCATCTGAATTCAGACCGGACCGGGGATGTGGTGTTGTTAATTTCTTCAAAATACTGGTCACTATTCCATCCGTTCCTTTAACTGTATCATTTGACTGTTCATTGTGGTCTCACTAGACCTATTCTGGTGACCAAGGCGAATTGTAAAATTCGTAAGAGTTTGACGTGTTTGACCCCCCATAAATTAGAAAATACAAATCTATCGAACGAGTGTAGCGGGTGTAGCACACAGTGTGTAGCCGAAAATTTTCGTAAAATTGCTCGCTTAAAATTTGACTGGTAACTCCGGGGACGAATGAAACTCTCCTTGCATTATCAACACAGACCGTTGGAGTAATATCATCAAAATTTCTGAGGGTAGATTTTGAATGACCCAAACATCTGGCAAACCGGAACCGCAACCATTTTCCCCAGTAGTTGAAGCCACCAAATCTGAGGGAGTGTTGTTCTCATACCTCATCGTCGCCCTTAGTTCTCGCCGCACCAGACTTCTCATTTTATGTGCATTACATCAGCAGTGAACCAAGGGCTGTTGGAAAAAGCATGTCAATTCATGTGAGGCCATCAAGTGATACGCATAATTCAGTCCAAAACAGGACACCCCAAATCTCATCGCACTACCAACAACCGATGGGTGGTTCAGAGAAACGATAATTTCACAAGATGAGTGAAACTTCCATCTGAGAAGTCACCGCTAGAGGAGCCAGTCAACATGTGGTCATGTAATCTTGTTTCTGCGAGTGGAAGATGAGCGGCGGTCTATCCTGTCCAAGTGCGAGCTGATAACAATGCTGATCAGACGTTGCGGTCGCATGGTTAAGTATTCAAACTACCTGCCGGGATGTCGCCG
This sequence comes from Opisthorchis felineus, assembly GCA_004794785.1. Classification (NCBI taxonomy): domain Eukaryota; kingdom Metazoa; phylum Platyhelminthes; class Trematoda; order Opisthorchiida; family Opisthorchiidae; genus Opisthorchis; species Opisthorchis felineus. Next base: position 198,880 of record SJOL01006431.1, on the reverse strand, counting down.
GTTCGAAACTCCCTGGGGTTTCATGGGGCGAATTCCAATAAGGCTGAATAGCTGTACAGTACCTCTTGGCTTTTCTGCTTTGATTGGTGGCTTCACTTACGGGATGAAATTTCAACTGAATACTCCCAAATCTCCTCACATTACCATAAATCTGGAGTCAGTTTTGACATCACTGAGAACATTTATCCACAAACTACTGCGCTGGAGTAAATGACTGATCTTCCTCCCCCCCACCCAGTTCAGTTCGACGTTTCCTTATTTCATTTTGCAACTTGCAAGTTGGACAGCTGCTGTTGACGTCCTGTGAGCTTAGTTTGGAAGTCGGTCGTCGTTTTAAATGGGTTTTCCGCGGAAGAACTCATCCTCAAGTTAGCTTTTTCAACACGGATAGGATGGACTGCATATCCGAACTGTTTACTCCTCGGAGACACCGAGATTTTCCCCATCTACTTGTCCCTCCCTATAAGGAACACTTGTCATTCGCACGCTTCGCCATACATTTTTATATAGGCCTGTTTAATTGCAGAGGTGTATCTCAAGCCATTTGGAGCTAAAGTGGCCTACCATTATCGATTTGTGCTCACAGCACTAATTTCTTTAAATATACATCAAATACCAGCGCGTGCTTTCGAAAAACTCTCCAGTAATAAGAAATTCAGCAACAGCATGGAATGATATAAGATCTTCACCGTCACGCTCGAAAATTGATGAATGGTATTCACTTCCGGAGTGTGAGCCTGCAAAATAATTGGTTGTGTAGTTTGGAACAACAATGAAAATTACTTTGTGAGCTACGCCCAAATTTCCGGAGTGTTCTCATTAATTTCCAAGAATAAATTTGCAGCTCGTTCACAGGATAGACAGGATGTCAGGATGTTGATGGACACATCGGCATATAATGCAGCCGGTTGTTTACAATACACTATAAGCATCGACCTCTTGCAAAGGAAAAAATTGTCTTAAACCATTCTAGAGTCATCTATATAATTGGTTTTATGAAAAACAGGTTGGTGTTTGGGACGACGGACTCATTCGTATCATCCAGATGGAGACTCTTCTTGTGGTGGTTACTCACATCCTCCTACTCAGGGTGCTGGGCTGCCTGTAGATCCGTCAGTCTCGAACTGTCCTGCTAAAAGACAGTGCCCTTTTTACCTGAATGAATGGGTCGTCCCGCCGCTGCAGCAGATTGCAACCTTGTTCTTCGCTTACCAATCACCAATCAAGGCTTTCGCTTGTAACGTATCTCTGGGAATCTATAAGAAAAATACTGAGGTGCACTCCTGAGTGACTCAGATTTCTTGTAATCAGCCTGGTTTTGGAGATGAAGTACGTATCATCTTCAAGCGGAATCGAATCATCTACCTCTCTGATCGATTATTAGCCTGAACAGGTGATATAACACTTTCCGTTGCCTTGCTGAGCACCACTCAAGGTCAGAGGGCCACTCTCTAAGGTTTTGGTAGTGAGCCCTACGTATCGTGGGACGGAACTCCGATTGTGAGCCCAGCTTTCTCGTGGATTGAATAAGTTGAGGTGCCTAAGAAAAACTATACGGTCGTGAAAAATTTTCAACCGGTGTATTTCTGCCACTATTGCTATATTGTTCTCGAACAACAATACTATTAAAACATAAGGGTTATTTTCTTGCCATAGTGCTCACAAGGTTGCTGGAAACTCCTCGAAAGCTCACTACCGGTTTCATCCTTCTTGGGGCTCATCAGGTAGTCACAGTCCCCAAGTTTCCAGCATGTTTTACTTGGACACCGAATTGTAAGCAATGGGCGAAGTACACACATCTGCGAAGTACATCGGTGCCTTTATGTAATACGTAATATTCTGCGACATCTTCAGTGGTGTACCAAAGGAAACATGAGGAGGTTTTCGTGCAGCACATTCAGTTGGAGAACACCATAGACACCACACCACCTTTATTTGCGTCTCTGAATAAAACTCGCGTAATTGACAAATGAGTTTTGGCTTATTTTCCTAAGATTGGATGCCTCCATGCGAGGCATACACTTTGATATTCTCCTAAGGCCAATTAGACCAGGTAAAATGAGACGATTTCTAATGTTGCTGATGGCACCACCAAGCTGACTATCCTAAATTTGAGTTCTTCGTAAGTAATGGGTTGAGTCAACAAGGGTACACAGTGTCCAGAAAGTGTGTCAAAGGGGCCTCTTTGAAGCTACGAAAGGCCTAGATCATACACGACGTAGTGCCTATCGTGAAGAGACAGACTTGGCACGACTTTCGAACATGCCTTAACTGTTGAATGAAAGGATGTAAGTAGCTGATCGATGCCCATTTCCAATCGACTGTTTCTGCTTGTGACCCGTTGTGTGCTGCCTTAACAGGGGTAGTAAGCATATTGGACGGAGACCATACGTGGTAAAAACTCACGTGAAAAACAATACTGGCCAGGCCTATATTATCTTTTCCGCACATTTTTCGCTGAAAAACTATTGACCCGAGGAACTTACCTCGAATCATGGGTATGTAGATGGTTTCTCTCTCTCTCTCTCTCTCTCTATCTATCTATCTATCTATCTATCTATCTATCTATCTATCTATCTATCTATCTATCTATCTATCTATCTCTGAAGCATCAGTTTTGTGGGACATTGCACCTCTAATTCTGGAGCAGGTCACTCAGTTGGCTTAAGTTCGTCCCACGTGGGTCCAGAAGATCCATCGTGTCGGGACTTGTAAAATCTATATATTTAAAATCGCTAGCTGGGTTTTTTTTAAATGTCTGTTACACCTTTATTGATGAAACAACACGTGCACAGCATTTCTAGACGAGGGCCGACAGCCAGTTCTAGGAGGCCTCTACAGAGGGTCCAATCCAGGTCATCAAAATGGAGTCTGCGATGTTAGTCACTGGGCCACTTAGGTCCATACAGCTTGAACACTGCTCAAACGCAGGGAATGCAACATACATTGTTCCACTAGGAGACGAAGGTATCTTGAAAGAAACTACTCATAAGGTTGCTGAGAGCTTTTTGATTGCCCATCACCGGTTTAATCCTTTCAATTGAGGCTCATAAGGTAGAAGAAACTGGCGAACATCCTCCGGTTTCCGTCAACTTTATGTTACAGTCGAACCCAAATTGGAGGAAATTCGCGCTATATTTTCAGATAAAGAACGTCATAAACGAAAGCTTCAGTTTGGATTCACCTGAGTCTCTCGTTAAGACCAAATCAGTGTGCTAATTTCCCTGTGATCACAAAATCTCGGTCGCACAACACTCATTTTTATCTTTGCAACTCGGCTGGTAGTGGAACTGGCTGGTTTGGTTGAACGGATGAAGCCAGTCGTAAACTGATATTTCTCCTTGTTTACACCGTTACTACATTGTATGAGAAGTTAACGAAGCCAGAGTGAAAAATTTGAACGATCTTATCTCTATTCTTTCCTTGGTGAGGATGTAGAACGGTTTGGGGTGATTTGACCACTGAAAGGACTGCATGTTTCTGGATTGATTTACCAAACGTCTGGGGCCTTTGGACAAAGCGTGTTTGGTAAGCACACCTAACGAATGCCCGCAACAACCAACCGTAAACTCGATTTTGCTGAAGTCACGAGGTAAACTTCCAGAACCCTATTTAGTCTTCGGAGGGCTCACAACAAAGCATGGCAGACAGGCAGATAGTGCTTCTTTGATGCACTTTTTCAGGCACAAAGATTGTATTGTCCGTTTAAATAGGAACGTCCCAATATGCAAAGTATTAATCACCAGTGTTCATTGCATGGTTTTATCAGATCAGTGCAAAGAACTGTTGTTCTTTATGAATGAAGACGTTCCGGTAGACAGTTCCTGTACAAAGTGAATTATGGCAAACTTGTTAAGAAAACAGTAATTAATGAAACTCAGGTGAGGAGCACCAGGATAGGTATTGGCTTTTTGTATTTTCGTTTACTGGTCATTTTTACAGGTCATAACCAGATTTGGTTTTTTTTTTTGACCTTCCGCTCATTGCCTCTGCCTAAGCATGGCGCAAAAATTTTTCGCAAATGTGGTTCGACAAACTATCTTAGACGAAGATTCATACTCCGGCCCGTATCTTCATTTGTCACGCAAAGAGAAAATTGCCAACTTTTTCACAGATTTATGTTTGCAATAAATTCAGCATAGAGAGTTTTTCGCTTGTTTTGCACGTTAACGAAATCTTTCCGGCTGTGGGAGGCAAACTGATGACAGTTTCATCATTCATCATGCTGCCGATGTGAAAATTACCGAAAACATTCCCCAACTTTTCGTGCAATCTATGGTCTTGCTTCTTTACGTTGGGCTCATAGTTTTGAACTGCTCCGGATTGGCCAGTTTTCTGTATTTCCAGTTGCGCACCTTGTACTAAGTTCCCCCATACCCCTCGAACGGCGTTCATCCTCGGGGCGGGCCCAAATCGCATCCTCTTGAAAGCGAAACCTTCTTAGGGGAAAGAGGCTTTAAACCTCAGATAAAAGTGTTCGTCACAAAATCTTGATGATCAAGGACGGAACAGAAAACCAGATGAGGTTTTTTTAGGTCACTTGACTATCCGCATCTGGTAATACTGTAGTTAAGTAGTAACAAGCATCACCTGTCTGAAATTTGGCTTGTTCACTTTGCGCGGCAATTTGCCCCTGGCAAGAATTCTGTGAAGTCCTTCCATAGGACACACGGCATTTTCCAGTCTGACTTCCTTAGCCAAATTTTTCGGTGTTTAATTTTTCCAAGGTGAAGGGTTCCCTTGTTGGATTGTATATTTTTTCGTTTTTACTGAGGTCTTGTTATACTACTACCCTTCCGGTACCTATCTACAGTGCCACCTAGAAGAAGCAGTAAGAGATAAGGTTACTTCCTGCTGATCCAGTTGTTCTGTTCTTTTGTTGACGCAATCACTCACATTTTTCTCAGTAGGGGAGAAGACACCTATGCTTTCTTTGAGCCAGAGATGGCGTCTCCGATTCTGGGAAGAAGCGAGGAGACTGGTCTTTGAACTTGAAAAATGCAGTTTCGACCAGATGTACGTCATTTTGCCCACTTCAGACGTATTCTGATAACGTCACTGTCTTGTGATGCCGTAAAGTTCAGGTAGTTTGGATGGGCATAAACAAACGTGGTTGGCGTTGATCACCAGCTACCAATGCATGAAAGTGAATGCCTCGACAGATCCAAAGTGTTTCCATGCAATGTTTAAACGAAACTGACTGTTCCCTGTGTAGCTTCGCATGTAGTTGTATTCTTAAAACCAGCCACATATCGGTTATTGGATTCTTCGAGAAGCCCAACCCCATTGCACATGTGTGATATTGATTGTTCAAAAAGGTTGAAGAGGTTTCCACGACGACTTCTGCGCTGCACTGTTGGCTGAACAGCTCACTTGAATATCTTGTGTACGACAGATTAATATGCACAAGAATTTCAGATACAAGAATGGCCGATCTTATCAAGAAGGCACTATTCTACCTTCCTGCTGACGAAGTCTCAAAACTTTTGGAACGTATTTCACTGAGCACCATGACCATGTTTCATTGTTGTTAGTACTGGTCTTGAACCCACTCAAAGGCTAGTCCAGTTCTGACTTGGCATCTCGTTAATTTTCACCAGTCAGAACATGCACACTGACCATACACTTCTTCATACACAGGCATATTAGAATCGGCTCTCGTTCACGACGACAATCTCGTAGCCTAAGGACAGTTTGCCTGATGTCTCAATGGCCTATCACCTCCAAATGATGAGTCTCAATAAGAGCGAAAGTGGCACTACAGAGACACCACATGGGCCACAATCACTCAACTACTGATGACAACGATCTCTGCACACTGAATTTTTCGTTATTCGCCAACGGTTTTCCTATAGTCTCCAGTTAAAATCACGAAAGACGTATCAGGGGGGCAGGACATCGTTAACATTGAAAAGATGGCACTGGTAGCAAATTCGTTTGGAAAGCAAGGTTGACGTCGCGAGGTCTACTTTTACGGACGCACCGACTCGCCGCCTCGGCTAAACCCATCACGGCACACTACAGCCGCTTGCACGCCCCAATGAAACCCACGAGCGATCGTCCGTGCTCCGCTGCTGTGATTGGTTCGGTATTGTCCAATCAAATGTAAACAGGCCAGGTGGGATACAGCCATCAGCTGATCTGCGTCAGACGAAGCGAGCCGCCATGTGCGCGCCACTGGTCGACTCACTCTGTGTGATCAATCGAGTTACTGCTCCCTTATTGAGCATTGCCCAGCCCCGCCCACACAGCTACCAGACTATCATAGTGTGCGAACGTGTGCAATAAATCGGCTGAGTGAGCGCCCTTGGTTTCGTGCTTGCCAGCCAGTGGACTATGGTGTGTGCAACATCAGTTCACCGGAATATTTGTGCTTATTCAGCTGTACTGGGACTAATAAGAAGACTATAAATTAAAAAGGCTCAATAAATGACGGACAGGTCGGAGGTCATGCGGCGAAGGCACACGAAATCATGTAAGTTCATCTACTGTGTATGTTGCACTAGTGTCGTAGCAGTTTGTTACCTTATTTCACGTCGTCGATTTTCATTTGCACGATTTCGGTCCTGTGAATTCCAGGTCCCTCTACTCACCCAGAGTGCTACTGTGCTTAATTCTAAAGGGACATACCACCGTAATAAAAATACGATGATGTCGGTCAGCCCACAATGATGTGTACATTTAGCACTCGGGAGGGGTGTGAAACAGCTAATTCCGACGATTTTTATCACGAAATTGAAATTGTCATATAAGACAGCCTCAAAAGTAGAACTCCGGAAAACGGTACACGTACTAGCCCTATCTGATCAGTTTGACCTGATTGAGTATAGCTCCTGAGCACCACAAGTTACTAAACGGATTCTGAAAGCATGTTAAAAGCTTAGACGAATTATTTGCATGCTCTTTTCAAACTCCCCACACTACTGAATTAAACCCCACTTCCAACCAAGTAACCTAGACGTAAAGTAAGGTTTTTCAATTGGAATGTTAAGGAATGCTATCAAAGCCAGTTTTTCGGCTCCTGATAAGCAAAGTGTTGGTGCTGGAAACGTCCCCGACTCGGCCATATTCTCCATGGACATCCTTACTTGATCCCAGTAGAACACTGGGCAAATTAAACATGGATCAACTAGCTTTAAAGACTCCTTGCATCCATCCACATTGAAATGTTAAAATTGTTTTGATACACCGAACACAGACCTAGTCTTGTCAGCATTAAACTATGGAACAAATCCCAGAGATAACCTAGTTGATGGCTCCATCACCAGTTAAATGTCACAGAAATGCTAATATTTATATATCGCGTATAACGAGATTGTCGTGAATGTTCAAAACAAAATGCTCGTAGAGATATCCCGATACTGGAGGTGTCCTTCGAGCGGCCACTTCCACAGACCAAGATTCTGCAAGAATAGCAAATCGCGTTTTTCCGTTTTCTCCGTAGCACATGTTGGTCTACCACATTTTCACCAAAGATATAGGTCAGGTGATGTGTGCAAGAGTTAACATGGAGCTTTATAAGATGTGCGATGAACCGTCCTTCGGCTGATGTCATCGCCGCTTGCCTGTCACTGAAACATCCAGGCGTTCAGCGCGGCAACGTTTTGCCGCACTCTCCAAAAATTGAACAGAATGACGCCTCTCGAAAAGCCCATGTGCATACTGCAATCCGATGAACGTCTTCGAATCATCCACTGACATTCTCAAGTGGTACTACAACAAGGCGCGTAAAATATTGTAGTCAGCGAGCGGTTTGAATGTGTCCAACGAACAGCATATTCTATTGGCAGATTTTTTTCAACCGAGGACCAATTCGAAAAACGTTCGCCTCTGATATCCGACCGACCAATGTGTTTGGATCTCCCTCACTACAGCGCACCGACTCACCTCTCAGATCACTTGGATAATTGTGCCGCATCTTAGACCACCTCACCTTCTGTTGATACGCGCACCCGTCGATCCGTCATCATCGTCGTCGTTCAGTCATAGCACACTTTCGGTGCCTAACTGCCATGCCACCCGAAGGAAGCACGAGGGCTGGGATACTGTCAGGTTGCCCAAGCCTAGACAGGGGAAATCGAGAGGCAGAGGTCGGGTTCGAACTACGGACCACCTTCCAATCAGTAAATTCGCGTTCTAACCAATGAGCCATCTCACCCGACCCGTTGAGGCGCATCAGCGTTTCCAAAAGGCCAGTCCAGGTGTTAGACATGCCATAATAAGTTGTGTGCACGTGCGAATACCTTCAGAGGAAGCGTATCCGACGCACCTGATCTTGCAAACCGAACATCGGTGATTCACCGGGGGGTAGGTAAGCGAACCACCGTGTCGGCCGACCGGTAGCTTACCTCTGCGGGATGAAAGTAAGGCGGGGCTGGTCGTACAGTCGCCGTGCCGCGTCGAATCGACTACAAACAGACTTTGACAAGTCAACCAATGATCTTTACGCTCGTTTGGTAGTTTTCACACCCCATTAGCCAGGATCCAGGTGAGAATTGCATGCTATAACTACGAGGCTGCTTCAAGTAAGCCACAAGCCATGCAACCGATTGAGATGCAATATGGATTGCACAAACATCCAATGTACAAACTCATCAAAACACTAGTAATCAACTCCAGACAGAAAGAAGTCAAAAAAGTCTAAATGAAGTAACATGTTCCCGGGGACCTTTTAAGAGTTTTAGTGTTAAGGTTCTAGTATGGTTGTTTCATTGATTGGCTGAGGCAAACTTTTCTATTCCGTCCGAATCTAGCTCTAAATCTGCATGGTATTTTCCGCTCAACATGAATCATTTTCGTCACTGACCTTTCAAAGGTTCCGATTAGGAGTTGATGCTGTTGTCATTAATAAATATACTTTGGAATAGTGTTGCTGATGGGCTGCGAAACTGACAGCTATGTAGGCACCTTCACCCAAAAACAACTAAAATGCCGCCCATGAGGAAAGCACTTTCGCTACATGGATTTTTTCGAGAGCAACTTTACCCACTCCCAAAGAAATTCGTTCCGCCGGCCAAAATGAGGAACTTACGGAACCACCCAACACGGAAAGAACAGGCCAAAGAGATAAAATCTGTACAGTGACTGAGGTGATCAGCGCTAAGACGGATTAGTCCGCATCATCAGTTTTTCTTAGACTGCTTTGCGATGGTATTTGACCACATTCCTCCTGAAAACACCGATCGGTCGATGAAGAACTTGAAGGTGAGAGTTATCGTTGGGAATAGATACCTAGTTTTACCATGATACACCGTGTTGGTTATCACAAAATGATTTTTTCTCCTTAGGATTCATTTTTGGAGATTATAGTACATCTTCCCGGGGGCCGAAATTTTGTTTCTCGATGAGCAAATGGGACGCTGCAATGCCATCTGCTGCGGTGTCGCCAGTGTTTATGAAATCTGAGGCCCCCGATGTTAGGTTAAGTTTTACGAAAAGAAGGGATCGATGTTCGAATCGATGCATTACCGTTCTCACAATAACTGCAGGCGCCTGTATTGGAAACACATATTTGTAGTAAGATACTCCTGAAAGATACTTCTTTAAAATCATCCTGGCAGTTAAGATAAATCAAGTTAACTATTGGCTTGGAGTGGTCGTCACTCCCGAGATAATGACTTGTCTGCATGCTTACCTGGTCCTCCGAACAATAAAATCATGTATGCACGTTACTGTGTTTGTGCTGGTACAAATAAGCTGAACTATGGGCATCAAATAATGTTGTTATCGAGACGCATTGAGCGACCGATTTTACTGGCCCACCACTACATCATCCATCTGGAAACCAACAGAAGATTTTGTTTTTTGGGAAAAATATTGTCTCCTGTGTCATTTATCGATAACAAGCAATACGAATTCATGGATTTGCTATTTTCTAGGAAGTAGGGACAGACGCAGTTGATAATCTGTCACATAAATGCCTTCCAAAACCTTCTTCGACCTTATGTGGAGGACACATTGTTCTGGTGATTTACGTGTACCCCAGTTCTGCGAAGTTTTACCCTATTTGATGTCTCCTCAAGGTTTGCACATCATAAACCAGAGACTCGGCTGGATCAGTTCAGTCTCTCGTGAAAACCAAATTGATTTGCAAATGAGTGTATTTGTTGAAATCAGTCCAATTTGGGTTCAAGTAGAACATAAGATTGACGGAAACTCGGGGACTGCGCCTACCTGATGAGCCCCAAGAAGGACGAACTCGGTCGTGGGCTGTTGAAGAGTTTTCAGCAACCTTGTAAGTAGTTGCCTTTATGAAAATATACTTCGGATCGTTGTTTCCCAGACTAGATTTTAAGGACCCCAACATGCAAGAAAACTAGCGTCATAAGAAGGCGTGAAAGAAGCACACTTTACCTGCCGTGGGTTATGTCCAAGACGGATCGTTCCACATCGGTTCAGCTAATGCCCATAGCACCGTAATCACAACAGCACCACCAATGACCAGTCATTTATTGACCTTCAGCAACGTGATGACTCATGGCTTCTGAACCCCAACACACACAAAAATCCTGTTTTACAGACAAGATCTCTAGCACAACAGTTGTTGGTACCCCGCACGTGGTGGTGTCACGCGCGCAACTAACTTCCTCAGGTACGTCAAGCAGCCGAGCACTCGTGTGCGTGCACTTTCCAAAGAGTTAATCATATTCCGCCAATGTGACAACGGCTCTTGCATTTGCCTCAGCATCCATCCGACTGTGCCGTTGTCAGAATGTGCAAGATGAATTTCTCCCGTTTGTGGTTCGTTTGTGTCGCCCCCTCCAACCCTCACACGTACTTCCAGCCACATATCCAGTCCGTTGTTTTTTTCTTCATCAAAACAGTTCTATGTTGTGTTGGACTTTTCTCGAGATTTGCCAGATTTAACCAATCTGTCAGTATGCGCACGCGCGCACTCGTGGAGTTTTGGAACCAGGTGAAATATTCCCCGCTGCTAGGGTAATGTGATAAATTTGCTTCCGAATCGGGACTTTTGGCGTACCTGAACGTTGGTCTAGTTGATTTATATTCAGAACGTGTGTGCCAGATTTCTTGCTGTTTCTTGCAAGGCACAATACATCTGGTGCAGAATCATTATAACGGTCCGTTCTCTCCATCCCTCTTCAGTTTTCGAAACATCTGCTGAGATTGATTGTCTGCATTAAATGAACTCACCAGGGGGCACTATGATACAATCTGGCTCCAGTGAAATTACTTATAAAGAGGTCATGTAACAGGAGTGATCCGATTTTGTTCCAATCTCGGATTGATTACTGACACTAACTGATGTTCAGGTTCAACGCGTTGATGGTTGGTGTACGGGGATTCCCGGTACCAGTGATTTGCATTCATTCAGAATAGTGCATACCATGGGGTATGGATGGTTCCAACCCAAACCCACTCAAACACGCACTGATGATGTCCCTTCGAATGGTCATGAAACGTTTGCAAGTTAACTGCCAAACTACGCGAACCGATCAACAACCACCTGGTCAACTACCAATCAATATGCTCAATTCAGAAATGGCTAACATACACTTCAGTTTATTTATCCTCAAAGCCAAGTCAGGAAAACGTTTTCCAGCGTACAAAATTGCGTTGGACTTGGAAAGGCACATGGAAACCTGGAAATATGAGGGCGGATGCGGAAGTTTGGTGTTGTACACAGTTTGTACAGCGAGAAACCGTCGCCTCAGACTGTCCAGCGAGAAGCCTTTATTAAGCAGTTATTGGGTCATGTAGAGGAGGGCGAACTAGAAGCAAAGTTGAATTTGGGTTTTGACTGAATGCTATAAGTTGAGACGACCTTCGAAAAGGATGTAGGAGGAGGTGGTGCAGAGTCCTCAGAGAAGAATTATGACAAGCGTTACTGTGAATACTGACCACATATCGTAGTGCGTCCCGTGATATTCCAGTGCATGTTGAAACCTGCTTCACGGACCGCACGATAAGGCGGTAGTCTTTCTCAACTAGCCTACGGAGTACAACAATGGAGCAGTAAATTAATGTCAAGCTCCATATAAGGCAGATTGGCGTGACCTCTTCTATGACCCTTGCTAAAGTTGAGTCTCTGTCGGGCTCAAAAACACCCTTTTCATGTCTAAATCGACCGAAGGCGTTTTTTTGTGTTTATTCGGTTCGATCTTCCTGTCGCGGTGAATGGGACTCAAAGTGGATTCAACTGATCTTCTAGTCAGTGACGGGAAGCCTGTACAGAACTCTGTGTGCTTTTGGCGAACTTTTCATGGCCTTGATGTTTATTACTTCCAGATGTTCCACTTTAGCCGCAGATTCAAGCAATAGGTCCAATCCGTCTCCAGCTGAGTCATTAGTTCCCCCCTCCTAAGATTTTCCATCCTTGTTTTAGACATCAGTGCTAATAATAGTAATCAGGGTGACTTTCAACAATGGGATGGTTTTTTACACTGTCAATAAAATGTTGATTTACTTGTTTTGCCGCCACCCATCCTGATTCGACCAATTCGTTAATCCGTTTGACTAAATACCCCATTCGCGTTAGTCCTTGGTCTTCCCTATCGATCGCTGTATGCGCGCAGCCGTAGTTATAACCTGAGCATAGCTCAGGTCTTTGCGTCAATCTGCTAACAATGTGCGCCTGTGACTAGGATCGATAAGTCACGACCATTTGAGCATAACTCAGCTGGTAAGTTTTTTGTTGTTCAAGCGAAGTACTACACCAACCGCAGTAATGTAACTTGACACCAGTCCTTTGGGAGGGATAGGCGAGTCTAATTTGGTGGTTTATTCAATCAAACACCGTACACTTTAACATGTTCGAAGCAGTTTCGGAAAATACGAACCTTTTGCAATTCATGAGTGTCTGGGTACGGCTCACCGACACGCTTTTGAGGATGCCGCGCCGTCCTTAGATCTAACATCACGGTCTCGTGCGCCACATTCTATTCACATAGTGCGAACTTCCATCCACATTCTACTTGACGGGTTGATTGACCGACCAGACGTGACGAACTGATTGATTGCTTGATTGATTGACTGACCGACTGATTCGTTCTGCTGTTATTATCCAACGGCCAGACGTGAAATACTGACCTATACGTTGTCGCGTGTGCAGGTGGGGGAAAGTCTGTACCTTACGCGTTTGTTCCTGTCCAAATAACCATGGTTACGGTAACCTGCATATAGATGCATCTCTTTTGGTCTGACACAGGTGCACAGACTGCGTTGAGGTAACTGTGTGCAACATTTGAACTCCCGGTATGTTCATTGTGCTTGTCGACCCACAGTCCTCAGTTCACGCGTTGAAGCAATGATCTACATTCACCCAGCTGTTCAGCTTAACTCAACGGACGTTTGTACAAAATTGGACCCGATTCAGTCTAGCTTCGCAGTCTTTCAGGCACACATTCGCTGTGCAATGTTTTGGCATTTAAGTACAAAGTATTCCGTTAACATGTGTGCAGCAGACCGCAAGCAGCTTGTTTTGTGTTACCGTTTTCGAGAGGGAATTACTAGACCGTTTTTCGATTTCCTTTAGAAGGTTAACAAAGGCATATAGCTTTCCCAACACCGCGGTTAACCCCAAGTGAACAAGCCTCAAATCGCCTTGCGTATGGCCGTTCAGAAGTTTCCCATCGTATCACAAGAGACCTTCAACATGTGTTTTGCAGGTTCGCAAGTTGACTCGCTTCTTACTCCCGCTATATCATTGTTCGATAGATGAGCGTTTTTTGCTGTCCTGCGACACATGTGACGCCGATGTGACTTCAGTCTGTCTCTCATTAGCGGTGTGGATCGAAGGCTTAGCCACCGTGTGCACAGGGTAGGTGGAAACTTTCAGTATTTGGTCGTTGGTGTTCCCGGGTCTGGTGGGAATCCGGGATCATTACTACTCTGATACGTTAGATGATTTTCTGAGAGAGAAACTTTCGTGATAAAGGAACTGGTCACGTTACCAAGGTTACGCGCCCAAGTCATGTCAGAGAATCATCTGTCTCAGAGTTGTTCTTGCTCAGTCATATGTGGTTGAAAACGACCAAAAGGCGAACAGTCTATCATCTGTCAACGAAGTGTGGAACCCTTGGCTGGTAGGGTTAACAACTTCCGCTTCCGCGGTTCGGAACCCAGGAAGTAACAAACTAATGGTAAGCGATAGTCAGGCGAGGATCAGCTGGCCAGCGGCGCCTCCACATTAAGAGTGTATTCTTTCGTACTCAAGATTCCAACTTCCTACTTCACCACTGGTGCCTCCATATGTCCATTACTGCGCAAGGACATTGGGTAAGATGTATACAAATCAAGCCGAAATGGACGTCACATTGTGACTGACACTTTCAACCGACTATACCGGCTAGAAATACACTCCACCAAAAATCCAAGTGAGTATTCGCCAAATACACTCGTTTACAAACTAATTTTGTCTTAAGGGGAGACTCACCTGAATCCCAGCTGATAATGTCCCAAGAAGGATGACATTGATCGAGGGCGATAGAAGAGTTTTCGCCAGCCTTGTGAGTGGCGTGCCCCCCCCCCTTCAAGAGTATATACTGCGATATCTCGAACATCACAGCAACTGAAGCCTGAAGCGGCCTTTGTGCAGTACATTCAGTTGCTTAGAGACATCATAAACGAGAGATTCATCTGGGATTCGGCTGAGTCTCCTTTTCACACCAATTTCATTTGCAAATGAGTGTAATTCGCGAACTGTGCGCAGTTTGGGTTCAAGTAGAACATTGAGTTGAGGACAAATCCGGGGCTGCGCCTACTTGATGAGCCCGAAAATGGACTGTCACGAACCTTACAAGTGGTATGTTCCGTCAAGCAAACACAACTGAATGTCAGCAAAATACACTCATTTGCATACCAATTTGTTTTTCACGGGTGACTCAACTAAATCTGTCATTTATGATGTTTATAAGCAATTCAATGTGCTTCTGAAGAAGAGCATCATAAACGAGAGACTCAGTTGGGTCTCCCGCGAAAACCAAGTTGGTAAATAAATGAGTGTAATTTCTTTCAATTTGGTTTCTAGCAGAACATGAGGTTGAGGGAAACTTGGGGACCGCGCCTAACTGATGAGCCTCAAGAAGGGCGAAACCGGTCGTGGGCTGTCGAAGAGTTTTCAACAACCTTATGAGTAGCGTCTATGCAACGTCTATGCAACTGAGTATCGTTGTTTGCAACTCTCATCCGATAGGATCTAACAATTTTACTGGTGACAGGGACAAATGGGAACAAGTCGCATGGATATTGCAGGTTTATTCGAGTCAGTTGCGCGCTTGCCTCATGTGCCAGATGATCAGGTGCTAAGCGAGGTGACTGCAGGGTTGTTTGACATATACAAGGAACTCGAACCGAAGAACTCGCACAAAGACACGAGGAATTTCTAGATAAGCACGGTTTTCAGGTTCATATTGGGTTAGTCTTGGTGGAAGTCTACCCTGCGCTCAGCTTATTTAAACAGGTTCCGAAGCTGACGATAACATAGCAATGAATTAGACATTTTTATGAGTACAGTTTACAATTATGTTGGGTGCCTCATTTTTTTCAGACAACGATATAATTCTGATAAGTGTCGAGTCTGTGCTTATCGGTTGACGTCGCTCCGTTCTGGATCGACCTTGTTAGCTTCGGTTGTCTAGGTTATTCGAACCCGAAATCTGAAATCACTTTCACCTATCTGACATTCGTGGTTTGGGGGCGAGATGGCTCAGGTGGTTAGAGCGCAAATTTACTAACCAGAAGGTCCGTGGTTCGAACCCGACCTCTGTCTCTCGACTTCCCCTGTCTAGGCTTGGGCAACCTGGCTGCATCCCAGCCCTCGTGCTTCCTTCGGGTGGCATGGCAGCTAGGCACCGAAAGGGTGCTACAGCTGAACGATTATCTTATCATTCGTGGTTTGATGCAGTTAACAAACAGTACTAGGTTCACCTGGTTAGGATAGAGCTCGAGATCCCCTTTAACCCTGCCTACCCCCGATAAGTTGGACCACTGGGTGACTGAACCGTTGAAACTCCTGAAAGATATTTTGTTATCGTATCCATGTCTTTATATTTAAACGCCCACACCATTCCTTCATAACTTGGGGCTGTTTTTCCACTCCCCTGACTAGCTATGTTGTTCGCCTTGACTTAGTCTATCTACCAGACTAGAAGGTAACTCCACTTCTTGATGCTGTCCTATGAACAGTTGTCGGGGGCTGATAAGATTTCGTTATAGTAAAAACGTTAGTCTGTACGGATAGTTCCCTTAGCCTTCCGATGTACTGGCATGAGGTAGCCCTTTGAGCAAATGACGTTGTACGATTAACCCCTGAGCCTGCCGTAATTTGGGGTTGTGAAAAACTCCAACAACTTGACGAACACCTTTATGGCTGACAGAACATCCGTCTCCCCGATTAAACTTGTAACCAACTTGTAATCAACCAGGGGAACCTATCCTAGTTAGTTCACCGACCGTCCTGCGCTACCCGATGCTGCCGTAGATTGTGTCTGTTCCAATGGCTTGTTGACGAATTCCCCATACAAAATTTAGTGGTTGGAAGAGTAATCTGGAAATTTTTATCGTCATTTCCCTTTCGTTCGCCATGCCCTCTAAAACTTTATTACTCGGTCATCATTTGTATGGCTTACTGCTAGTCTCTCATCCGAACAGAATTTAGTGACAGAATGGCCTTTCCAGTAGCCCAAATTCACATTCAGTTCGGGATGTGCCATGTGACCAGCCTGTCTGTCACGTGACCGGTAGCTATGTACGTAAAGTGGAATCACTGCAGATTAATCCGACGCTTCCAGTTAGCACCTATCAGATGATGCACTATTTGCTTGAGTAAACAGACCAGGCTACCCTCTGTGCTGACCTAGCACACATGGGCCTATTCGGCCCAGTCACCTGTTTAGCTGTTGTTTACCTAAGCCATGGCACACGTAGTTTTCAGACCTACAGAGCAAACTGACTGACTGCTTGATTGATTCATTGTCGATTGTTTGATTGTGCCTTGGTAACCTAAGCACAGACAGGGAGTGTAACGCAATATGTGTTGATTCAGTGACTCAGTTTGTTTGTTCATGGTCAGCCTTATCACCTCCGTTGTAACTTGAACTATCTGCGGCCTTGTACCATTTTTTCCTCAACCAAACTGAGGTGCTCTTTGTTGGTCAGAAGTTTGTTTAACTTGCGACTAAATCGTTTTTTTGCAGTTTGCAACTGGACACAAGCGTGCACTGATAGCCAGATATCTAATGATTGTATGCACTGACACAAACGACAAAACCTTCTGCTTCGGTGTTCAATTTCGCTGCAGAAACGATTTTTAAGTCGATCTGACAGCTCGATTGTATGGTTTAAATTGACTGCCAAATTTCATGACCTCACCGACCCGTTTGAAAGAACTTGTAGATAGGCTTTGATTCCAGTGGACACGAGTATTTTGTGGATAACCGGTACAGCTAGATCGGTCGATCATTCTGTTGACAGTTGATAGGCTTTGAACGGACTTCTAAAACACTGCTACAGTGATAGACGAATGTGTCGTTCAACGGAAAACATCGGTTGTGTTGCTCGGTCTGCGGTGTCTTCAAAGCCTGATTTCCTCAGACTAACGAGAGGAATCGTTTACCCGGTGAATAGCGTGTAGCACTAGTGGCGGTGGTGTACATCTTTTAAAGCCTGCAGAATTTCAGACTACTACGTGTCCTAGCATTATGGATTTTCACGCCCAAGGTGTTACGAATTTTCCCACTCATTCTCGTTCACCAATGTGTAGCACAAATAACAAGGAATCTGATGTAGCACGCAGATTAAAGTGGGGGATTTTTCGCTGGTTAACTTTGTAGTTTTTCAAATCCCACCCACCACCGTCCGTGAAACGGTAAATCAATGTGAAAGACCGCATACTGTTTACAGATGTTGACGTTTTGACAGCAACGGTCTTGTACTGCTGGTTTGACCTTGCTGACAGAACTGCTTCATCCTGTCTTCCAGTTCCACCTGAGTGCTGAGTGTCGTGAGTGACGGGATGCACCTGACGGTACCAACATGAGGGTCTAGATCAATAATGCCTCCATCTTTCCGTTTTGTGGGTTTGGTTAAATCCCGTGCGTCTTCGATCGTTTCATGGGATCAATACAATCCAGAGAGTGGTCGTCTTTTCGGTCCGGACACAAAATAGTTCGACGGTTACGGAGACAAATGCACGTTGTGTCTCAATATCTTTCGAATAATTATCGTAGACCGCAGCCGCTCGACTGACGATTATTCACGCCTGGTAGACCAAGTCCATCTCGCGTGATGGCCTGGCGAGGGAACTCTCCGGACTCGACTCGCCTGAGTCACGTGAGGATGAAAGTCGCGTTGGTTGAATTGCCTGGTAAAATAAGTTACCCGAAACACTTTGAATGATGTTGTTAATTTTCGCGTTTGAAACACCCTGTTTGAAAACTACAGCTGAACCGTTTAAAGTAGTTATTTCAATAAACGGCTTCATAGTGGTATTGTTGGAAACGAAACCCTGTTTCCATGACTGGGCATCCTGATCAATTTTTTCAACACCCGTTTTGGGGTAAAGCAATCGTTTGCACAAAGCCTCATGGTTAAAATAGGTTGCGTTCGAAGAGTAACAGCAAATAATCTGTCTGATTTCAGCTTCTCCTGTTCGAAGAAAAGTCTGTCGTGGTAATTGAAGTGTTTTTCTAACGTCCCTCAAAGCAGTTATGATTGTTCAAGCGTAGCATTCTGTGTTGAATCTTTTCATGTTCCGTCAATGGTCAGATCCACTAGGCCGGTTATTGTTGTTATCTACTGAATCCCATGTGATTTATGCTCACTGGCGCGTTTAGTAATAGGTCTGACTCGTATTGTAGGCGGTTCGTGCATGAAACATTAAACGCGTTGCATGCATTTCACTGAATTAGCTGACGAACCTTTCCTCGTAGATTCGAAACTCGAAGTGTGAAGTCGACTTGTACTTTGTATGAGCGGCAAAAAGGTACTTGGGGGGTGGACTCGGTCACCGGAAGGAGCTCTGCTAACCAAGCTACCGAGGAAGCTACTCATCGGCACCCCTTTGAACTTCACATGATTTGTCTTACGGTTCACGGATTACTAGCTGGTCTTTCAGCACCATCAGTCAGCCTCTAGTGTGAATTCCACGACGGGTCAGACTGCCTATATCGTTGAGATACCCAAAAGACGATCTACCAATTATTTAAAGTAGCATGTTACACTACTAGTTTGCCTATACTGTATGCCAATTCTTTCAAAAGCATCGGCACAATAGTGTTGTCAATATTAAGAAAAGGACAAAAAATATATTCACTCGGTTATCCAGACTACTACCCGCTAAAAGCATTGCAACGTAAGTGTGGCAACAACAGCAAAGTTGATGTACAACTTCTCGCTTGCTTAGATGTACGCATCAGCCGATTTTTGTCCCTCATTTGGTTCGCTGAGTTTGCGACGCATAATTAGCGATGTTAGCCAAAGTATGATGGGCCTAGAGAGAGAGAGAGAGGTAATTGTTTTCGTCGTGTTAACAGCCCACATCTAGCCTTTTTCTAACTTGATTGTAGTGATAGGATTCGTTCTCCCTGTGATCACCGCACAGTGGTGTGTGCGTGTATGTGTGCACGCAACAGGTGGAATAAAACGGAAACGGGAGATACGTGGTCTATGGTTGTCGCGAAAACTGAACCGGATTAGAATCAAACCATCCAGCCATTCAGATGTGGCGTCCTTGTGATCCATGCCTGCTGCGCAGGAAGTGCGATGGCTGAGGTACTGCCTGACTGCCCAAGCCTAAACAAGATCAATTGAGGTGTCAGGTTGAACTCGAGCAACAGAGCTTCCGGTCATCTATTACCGTCTATGGTATCTCAGATCGGGATGGAAACCAAGCCGCAGTCATCCTTGTGATTGCATTGTCTCTGCCAGCTCGCTTGTGTGTTCTCGTAGGGTGGGGTGGTGTAATCGGTTACTTGACAGTGTATAGAATTCACGACAAGATTATAATTACCCTGGACTGTTGCGCCACAAAGGCATTAGTAGTGAGTACGGTTCATTTTAAATGACATCTATGAAATACAGAGAAAAATCCGGGTCAGGGATTATTTTCTACTTTCGTACAACAACATTTGGGTTGCGAGATAAGCAAAACTGGTACGGTTTAGTATATATTTCTCAAGCCTACCTGAACGGTACTGATCGGCTCCAATAATAAAACCGATTTTTTTCTAGAAAAGCGGCTCATTTAGCAAGTCGCATCCTGTGTCAGACAAATTTCAAAGGCTCTTGTCACACGTGAATCAACCAGTTGTCAGCATTCCTCTACTTCATATATTATGGCTGACTGTCTACCTATAACGCCAGTCTTCGCGCGATATGCAAATTGGCTAACAATTTAAGGCTCTTGGGTCAGTCGAGCAAAAAGCCTATTTTAATTGCTAGGACGCTTCTAGTCACTTATTGAAAATGATCTCTATCATCCTCAGCGTCGTAAGCAACGCCTGTGGGACTGAGCAATGCTAGTAAGTTCCTCGCCAACAGACAAAAACAATAGGGCGATAGTCAAGGAGTCTCTCTTTGTGGCTATTCCTCCATGTTCTTCTCTCTAATTTGTTTGGTAATTTAAATTCGAACCTGACTTATTCCTAATTCACTGGCGTGGCTTCGCAGCTAATCGCATTCCGATAGTCCTGACAATGCTTAATGACAGCTCCGCGTCACCTCGATGTGTGTGTGTGTGTGTGCGTGCGCGTGTGTGTGTGTAGGCGCAGGTATGCATACAACGCACTTTGAATTGGTGTATGTGATTCTGAGCAGTACAGTGCTGGTGAGCCGGTCGCGTCATTTAAATTTTCCGCTAGAAGAGGCATAAACCAAGGCAGCGAGAGTTTCTTTTGGGCTTCTACAAACCCGTGCTTCTCTCATTAGCACCATTTCCGGACCGGTGTGCTGTGTTGCACACACATACCCACAGTGTCTCCCCAGCGATAACGATAAACGCCTGGAAAATGAGAAGAGCAATAATATGGGTGATCGTGTCCTCCTCCTTCTCTTCTTCAACACCATATCTTCCTTCTTCCAGGTTGATTGACTTTCCAATTTCTCCAGATGTTTTGTTGACTACCGGATTTCGAGACGGCTCTGTCTGATGTGCGAATCGCATGGATGAATCAGGCAATCGACCACTACCATCAACCATATGGTTGTGCTTTTTCGATACTTGACTGGGTGGGGGCGGGAGAGGGGGATAATCTGGGTCCTCAGAAGCCACACGCATATTGCCAGAATATCAACGTCTTCTTTATGGGTCGCACTTTCCTTGACAAAATTTATGTGTCCAAGCGGAATTTCGTCTGCAGAGAGCTTCCGTTGGTATTGTTCCGTCCATAAAACACACCAGCTGAATTACTGCTTGAAGTGCAGTAGGGTAGGTTGTCATCTTATTGGCTAGCTGCTAGCTTCCTGAACCAGGAAGCTACTGTTGAAGTTGTAGAATACTGATAAGACTGACAGAAACCTGACAAAACAGACTTGAAGGCATACGACAGATCACATCCGGACTACGCGAGAAAGTGGAGCCTATACATTGTTGTCCTATGGTTTGTAGCGAGGAACCTGCAAGGATATCATCATCGATTTGCCGCTAGCTTTTATTCTCACGATGCTCCTGGTCTTGCACACTGTTGTGGAGTACTGCAAGCCATCGCGACTTATTGCGAGCGCCGATGGACCTGCAGTGATGAGCTCATCTTTTCGTCATAAACATCATCTCGCGGACGTGATTACCCATGACACTGTTCTTCGAGAGAGATATTCCTGATGCTTGTTCATGCCCAATGCTCGGGAGATGCTGTTGCTACCTTTGTCCTTTAGGTAGGGAATGGAGGAGGTCTTGTCCTCTGAGGGGATTGGCCACAAAACAACCTTATTTGCTTTGCCTGTGACGAAAACCTTGTCGATCTGGAATATGCAGACGACATCGCTCTCATCTTCGAAGAGAACGAGAAGCTGCACGTGTTTTTGGATGAACTAACCAAAGTCCTTTGATATGCACTTTTCAACCCCACAAGGTCATGCTCGTGGACATGCAGTCACTGAACACGCCACGTACAATCCAGGGAGGGAATCGAAGTTGTAGAGCGTTTTACGTATCTTGGAAGTTGTATTAGTTCTGATTGTAGTGTGACAGATGAGGTCAATGCACGAATCTCCAAGGCCCGGGTCGCGTTTG
>SJOL01006431.1:130581-175782 GCA_004794785.1 Opisthorchis felineus | reverse complement strand
TTCATATGCATTCAAAGACACGGTACTTTCGTAACCGCCATAGCCCCTCGAAATGTTGGCAGCATATCTGAGAGTTGATTAGTGGATGACCCATACAACGGGCAGTACCGCAACCGTCAGACAGTGCCTTACGGGACATATTTAGCTCTTCAAAAGTTAGGACAACAACCTTCAAAGGAAGCTGAACAACGTTTGGCAATCGCCATATGATTCAAAAGAATCTGAAGAGCAATCAGAACAGTGAATATTAGCTATGATGTGAAAAACCAGCCACTCGGTGTCTTCCGACGTACCGAATATTACACGATGGCCATTTTTGTCACACACACACACATACACACACCTCCCCTTTAGTATCGTTCATTATCGAATAGGACTTCTGTGCTTCCACCTCGGTCATCGACTTCTGGTTTCGAAGCGTCTGGCTTTTTCTGTTTCTTATGTAAATATATATGTCGCAAACACAGAAGCAGGTCTATTCTTTTCGGGTCACTGTCTGTCACCATGTGTGCCATTCATGTTCACCTGCAATGTGGACATAAGTGCTACGCTAATCAAAAAATTTGTCTCTGTTGACCTCACCTGATTTTCTTTTGTTCGTGGGAAGATGTGGAAGTTGTTCGCTTAGCTAGTGCAACAGAAACTCTCCATCTGGCGTTGAGTGCTTTAGGCCAGAGAGCAAGTTTGAACGGAAGACACAATGAGGCTTTTTAGGCTTTGAAGCTCCAGACATGGTGTTCGTTAATGATACCCCCGTCGCTAGCTGAAATCTACTGGTGACGCATGCTGTTCTCACTAAAAACTCAGCCTCAACCCACCGTGACGTCACTCCAGTTGAAAAAAAAAACACTTTTCAACCACTTCAATCGGAGGTATTGCTAGACTTTTGTTGTCATCCTTCGGTATCAGACCTAAGTGTTCAACCCAAATGACAATTAAATGGTCTGGGTTAGCGTAACCGGATGTGAGGGTATACTCTTTTCAATGCAGCACCTCACAATTTCCAAACCTCTGCTGCCCACCGTTTAGACCCCCATAAGAATTTTACCACTGTACCAGGATGAACAACGATGGCTGACGAAATTTCATTCTTACTTATTAGCTGTCAACAAGTTCCTATTGCAGGAGGTGCTCGATACTTGCTCGATATTGATCTGCGGTGCTGTTCTGCGGTGCCCTATTAGGCCGCCTAATTTCCATGAGTAATATGTTCAAGTCCATCTTGGTTTGTATTTAATCAATCCGTGCTCCGTGGCGTCAAATTATTCCGTCGGATTTTAACCTGAATCTTTTCCTTTTTCTTCCCACCTTGTCAAACGAAACCAGTTCATTAAACAAGTGCCTCTTGTGACAGCCTCTTTCTTTTTTCCGAGTGCCCAACTCGCAGGGATTGCAATTGCCCACTTTGCATTCCACCACACTCCAGTTGCTCGTCAGAAACAAGTCAAACAAATCAAGACGACGTCTAGAACAATAATACGTGCTGAATTGGATTGGAACGCGAGTTTATTCTCTTGTGGCTAGCATTCTACCAGCCCACTCACCCCTTCCGTCTTTTGTTCCGAGGCACCACCCGAACTATCGGGGTGGTTTCGATTACGACAGGCTTTCGACACGCTTTCAAGTCGTGGCCAAAAAAAAACACTTGAACTTCAGAATCGGAGTGGGCACTCTACTTGAATGAAACATTTGATTTACTGGTGGGATCATGCTGATTAATAACCACATTGAGTGTTGTTCAGTTTTGATCAGTCGGTAAAGTCACCATTGTGATTTTGCGTTACAGGCCGACTGCAGGTCAACGCGCACGATTTGCACAAGACAAAAGGAGCACTTATTCATTCCAGTCATTCTACATTGAACAACAAAACCCACAGGTTCTATTCCTGGTGACGATTTCACTTAAGATGAGCTACTTTGAAAGTAGTAAACATTTGTCAAGATCCATGACTAGCAGTCACCCTTATCCTTTGTTTTTTTGCTCGCCTTAGCAACTAAGGTAGGGTGTGGTACGATCCACACTCGTCAGACCAGCCCTGTCCACTTGACCGCCTAGTCATGCTTGTGTGCACAAAAAAGATATGAACTTCTCCGTGGTTCAGGACAGTCAGACCGGATTTTGGCGTTTTACAGCCTCGCCCCGTTGTGGCAACACTGTGTGCTGTCAGGCAGGTGGTATACCTCGGCCGCAGGCCCGGAATATTACCTCACCCTCCTTCACAGGATCTGTGACCTCATAGTCGGTCGCCCGTAACTCGCCCCGAGTCTGGTTGCCAGGGTGCAGTACGACGTTAGAACAATGGTTACGATGACCAGACAAAGGCTTGTCGGCATATACTCCACATGAAAAAGTTCTGGCCATTCGTTTGCTTTGAAGATTCTCCCCATCGAGATATGAACCTTACGTCGGGTACATCAAACGCATCACCGCACAATCCGATTGTTGAATGATTGAAAATTTTGTTATTGCAAGCAGGCGTCTATCAATGGTCTGACCGAGTTGATGCACCAAACAAGAATGTAATCCTGCCAATCCAACCATACCTTTCTTGCACTGGTTGCTTCTATCCCCATCTCACAACGTTCTTTCGGCACGACCTCTTCCGGTTTAGACCTTTACTCCTTCCTCGGTGTTTACTCACCCAGGATGTATGGTCATTATATTTTCGCATGGCTTGGAAGCCTATTTGGATTGTTTTAGACTAAAGCTATTTAGTGGCGAGATGGCTCAGTGGTTAGAACGCGAATTTACTAACCGGAAGGTCCGTGGTTCGAACCCAACCTTTGCATCTCGACTGCTCCTGTCCAGGCAATCTGGCGGTCTCTAAGCCCTCCTGCTTCCTTCTGGTAGCGTGGAAGCCAGGCACTGAAAGAGTGTTACAGCTGAAGTGGACTGGGCACAAAAAGCTGAGAGATCCGGAATTTTTCAACTACACGAAACAGCTTACCCTCGTTATGCAGGCGAGCAATCTGACCAAATGAATAGCTAGTGACACACATTGTACATATTCTGGGTTGACTTTCTGACTGGATTGAAGGAATGTCACACAGTAAAAAATAACTGTAAAATTGATGAACCGTTTGCAGAAGTTAGGAAGAATCTCTGTCGCGAAGTACACTCATTTGCAAGCTGATTTGGTTTTAACGGGAGAGTCCATTGATTTCCAGCTGAATCTTTCTCAACAAGAAAGAAATCTCTCGTGAGCTATCGAAACGTCTTCAGCAACCTCATGGCCGGTTTCTCCCCTCTTCGAGAAAACATAATGCGATATCTGGAATGTCGTATCAAATGAAACATTAGGCGGCCATTGTGCAGCACATTCAGTTGAATAACATCATAAACGAGAGTTTCAGCTGAGATTCAGGTGAGTCTCCCGTAGAAACCAAATTGGTGTGCACTTGAGTGCATTTTGCGAATTGGGGTTCAAGTAGAACATACGGTCGACGGAAACTCGGGGACGACACCTACCTGATGGGCTATGGACTATGATGGGTCATGGGCTATCGGACACTCTTCAACAGCCTTATGAGTAGTGTATTCCGTATCTTTCGGGATATACTCCTCTTCTTTCTTTACAAATCCTGACCCCATGATATCCTCTCACTCTTTTGAGGATATGTTCTTATTACATTGAGCTGTCTTTGTGTACTTTTTGCATCGATGTTGTTTAAAGCATGTCTCACGCCCTCGCCTTCAACTGTCTACTTGTGAGGTCTTCGTCAAAAACCTACTTTAACCGATGAATATCACACTGGCATGGACGACGTCACATCACACGCATGTTCCGTTCGATCTGACGTGCAACGTGACAAACCCGCCATTTCCACGTATACAACTGTCTACTCAACTCTTGAACCGTGTGAACTGATAAGCGTCGTCATTCTGATTAAACTACATCCTACACTCACATAACAGACATTTGTAGGTTTGGAGATTAGCACGAACGATGTGTAAACATGAGGTTGTTCTGGGGTGAGGAACACGTCCAATCGACTAGACGTGAGATGGATCAGATGTTTTGGGGACCAAAATTTTGGTTAGTCCTGTTCACTCTCGGCATGTTTAGTCGACCACATTTGGACACCAGATGTCCATGTTTATGCGCTGCACGCCCTGGTGGCTTATTTTTTCTTTCTGTTTTTGTTTGCATTGAAAAAGCTGGAGTTAGACACAATCCTTACTCCAGGATCTGGTCCCCCCTAACCACTACTTCATAAGAACTTGGTGCCAGTGGATGAGCCGACTATGCTGAAACTGAAGAACTCGCGATTAACTTTCACGGGCGATTTCGACTTGTTCATCATATCCCTTGAAACTGTGTTCACTCTTGTCTCACAAATAAAATTGTAGAAAAGTGTAGCAATTGGAACCAGCTGATGGGGATCCAAGAAAGTGATTCCCATCATTCTTATTCCGCCGGTTACCAGTTAGTCTCATCCACAGTATGTGAATGCTACAAACAAGCATTGTTCCCGTATGGCATCCTAAATTTTTGGTAAACCATTTTAGAAGCTGACTGGGTGTCAAGCACGGATGTTTCCAGCTGGTTGTAGTTGGGTTCAAGTTTTGGCTGGAGAAATTCACGTATCCTAAGCTCTTTTGACACATTAACTTGAATTTTTTTACTCTGAGCGGTGTATCACTACCCTCATTGGCGCATATGCATCCAATCTATTGCCTTCAATGCATAGCTCCTCGCCCGATCTCCCCAATGAAAATTCTACTGAGAACTCTGTATTTACGCATCAATCATGTCAGCTCCCACCTCCAATGCGCAGCTATCTACCTCATCACCCCAAATCATCGGTGAATCAAAATGTGGCAGCTAGAACCATAAAAGGAACACGATTATGAACAAACAAAAAACTAGAGTCTTGGAACACAAACACGAATTTTCTTCAGCTGCAGCTCCTTTGAGACCATGAGCTGGCTTCATGAGTATCCAAGCCTGGCAATCGGCAGTGAGATCTGAACAGTTAGTAACCTAGCCTTGTTTCCAGCGACGGATACCGTAGTTGACATAGTATTATTTGGCCATAGTGAATCATGCTTTCACGTGACCTGTACGGCGGCAGCTTCAAGCTCCAGATGGACTTGGGTTGGAGATCCTTGTTACCAGCTCGTATGTGGCTTACGAAACAATGCAGGTGGCATTGTTGTCGAGCCACCTCATCGGAAGACCCATCGTTCCACCTTGTTCTCAAAATAATCCTCACGCACCAATCTTCGGTAGCCTCTGGTTTTCAGGCATCTTTACATCACATTGATCCGGTCTCGCATACATACGGAACAGAACGAACAACAGTTTTGACACGAATTTCAGGTTGATCGCGGCTGGATACCGTAAACCATTATTAGCTTAGAAAAAGTCGATTCCGGTACCATTCGATGCAGATCTTCAATCCTTTGGTTTGACATATGAGGATATTTGGGTATTACCACAGCTTTGATCGATGTGTGACTTGGTGCTACTGCCGGTTCAGAGTGCGGCAAATTTGAAAGAAACTTCTTCATGTTTATGTTGATTTTCGGTCCGTGGTGATCTGTCCGACTGGGGTTTCCAGGATTTTTGGGCCTTTCATCCAGCAAAAGGCCGTCACCGTCATATTTAGTGTCGGAGATCCACACATCTGGCGAAAGCTACGCACCTTCGTAGCCTCCGGAACCAGCAGCCGATGGTGTGACCGAAAAGAATTGGGGAAAGTGTGCACCGCTGACCTACTTCCGTGAGTAGATCAAAGTCACATGGTGCCTTACCATACATCCTGGGCTTTGATGAAGGCGTAATAATACTTCAAGTTGACAAGCAGCATGGTACTCCGTAATGCGGCACAATCAGTCGAGTCAGATGTAACGCAAAAATCAATGGGGAACATGTTGGAAACTGAAGCGATATTCCACTGTACGGCACAGAGTCAATATCAAGTCTACCAGGACAAATGCCCTCTTATTTGGTCCACAAAGCGACTGAGCGTAGGTATCGCGAATGCGCTGGCAGCTGTCTGTTGAGCTGATGCCCCGACGGCCATCAGTTGTTGATCTGTCTTCATTTTAGGAGGACGATAAACCTGAATTGTTCCGGTCAGACGAACATACTTCAATCTCCAAATTGGAAACGAATGGTTTGTGGAGTGGCCAGAAAGGTATCAATGACTATTTCTACTGAAATTCCATATTCCCTCGGATATCTGTCATTCAAGCGATTGATGAGATGACACAATTCTTCCACTCTTGGCCCAGTGCAGTCGACTTTGTATGGTGTTCTTGGGGTAATATTTATAGATTTCGCGGATCAGTTCGATGAGTGATTGAGCAGTTTGTTCTCTTTATCTGAGAATTTCTCCACCACACTCCGGGATTATGCTTCGTGCCGCGACCCAGGTGACGATGTCTATTCAATGCACCGTTATTGAAACGAAAGTGCCTCCCTACGCTTGACCTGCAGTTTTCATGACATTAACTATTTCGTTCCCACATCACTGTTCTCATCCAGACGGACTATATCCTGAATAGCTGAATATCCCTTGTTTTTTTGGAGAAAAACATATTAAACGCTCGGATGTTGGATCTTTCCAATGGTAGTACCATACCAAGTTGAACAAAGACCCTCTCCTGGGTGCCGGCCTTCACTATAGACCAAAGTACATGAGTCGCAAAAAGAGGGACTTGAAGAGTTGATTTAGCACGTGATGATTGCTGATTACCGATTTTGGGTTCGTAAACCCGCTCAGTCGTGTTGGAATCGGCATATATTCATGTTTGTTGAAATGGGTCGATGTAAAGCTGTTCACAAACTCAGATACAGCATATGGCTTTGTTGATTGCCGGAAGAGCGCACTTTAGGAACGTGTGCATTGTTCCGAACAACTGTCAGAACAGTATCACGACCGGTCAGTATTCAGACCGGGTGTCTAACTAATCGTCAGTCTTCTCAGAGGACCTGAAACCCACCAAGTTTTGAGCTTGAAATTTTAACATTACGCGATCTAATCAGGAAAACTTCAACCAGCTGTAGATTTCCGTCTTCTCTGTATTCGTCAGATGAGCACAGATGGTTTGGGTTGCGTGACCGTTTAATGAACAGTTTCAGGGGCTTGGTCACAACTACGAACCCTTGGTAATTGATGATTTGGTTAGAAAAATTGTATTTGTGTAACAACAACAATCTGATTGGCTGTGAACTGTAGGATGGTTTATCCTACTTATCTGTTTATTTAATTATTTGATGGGTTGTTTATTTACCCATTTATTTATTAACTGTACCGACCCTATGTAGACCCGCATAGAGAATTTCGACGGTGACGAATAGCCTTGTGTGGCTGAACTTTTCGGGGTCTGTCTACGTTTTCATAACATGTGGAACTCTTTGCAAACAGACATATTGTTTAGCTTAGAACACGAATTAGTGAGAAGAAAGCAACGTACCTGATGTACTCTCCTCTACTGACCTTTGACTCTCCCATTATTTGTACTCCTCATGAAAGTGAACGCTTCTTACACCCTCATAGATCATGGCGATCAGTTTTTCTGAGCGTCTGATTAAATGGCATCCCCTTCAATCGTGGTTTCCTTCCGGTGAGCCGTTGCCATCCGGAGGTCAAAACACCAGGGCTCTGAGACTTAGACAGAAGGTCAAGAAGTGAGGACTGACTTGGTTGAGGACTCATCTCTCTGTCCACTTCCGATTCTTGATTATTCATTGACGCTGTAGCGACAGGGAGTACGAAGCTGTTGTGCCTGGCGCGGAGTCAGCGCAAGACAAATTGGGTCCTACGTTTTTGGGACCACCATCAACGAGTCGATTATGGGTTGGCTACGAAACTCCGGCAAAACAGGTTCTGTGCATCGACTGGCCAAACCATCATCACAATCGGAGTTAGTCGAGCTGCATTTGCCGGCTAATTGACTCATGATACGCAGATTACTCCATCCCCACGTTGACGTGTGGCTTGGCACCATTGATACATACCGGCTGAATAATATTTAAGCGTGGCATCCAGCAGTAGGGGATAGAGAGGCATACGTTCAGTCTACCAATTGAAAAGTGGCTTTTTGAGAGAGATGCTTCGGTATTTTTTGGTTCACAAGTTCATCGAATCGGTCTCTTCGATTTCGATTAAGCTCCCGACCCACCTAAGCCGGTTCGACCTCTTAGTACGTGGAATCTGATCTCGACTGGTCTGCTAGGTACGTAGGTAGAATGGCGACTCACATTCCTCTTTCCGAAAAAACTGGCTAGTACGGTAGTGCATGCCGAGAGCCAGAAGCCTGTCGTATGTGGTCGTTTGTTTTCATCGCAGCGACCATGGGCTGATGAATCGACATCGGCCGATTCATGAAGCAAGCCCTTAATCGGTGTATCTATTCGGACGTCCCTTGTCCACGAGCGATTGAACAGAAGTGTCGAGCAGATCGCTTATCATCCAAGACAAGTGCTCAGCGTCCAAAAATCACTGAAACGTCGCCCGCAAGTTCCCTAGAAAGCGAGTATATACTTGTTTGTGTGCGTGAGTCACTAGTTTCTCAGGCATGCCACTTTTGGCGACTGAACGGGCGGTCTCTTTCATTCGTCACCCCCCCCTCCCCGCGCGCCCACTCCTAATCCTGCTGAACCGTGCCTTCTCTCTTTTGTCCCTTAATCGTGCACGCTTCGCTGCACACGATTACAGCAAGCGACTGATAATAATTGGACATCAACTCAGCTCGGGTAGGGTTTGAGCTTACTCGGTCAGCCATCTCTGACCGTGACTCATCCTCAGGGCATGTTCTATCGGTCTTTTACACGGGTCTACGCTTGAATGGCGCTCACCAAAACGAAAACTTGATAAATCGTAAGTCTACTTGTGCCTTGTCAGTCATTAACAGAATCCGAACTAGTGAGAGTTCCACGGATAGGACTCAGTCAGCCGGTTAACTGAATAAGGACAACACCTATTACTCGACACCTGTACACAATTGCGTTGTGAGAAACTCGGAGTCGAATAAATGAGTTGTGCTGTAAAAGGACAGCTACGGGAAAGGCAATCGAACCAAAGGAAGATTGCGCTTTAACAATTTCGCACTTTTTTGTATGTGAAATAAAAAAAATCAGCAGCGAAATCTTCATCGTTCTGGGACACTTCTCGGCCTGTTTTTGTTGGGCAAAAAGTCGGACATATTGACCTTTATCGGAAGACGTCGTTCTATTCAGAATTAATTATGAACCAAGTTAAATCCGCTAAGCGTTGGTCGAGAGCAATGTCGCCACTGCATTAACTGATGCCTGCCAGTGATAAGCTCAACATATGTTGGTTTATCTATTGCGGAAATCTGTGCCCTGACAGGATGGCGAAAGACCATTGACTGACACGTGTAACCAAGTCCAATTAGACTGTTCAATTAGCTTGTCTTGTCAGGGTTTTATACTGATGTTGTATTCTGGTTTTAACACTTGGCTGTAGTGCTTAGTGAATAGTTGGAGGTCCCGATGTGCCAGACTGTCGGTTTTAGGTTTGATACTCTGTTTACACGGGGTTTGCACAGCGGGTCCTCCTTGTTTAGGTCTTCGACCGTTTTTCTGGATGTTTTTTTGTTGTTCAAAGGTGGCCTGACAGTGTCAGAAAGTCGGATCAAAATTGGTTTGCTATTACTTCAGCGACTCATGGTCGGTCTGATTAAGTGTGACCCTGAAACTTCGATTACAGTTGAGTAGCTGATAACTGAACGTTGGAGCTGTTCCCTGACTCACGGTAATGGCCCTCGTTTGAAGTCATAGGTGCCATTGTATAAGTATTTGATTTGTAGGTGTAACTCCTGTCGTTTTTTTAAAGTCTTCAGAACAAATTTAGGTTGTTCACTCTGCCATTCGAACGCACATCTTCCTCAGTCTTTGAACTCTCGTTGAGCCACCGGCATTAGTCCACTTGTCATAGCATCTTAAAGCCTACAGTGTTCACAAGGTCAAATACTCCGAAATAGTGTAGTGACTGAGTCACGTGACGAACATTTCGTAGGCATAGACCACGGCTATTCTTTGCTTGCCAAAGGGTCAGTGTTGCCGAGATGAACAAAAGAACTTGGACGGCGCTTTTGTCTCCCTGTCAGTAGCTACTAAATGCGGTCTTCGGACGCCTTTCTGGGTCAGTAGTTGTGAGCGTTAGTTAGCCAATGTGACAGTCAGTCTGTATTTTTCTGTTCGACATTGACAGGTAAGCTGACAAGCGTTGGATTCATTTAACATAGACCTGGCGTCACGGACGACCCATAGTACCCGTCATCCGTGACTCCGCTGATCACTTGGTGCTATGGAGAGTGAGTCGGGGACACAGTGCACCAGAATACTACCCTGAACTACGCACAGTTAGACAACTCTTGTGGCGTAAGGCCTGCGTTTTTTGTCTGCTTTCTGTTTGTGTACGGCGACTGTTAATCTGCCTAGTGAGATAGTCGAATTTCAAGTCACCCAATGATGAGTAAATAAGGGGTTGGAAACACTTCAGTGGAACACATTCAACCCAAACGGTCTCGCTAGTGCCAGCTAGTATGCAGACTTTGTCGAAACGGCTGGCTACAAGTCCACCGCCAACACGATGCCATGCCACAACTGACCGAGCTCTATTGGTGCGCTCAAGATTACAGCTGATTGCGGTTGGTGTGGGTGTGACCTTGGGAAGCAATTTCGGGTAGAACTGCTTCATACATTCACTTTTCTAGTGTTTTTCTTACCTCGAGGATTCACTCAACTCTGTTGACTGGCCTTCTGAGCACGGTATATCAAGTCAGTTCGTGAATGTACAACGCCAAATGTGCACAACTGTGGGTTCATGAGCGGCTACAGGAGTCTCATCCCCTACAGGACACCTACAACTGTCGGCGTCAGACAAGAATCGCCACCCTCACCGTCCTTATTCACCTTTGTGTTTTATACCACAATACTGTGAAAACTACCCTCCATGCGGACCGCCTCTGTTTGGGGTGTTGTTGATCTGGTATGTGCAGATGAGATTGTTTTAACTTTTGGAATGAACTGACCGCATTCATTTCAACTCTACCGGACGCGCTTCGCACGTAACATTGTGAAGTCATGATCCAGGACTTGCAGTCTCTGAACACAAATGAAACTCAGACAAAGTCACTTGCGGTTAAGCAGCATGTTGTCTATCAAGAAAGTTGAATCCGTTCATTTGTTAGTGTGAAACGATTGTAAAAACCCAAAAGATAGTAGTCACTTTTGCCCCAACTGTGACATTGAAGGAACATATCAGTGACTCTCAATTGTCGTATCTGTACGACCACAGTGTGGATCGTTTTTTTTATGGCAACAAAGTATTGTCTCTGTGAGTGGAACATCTGATGTGTTTCAGCTATATCAGAACCACCGTGTTGATCTCCAAGACGTGATCAGAAACTTGGTTCCTGGTTATGCAGCAGTAGATACTTCCATCAAGGAGTATGTCCATCTGCACCAACCTCTGTCGTGTGCTCGCCGAGTTGGGGCCGCTTTGCAAAGTGAAGTGGGAAATGTGAGACTTCGCAAACTGTTAACCAATAAACTGTTTGCCGTTAGTGCGGTTAACCAATCAGAAGGGGCCCAACGTGACCCTACCTGTACTTAGCTCGAATCGCAAAGATGTAGGTGGATTCTAACCAGTCCCGGTGGCATTTTTGCTCGTACTCTGCATTTATGTTGAATGGTCGGATACTTACGGGTACCCACACCTCTGGAGACTCGTGATATTCTCTCATATAGTCTCTGTCTCATCCAGTATTGTTCTTGTTTCGAATCGTGTTTTCATAAACAGGATTATGGTGATGACGGCCAGAGTTTGGTCAAACTCAAACCGTTGCTATTCTAGTCCTTTGGTGTTCTTTTATTGCATTTATGTTAGCCTGTCCTTGAGTCAGAATATGAAAGTTGACATGTGAAAATCGGATAGCTAACTTAATCATCACATTTGGAAAATTACTTCTTCGCAGTTACCCACTTAGCGTTTTCCTTCGCTGTTCAAATCGTTCTGCTTCCTGCCCAAGGATATGGTCATCTTCTGAGTTGTTGTCTTTTTACTAGAAAAAATAAATCAATACAGGATCAGTACAACGCAAACTACCTCTGCCCACAACCCGCATCCAGTTTGGTCGAATGAGGTTGTAAATTCTCGCATACCAACGTCCGCGTTCAGTCCTCGTTGCATGTGAGAGAGCTATCAAGCGAATTTTTGTTGTCCCCACTATGGGAAAGATGTGGAGGAACACACCCACTTCCAAATTTCACGGTCTCTGTAGCTTTTCACAATCCAGTACCCTCACTAAGATAACGCGATAGAATTATTGCTTGTATTCATGATCAATCCGATTCTACCAGGCGAATTCTTTGTTTTTTATTACCTATGGCCTTGTCTAGACATTGTCGCCTGAGTTCTTCTATCCTGGTACAAACTGATGGTAGTTTATGTGAACTGATGCCCATGTGTTCAAAACACTTTGTTCCTCCTGGTCACCCTTCGCTGGCTAAGGATTAGAAGTTCACAGGACCTGTTTGTCGACTCCACTTTAATCACGTAGGTTGTTTTGTTTCGTATAACAACTGTGACGGTTTCAAGAGAACGTGAGTGTTTCCACTACAATGTCACCCTATTCGGTGGCTTCTACACAACCTTGCACTCCCTACCTAAGCATTATCCATCCTATAGACGCAACTTATGACAGGCTCGTGGGTATCACAAGCGGCTCAGAAGCCGGACAGGCCTATTTTTCCCTTATTCATAATAGGAAACTGAAAAAACAAACTTTGATGACAAATAGGGTTCTTCTCTCTTAACCTTAATGATTAGTCAGTAGGTGGACAAATACAACTGAGATCTATTCGGTGCGGTCGACCGAACGATAATGCTTGCTCCTTACAGCCGTAGTTGCTACCTGACTGTGGCTGGCATTAGTAAACACCGTCGGACTACCGTTTCAGGTGACAGGAAACAGACAACTCGTTGTATCGAGCATAAATACCCGTTTTTGTTTCCATGTGGTCGGCTGGATATGAAGACAAAACTGTTCTGATTAATCTCTGTGGGCTGATCCCTTGCTCGACATTAGTCAAGTGTCGTGTTCTTTACAATCTATTGAAAAACCGGAAGGGTATGTCTGTGTTCTAACGTCTGCTCGATCCGGCTACAAATCGGATGCAAAGCTGTAGTGTTTTTTACGACCCTGTTCCATGGAAAGCTAGACTTTAGACAAATTAGGATAGAGGATCTCCTCGGTCAGCTAGGCAGCTGTTCTTTCTTTTGGGAACACAACCAACTTGTCCCGATACTCCACTTAGGCCTTGGGGTTTGAGCACCCACCGAATAGCCCCATCGACTCTGGATCACTTCCAATGCTGTACGACTTCCTTGTTTCTGGCGGTATGAGTTCCAACTCTTCCCAGGTGGCTTTGTATGTGACGAGCCAGTTTTCTGAATACCCTTCTGCTCGACAGAAATGCCCTCGTACCCGGAAATGAATAGGATTCGCTTAGTATGTTCACTGAGCTCAACGCCCCACACCTTACCTCTGAGGAACAATGATGTCTCATTTCTCATGACTCGACCATCTAAGGACCTGGGCTAATTCAGCCCACTCAACGGCTGCACAGTTGACCCATGATCAAGCGATTCACTGTCCTGGAATATCTATACCGACCGCGAGATGGCTCAGTGGTTAGAGCGCGAATTTACTGATTGGAAGCTGGTCTGTGGTTCGAACCTGACCTTTGCCTCTCGACTTCCTCTGTTTAGGCTTGGGTAACTTACAAGGTTGATGAGAAACCGTCGGTGTACTACGGAAGGCAGTTTGATATTTGGGATACTAGGTCAACTGTACCCTTACATAGTTGTGTGCTGCAAGGTGTATTCGAATTTCACCTGAAATTCAGCCAACTTTTCCATACTACTGAATAGGTGATGATGACTTTTGGGTACCTCTCGATCTTGAGTTACAACCCCTAAGTTAATCCTTTTTGAGATCGTTCAACCAGGTAGACGTTGATATCCTCTTTGTGTTATACATGCTTTTTTCTCTCCAGTTAATTAAAGATATTCGTTCTACCAACACCAAATCAGTGCTAGCTCGGCACACAATTTCCCAGAACCAATTTTAACGGGGAGTGACCGGGCCACAAATCCAACACTGACTTGTGCAACCCGGTTAGAATTTGTATCAATGAAACAGATTGTTACAAATCGTCCGTTTGTTTGTTTGTTTGTTTTTTTGACGCAACAAGTTTGTCGTAGAGATTGACTGTCTTCAGTCCAGTTCGTCACTTTAGCTTTGTCACACAATATCGGTACTTTGAGCGGAAAACAAAGAGCGGGACAGGTTAGGCTCACCTCGTACAAAAATATTCGAATGCAATGCGAGCAGGCCTGGACGCACGGTGCTAACGGCTGGCAGTCGGATGTTTGCATTGTGCACACGGCCTAGTGACCGGAGATAACTACGTGCGCTAGCCATATTCGCAGTCGCCATCCTTGTGTTTGTGTCACAAACTGACCGGCGTCGAACAGACTATCCCACGGAACGAAAGAGCAACAACAAACGTATGTACTCACAAAGACCACCAACACCTGTCACCCGGTGTTCGGCGAACGAAGTCATTGAACACATGTGCCAGCCTCCGTCGATTCAAGTTACCACTATTGTTGTTACATTTGTGTACGTGAAAAACTCATCACTGAAAAGGATGTGAGGGGGAGAGGGACTCAACCTAACAGGCTTCACGTTTGATGACCAAAGGATGTCGTTTGTTTTCCACACCCAGCTCCACATACCTGCAGCTCCCAATATGGGACAGCTTAGCCAAGTGGAGTGAGGTGCCAAGCTTGTGCCAAGCTTGTGCCACACAGACAGTGTGTTGTTGCTTCTGGAATCGAACAGGTGTGTGCTTCCACAAATTAACTTTTTGGTGGCCTTGATACCTGTTTGTTTATTTGTTTTTTTCACGATTTCATGTGTAAGAGCAGGTTGCATTGTGACCAGTTGTCACAAAAGTGAGGGGTAGTTCGGGGAAAGCAGTCGTTGCTAGGACACCATGACTTGTACGAGGCGTACTGTGAAATAAATGGCAATAAATTACAGGTTGAGTGGTAGATACACTAAAGATCTTTCCCCATTTGATCCTTTTTTGTAAGATTTTGTCGAAACACGACGGAATGGTTATGCGGCAGTTAAGCCGTAACGTTTTCACACGTACAGTCTACACATATACCAGGGAACATCAGGAAAAAACCATATGATTTCATTGTTTCCCAACAATCCTGCAGCCCTTTTACCGACTATCTTTAACGACCGTTTTTTGAATAGTCCCATGAAGTCTGTTCACTGAGCTTAACGACCCACACCTTACCTCTGAGGAACAATGATGTCTCATTTCTCATGACTCGACCATCTAAGGACCTGGGCTAATTCAGCCCACTCAACGGCTGCACAGTTGACCCATGATCAAGCGATTCACTGTCCTGGAATATCTATACCGACCGCGAGATGGCTCAGTGGTTAGAGCGCGAATTTACTGATTGGAAGCTGGTCTGTGGTTCGAACCTGACCTTTGCCTCTCGACTTCCTCTGTTTAGGCTTGGGTAACTTGGCAGTACCCCAGCCCACGTGTTTCCTTCAGGTGGCATGGCAGCTAGGCACCGAAAGGGTGTTACAGCTGAACAATTTTTTTTTTAATTCTACCGCCCGCTGTACCGCCTACGCTCCAAGACACACCTCGTGATACACATGTCTTGGTGATTGAGGGGAATGTTGTCAGCTCCGGTGGCGTAGATGGTCGAACAAACTAAAAAGCCAACTGCTGTTTCGGTTCGGTTGGAACGAACACAACGGAGGAGCATCGAATCAGCATCGAATCAAGTAGCTAGAGTTCTATGTTACACAAACTCACCAATGGCGAATTGTTTCCGCCAAAAGATGGTCCTGAGGTTTGTGTATTATGCTGATATGGAGCGCATAGGGTCCAAACATCCGTGTCCACGAAGGGCATGGCAACTCGTCGGATGCTTATGTATGACTTAAGTCTTGATTCAAGTAGGTTGTTTGGCAAAGGGTGGTAACCTTCGAGGGGGTGGTTTTTCATTCACAGAGACACAACTTTATGTTTTGAAACTGACTAATTCCCGATGAAGTGGTATTCTAAAGAAAACAACTATGGACGGCTGGGAGAAACTGGTACCAGTGTTTTGACATCTCTGTATAGTGTGCAAAAAGAAGACGTTTGATGTTATTGATTTCTTTCACATGCGAGAAGTACTGTATTCGCTTCGAGGCATATTTTAGTTCCTACGCTTATTTTTGGCAAGTTATGAGGCTAAATATTACTAAGCTTTTATCGTGTCCATATCAGAAAAGTTGGTTAACCTTATAAATTGGCTGAATTATCGTAAAACGCTGAGTCACTTTTTCTAGCTAGCAATCTCCCAGAAATAACTCGTAGTTTCACGGATTTTTTTAGGTTTCAAGCTTCTGATCCAGTCCATAAAGTTTTGTATGTAGTAAAGTACTTCATTCAGCAGTCATCATACTTCAGAGACAGTTTTGGGCCAGAGACTGGTTTCTCAAAACAGTGATGATGTAATTTCCGCCTTGTCACCTCATTCACACATTCCGTCCAATATCTGAGTACCATTACAGACCCTGGGATAAAACTGGTCGGGGACAAATGTTACTTACGGACTGTATGCATTGACCACTAGAACGGCGCGCACCTTTTCTAAAAAAACGATCCTTCAAAAATGCAATCATCTGTTTCCTAAAGCTTGTGTAAAGCCAGCTTTCTCGAGTCTTTAAAACATATGCGGTTAGAACTTTTCATGTAGTTTCCCATAGAGAAGTTGCCGAAAACAGTTGTTCGCAAAAACGAAATGCTCTTTTTTTCACAATCTGAACCAGAGTGCACGAAGGTCACCCATCAGATTGGTGACCTCACTCTGTTGTA
Source organism: Opisthorchis felineus (assembly GCA_004794785.1). Lineage (NCBI taxonomy): Eukaryota > Metazoa > Platyhelminthes > Trematoda > Opisthorchiida > Opisthorchiidae > Opisthorchis > Opisthorchis felineus. Next base: position 158,833 of record SJOL01006431.1, on the reverse strand, counting down.
CTGTTAAAAAGGTTCTCTGTGCCAAGTTAGGACCATCCTCGGGATGAAAGTTACAGCTTTTGTGGTTCACAGGTTAGTCAGCAATGTGGTTGTGGTCATCACTTCTCAAAAAATTGACTGGTTGAAAAAAATTTTTCAGGTAGTTTTACTTCATACAGCAGTCTCCCTAGGACTGCATGCGCGTCGCCAGTAGACTAAAATTATGTTATCACTTCATGTCATAATAAGTCCTTTTGTTAAAAACATACGTCTAGATGTACAAAACGTTTGATCCAGAAATGATGCAGTATCGATTATTTGGTCTCGAATTTGACACCATGCATCGGGAATAATCACCTGTTGCTGGTCTGTTATTCATCAGATCTGCACTTTTTGAAAAAAAAAACTTTCGCTTGTAGTTTGTCCAAATTTTCCGGAGAAGCTTGAAAGCACTCTTATACAACGGGAGAGAGAATTGTTTTAACCCCCTATGGTGAGTAGTAATACCTGTTGATTTGTCCAACGCTAACGTCAACCAAAAAACGAGAGGGACTCCTTATGTCCTCTGCAACACAGATGAGTGGAATTTCGAAATGTAACATACTAGGTAAACCTCATTTGTTCGCATTGTGCTACACTGTAGTGTGTAGTCTTCAACCGAGAATTTGCTACCTTGTTTGGTTTTGCGAATCCCTCAGTCGGTAGACTGTCGGTTAACACCACTTAGTAGCAGGCCAGTGTACTGACCCGGTCCCAAAATAGCTTTTCTTGATGTGGCGAGTTTCATTTCTCGGTAGACTCCTTTGTTTCCAGGGTGAGCACAATCAAACTAAGCGGCGAACTTGAGACTTGAATGCGTTATATAGATGGCCAGTTTTTTCTCGACAGAAGAGAGAGAGAGAGTCGTTGGAAAGCATGTTTCTAAGATGGCGTGAAACGGCTTGTCCTAAATTCATTTAACTCACAAAAGATAGACTGCCTCAGAATCGAAGCCCTTTCAAGAACAGGAGTAGCTCGGTTTTAGAGTATATTCGTATACTCGAAAAAAGTAACAGCCGGCGGATGAACGTGTCAAGCTTAAGTCGTCACGAAGAGACATCCACGTGTTGGCGTGTCTTTTGTTCGCTCCGCTTCACTGACCTCGGATTTTCGCTGTTTTGATTCGACTGGCTGCCACTTGTTACGCTGTCAGTGCCCATATTTCAGTGCACTTATGTGACGGCCCATGCGTGTCCGTGACAGATGATCACCGCTCAAGCTTCAGTTGGTCGAATAACCCTGTACTTTCAGTGGAACGGCGAGACAGACACGCGTGAGTGCGTCATTGCGCGCAATCAAACTGTCTGGATTGTTCGTACTTGCTTGCTTTTATCTGCAATGTACGTGTTCCCTTCGCATGATAATGTCAGAAAAAGCCGATACTGACATACCCCTGCTGAGCTGAGAAAAGTGTTGGCCTTATTGCTGTAACCTGTTTTAAGAAATATGTGATTACTAACTACTGAGGCGTTGAGTTTCACTCGACCTTATTCGAAATTTTCGCTCAAGGTTGGGCCAATCAATACAGTACACCATTCAACTTGGGCTTTGTGGCCAACGACAAATGGACAGACAGGCATTTCGTAAAGATAGTCAAAATGAACAGTCTGGCAGTTTCCCTCATCAACGAGCTTTCTCCCTATTTTCGAAATTATCAGACCGCAATAGTAAATGAGCTAACATTGGATCTAAGTGTGTTATTTCAGAGTGTCTTCCGGGGACTGAAATATGCCAAAGTGTGCCTGTTCAGAGCAGGATGGGAACATTTGCATCGAGTGATAGTCATGAACAATGGACCTAATCAACAAACATACCATCCAATAGAGCGCAAAATTCCGTGCCAGAAACCTGCACACATATGTGAACGAAGCGTGGATTCAGACGGGTTTGTTGAATTTTTCTTTCCCACTTCAAAATGATGCGAAACGCACCACTTTTCTTAGAGGCAAGTTTCTACGATCCTTTGAAGATATCGTGAAACACATTTCACTTCGTAAACAAGGTCAAAATGACCCGAACGTCAACTAACACTATAGCTAAACTGTTCCCGAGTGAATGATACAGGGGCCAACTTTGTTCTTCAATAGTTTGTGGAAAAGTTCTGCGCATGCATTCCTAACTCCATCTCAATCGATTGCGCTTCCTGTGGGTTGCGTGAAGTCGCTCACCGTGCAATCCCTAACTGGGTCCTGAGGGGACAGGCCATAAAAGTCACCAAACCAGCCTAAGTACGCCTGGTTGATATGCCAACACTATTCTGCATGGTCAGGCCTCGTCCTAAATACATACTGCGGAAACGAGTGTATGAATCGACCGGTACGGCAGCTCGTTTGCCAACTCAGTTAGACTGGCTAACCAAACCTTGCAACCAAATATTCATTTTTCATCTTTCTGAGATTGATCCTGTGAAATGGACTTTTTTCACGTGACAGACAACATGCTGTTGAAGGCCAGCTTTTGGAAATCCATTGTGCCTGGACTGCTTCTTCTTCGGTGGGAACAACTTCACTTCGGGTTTGCCCGTACGATATACATCGCTTCAAGTTAGTATACCCCGGGAATGTTCACAAGATGTTTCGATAAGACACTAAATATGCCCCGACAAGGTTGTTAGGACATCCGGCGATGGTGTTAATCCGTCCTAATGGGTGTCCAACCGTTGGCTTGAAACCAGAGGCGTCGTGTGCACTGTGTGAACATTCTGCCTTGATAGCAGGGTTCTTTAGGTTTCCATCGAGGCCACTTTAGGTTCTGATCAATACTTCTCAATAGTCACGTGAGAACAGCTTTTTTTGAAAACACCAAGACGTCCTCTTGTTGGAAAGGTGGCTTAGCTCTTTACCGCGACCTTGTAACGTTCTCTTGTGGCCAAGAATGGCAGCTGTCATCAGAATGGTTTTGGCAGTATCGGTGGTATCAGTCGACCGGTACGTATAGTAATGCAAAACGCCGCTGACTTCGAATTCTTGCTTGTTTCGTGAAAGGCGGTCGGTTCAAGGGGCCACATGTGTTTTCTGTTCGATGGGACAATATGATGGAGAACACTTTCAGCTGAAATCTACTCACCACTAGTGCGTTGATGTGGCCTACCACTAATCCCTACAAAATTAACTGAGCCTTTGCTATACACCTTTCTGATACACAATCTCATCTCCGATGTTCAATACTTCGCTCTCGTTATGCGTCGCTCGCCATAATAACTAGAATCGTTCCACCATAATTTGACACCTGGATGACGCCAACAATGATGTTCGGACTCCCATTTGTCTAACATTACTCTTCGAAATTATGCAACATCTTGTCTTCGCTTTTTTACCTCAAGAATTTTACCTCAAGAATTCTGAAGAACCCAGGTTATTCTGTACCTTCTACACGACCCAAATCAGTGCCTAGTAGTTTTAACTAAACATGGGTTTTATGTTCTGCAGAACATACGCATCTCCAAAGACCATGCCCAGTAACCCTTACATAGTTTCAACTTGTAGCAGACGCTGTTGGATTTTTTTTCACAATAAGCTTGTTCACCTGCACTTGTCAGTCTGCCTTCTCCATTAGTAATTGGTGTTTCTATGTCGGTCGGTTTGCGTCCAGTATTTTTCCGATTACATTCAAATTACTAGTTGAACTGGTGATTGAGTAACTTGTAGAACAACTAAACCTGACGGGTGTTCAAATTCCCCTGACTCCTGTCGGGAGTTGATTACTCATCTGCTTGACATGCTTTCATGTCTATTCTTCTCTCATTAAAATTCGACTTACTTCTGTTTGCTTTTCTTTGATCCCTTCTCAGATACTGTTCCGTCCAATCGAACAGCCATTGCCGTTGCATGTGAGTTACTCGTCTCTGCCCCACCCCACCTTTGCCTATTTTTTGTGTGGTTTCCCCACTCTTCCCTCGAGTGACTCATTTGGGAATGTGGGGTGTCAAGCCACCATGGAGTTGTTGTTCCTTGGAAGATCTCTCAGCCTCAGGCGGGAGTTGATGTCTGCAGAATCTTATGCAAATTAGCTCTGCTCTCCCCTGATTTATGGGCTTAACTGTTCTTACAGACGTCAGCTTTATTATCTGACGTAGGCAGGCGCAAGCCCCAGTTGTCTTGACCTCAGTGTTTAGACAGGCAATAACGCGCAAATTAACCCAATCCCAAGCAACTGCGGACAATTAGTGATGCCATCTAATTTAACCTCGAACTGTTCTAAAGTGAACGATGCACACAAATTCCGTTGAAAAACACGCAGTGTATGACGGGTGACCTTGGTATGTCCTTAGTTTTCCTCATTTAATCTCATCTTTTCGGGACAAACGTGACTGGAGAGACATGAGTGAGCGACACGGTCACGCAACTGTTTGGTTTGCCCACATATCACTTTCGATTAATCAAACTGAAATTACTACTTTTATGAAATACCTAAACTGATTTCTCCAAAATGGCCCATTACCATTCATGTGCGCGTGTTGATACATCTTGTTGAAATTCTTTTGGCATTTCTCAATACTGGAATCAATCTTTCCAAGTTTCCACGGAACCCAGCTTAGGTATATATGCCAGTTGACCGACTTCCTCGAAGAGTTCTTTTTGCAGAACCACGCGAAGGGTGGAAACGTGTTAGGGGAGGTGAAACAATGACTTGGCAGCAAAGTGTGAAAGCCATTATCAGCAAACTCAGCTGCGCTGGTCACTGCCGTCTTGCTGGGTGGGGACCTCGAGACGGGTCACATCAATGGTTAGAGACATTGTCAGACATGGCCCAGTCGCGCTCTCAATGGCGTTCGTGCATCCAAGCTATTGCCTTCAACGCACTCATCCCTTCTCAACCTCGCCACTTAAAAGTCCACTGTCAGTCCTGTCGTTACGCACCAATTTATCAGCTTCCGCCCCCAATGCGCAGCTACCTACCCCACCTCCCCAAATCATCGGTGAACGAAACTGTGGCAGCTACAACCACTGTACGACAAGTACGCGGTTCTTACAGCTGATAATGGTGATGATGGTGATGATATATGGTGGGTTTTTGGCGGCATCGGAAGGTGCTGATGCCAAATAGGAGAAAATCTTTGATTCGTTGTATCCTTGCGGTGAATGCCTCTCATGTGGCCCGCATGAAGCGCTGTGAGGTTGCTAAGGCCTAAACAGCAGCACCCAACAATTTGGGAGTTGATTCGACCTATGAGTCTTTCCAGTCAACAAGCGGAAGTCACGTGTTCCAATCCCACGCAGACTCTGGCTCAGCTTTGCAAGCCTGCATAGCTTTTTGTGACATGGGCATTAGCTTTACTTGGTTTGTTTATTGTTTAACCCATGAACTCATCTGTTAGAGCTTGTCTGTAGAGCGGTTGATCTAGGATCTCGTGCGAGCGCACTTTTTCAAAAACGATATGGAACTTGTAGGCAAACCTGCATGGTTTTTCTGTAACGGCTCATCGACAGTTGCATCTTTCCAAACTCCGAACTCCATCGCAAATTGTTGAAATGTGTAGGACGCCACTCGTTGACTGCACCGATGAGCACAAATGAAAATATTGATCGTATACTAACTTACAAAATGATACACCAGTTACTTTTTCGATGACAGTGTCTTTTTCTTACACTTTAACTAGATGATTCTTTCGGTGGAACTCGAGATGACGTTAGAAGATCTGTTCTGGCACCATTACATTTCTTGGTGTCCACCAAAAACGACGCTACAAGTAGAAAGGATCACATCGGTGTAACAGTCTCGTGATACGCTATTAATTTTTCAGGGCTTCCGGCATTGATAAACGACGATGGGGGCACACGAACAATTGTGAATAACCAACTGGTAAACTCGCTTAGTCTGAGCGCGATGTATAGATACTATACGTGATTAGGGAATGCTGTGGGAAACTCAAAATCCGGACTGTGAACCAAATGCGCTCACGTGTCTCCAACACATGCACCCATTGCCACCCCCAGAAATTTGTACTCAGCGGGATGATGCGACCAGTTCATGACACAACAATGCTGAGAACGGAGAGAGGGACTAATTCTGAATAACACGGGCTCATAAACAGATACATCTGAAAATCTCTATTTCATGTGAATACAAACCATTCAGTCCTTGGTCTCCTAATTTGAAGCTGTCACCTTGCCATGTAGTCGACCTACGGCAGCGAAGCATCGGTGTTGAACACTGATGTCATGCAGTCGGTGATGATGATGATGATGATGATGATGATGATGATGATGATGATGATGGTGATGATGATGATGATCATGTAGCCGGCCTATAGTGCTTCTCTGTGAAGAATGGTGTTCGGAGCTCAGTTCCTTGAGGTTCAAACATGACAAGAAGATCGATAGGAAACAGCTCGGTTGTGAACGGCCAGTTCCTCTATTGCGAGAAATAGTATTACACGTCTGTCTGGAAGTAAAGTGATACTGTTCGCTGTAATAGGGGTATGGAAACGTGAAGGTGTTCTCCCAGGTGACCAGTAGTCCCATATCTGCAGGAACAGCGATGCTGCCTTTCAAAGAAGGATGAGTTAGAAAAGGTCGGCACTGGAAATCGCACATCCTGATCACCCAGTGATTGACCTTAATCGCCGACGTATTATGCAACACGGTTGAAAAACAAATCTTACCATGAGCCAAATGCGACTCTGAACGCATTTGCTGTGCTTAGTAGCTTCACGAGCCAGAAATCTATGCCGGGCCCTCGGAACAGCCAAGGGTCAAGTCATTGGCCGCATGAAGGATCCTCGGAGAAAAAGCTAGCAATCGCTACTTCGATGTTCGGAGTTGTGTGATACGTCATCACCAGAGGTAGCAAGTCCTCCCACTGTCCATAGGTCAGATTTTCGAATCGAAGGCTTAAGGTGGATCAGCTCAGTCAATCCCTATTTCTCAGCCTGTGTAACCAGGACCGGTCATCTGCGTACATTGTTGTAGTGGAATCCATCCCACCTAATTTCTGTATCAATGAAATTACCACTGCGTGCCGAAGGTCTCTGGAGATTCTGTATTTGACCATCTGTCTCCGCGGATCTGGTTGAAACATGGGATCAGTAATGTTGAGGTACGCCAGTTCATTTCACAGTAAACAACCCTTTCACGGTAGACCAGCCGGTCGCACTTTATGAATTATGCTGGTTAGATTGTGTAATTCATATTCCATGGTGCCGTTGATCTCGCACAGCTCTCTTCGCCATCTATGTGTCAGGTTGTAAAGACCCACAGGTGATCAGTGTGTGAGTTGGCAACGTAACATGAAAACTCTCACTAGTCAAGTTAGTCGTGTCTGCAACCGTTCTCCACCCGAACAGGGATCCCGGGACGTGACACACTAATGCTTAGTTACCTTGACAGATATGGTCCCGTCGCGTAGCCAGTAGTGGTCCAGTGTAACAAACTATCGCCCTCAACCCTTAGCTTTTCCACTCCACGCTGTATCAGACAAGGTGCACAGTTTTAGGCTGTTGTTCCCTATTCTAGATAGGTGAAAATGTTAAACCATCATACAGAATCCATGAGTGGATGACTGACTGACCGACTTGCATCGCCATGGAAGCGATGCAACTCGTCTCAACTCGGGACGATATCTGACATAGGCAGTCGCTCACGTTTGCCCATTTGTTATCAAACGGATCAATAATTTAAACAGTCTGATTGAAGCCGTGGCATATCATCAGCGCATTTGTTGATGCCCAACCTGCCAGTAAACAACCAAAAGTCTTGGGGATATTGGTAAAATAACGGGACGGAGGGTTACACAGCTCGTTCAGTTGAAAACCATCATCCATTGGCGTTTTTTTATCAGAATAGTGTAAAAATAAGGCTACAGCCCTACCGTGCAACTGTGTGAATCTTTTCCAAGATTGACGTCCCCCAGTGGATACGACAACAGGATGTAGAGGGACGAGTAAATCTGTGATTCGTTAGCACGACTGCCTCTATCAAGAATCCGATTTTAGTTCTCCTGCATCCGCCATCCGTATCGCGTCACCATGCATATTCACTTACTAACATGTAACCGTGAATCATAGATTTTGAATGTACCCGAACGAATCGGAATGGTCTAAGTCTGTTCACTGCTGTTATCAATGTGCACGCTTTTTGCGGTGGGCGTTTTGGCGTACGCAGACGTACGCTCGCAGTCCGTATCGGCTTGTTGGTTAGACTTGGTTTGTTTATGGTTGTATACTCAGGGTAGGCCTTAAAACAAGTATTACCATTGCACTACGTGTCACCCTAATGGAAACCAGTCGAAATCAGCCGGCCAAATTTGCGATTACCATTCCGACTGGCTTCGATTCAAGACGCATGTTCCAAAAGTCGTATCAAGATGTAGTCAAAAGAAAACGCTTATGGTCAGCCCACCTGATTCTCTCCCCAAATTTTTTTGCCATTGGAGATAGCATGACAACCAACCTGCCATTGATCACTTAACATCAGTCCACCAAAATTCTATCGCATTCATTATTTCTGCGTGGACTAATTCCTGAAAACAAGAAAAGGTTATTTCAAGCGTCTCTTGACATTGGTCTCTTTGGAGAGAAAGTGCAACAAACTGGGCCTGACGAGAGTTATGTGTACTGTTCAGAAGAGTGGCTTTTGTCGGGGGTCCCGCAATTGGGGGGAGGGCAACCTATAACAGTCCACATCGTCATTTGAGTTATTTGTTCAATCTTTACTGTAAAGTAACCCACATAGAACCAGAAGGTGGTGACGTCGTGTATGGGAAGTTAAGGGGGACAATGTGCTAAACGATTTGACGGCCACAATCCTTGACATTTCTGCGTGCATTCGATTCACAGTCCAATAATTCCTACAATAATTACTATTGTGGTGGTTATTGGCCCATACGTCTGCAAACATATTCCACCTAATAGGGACCGAAATAAGTAAACTCATCAGCCCTTGAACGCGTACCTTGAAAATCACGACTGTTGTCCTGATCAGTCAAATTCGTTGAGTCACAATTCCGGTTTTTCTCTCCCACGGTTTCCAATAGCTCACATGCACAGCGAAGATTGAGAAGCCTAAAATTTCAGTTGAGAACACCAGGATTTTCTAAAATAACGCTTGTAAGGTGAACTGTTGTTTGAAAGAAGGTGGTTGAATCTCACAAGCTAGCTGACATACCAATTAAGTTTCTCACTGAACCATCACCACCTAGCTGTTCCAACAACAGCGATCAACGGACGCCCACATTGACTTCTTCTTTGTGAGTAACTTTCATCAGTCGTCTTGTTGGTCAGGTCTGTCGTACAGTTAGTGTATCTAACTTGCACCATCCAAATGCCCCGAGGCTGATTTTCCACTTTATTGTCTATAACGAACTCGGCGATGTGCCCAAACGACCGACACATTTCGATCGTCAGTGTGTATGTATGCCAACATTTTTTGCAATTCGATTACCTCGCATGAGCATTCGTTTTCGTTTGTGGTGGGGCTGTTTTTCGCTTCGTCCGCTTCGTAGCGGCTGATTCTCGATAAATTAGAATTGCCTTTTGGGCATTCGACACCTTGCAGAAACAAATTCAATCAACTCCGTTTTCTCTTGCTCCCCTTTTATGTAGTTGAGCAAACACAGTCCATTTGCATAGTCCCCTCTCTTCAGTTTTAATTTGCAAAGTGGGGAGTATTCCTTTCATTGATCGTGTAGGAATGGAACTGGCACGAAAATTACTGCATCATGCGAAAGGCTGTTGTGCAGGAAGACCTAGGGGCGAGTATCCTACCGAGTTGGCATCCAAGTATCGAGTAAACAACACGAATACAGTATTTTTTCCCGACAAATGCCGTCAACTCTCAGGAGAAGGCAAGTACACCCATTTTTCGTCATGTGATCTCTCTTAGGACTTAGTATGCTGCTTACTCATGAGTAGTTGCAGAGTTTGTAGAGTTCCTATCCGCAGAACTTGCTTGGACAGTCTTGATGCGATTGGCAAATGGGTAAGCAGTGGACTCAAGATTACTGGCTACCAACGGTGCATATATTCAGACTTGCTGCGGATTTGAACTCTGACATAAGAGACGGGTGTGGCACCACTAATCCATCGGCGTACAATGAACGGTCACGTCTGGACGGACGCTTGACCCATATGCTTGATTTGTTCGATACCCCTAAGATAGCACTTATGGGTGTTTCCCACTAATCAGGACGGTTGTACAAGGCCTCATTTCCAAAAGAGTTTTGCATTGTTATCCCGATGCCCAGCACCTATGGAGTTTTCCTGAAAACGCTACGATTCAGAGAGCATGAACCCGTACAACGAACAAGACACTAAATATGATAAGACGTGTCCCTTCACAAGTATCGCTGAAGTGTCCAATACGTCTTCTCGAAGGAGTGATTATGAGACACCAGAATCTCATGTTATACTGCGGGCTACACTCCTGACATCGACTGGTCAGTTTTTCATGGCCACAAGCCTCGAACACTATCCCAGCAAACCTTTCCGTGATGAGTCAGCTCTTCACTCTGGGATAGCTTCATAGTTGATGAAATTCCTTCCAACGTAGCGTACTTTGAGCAATCTTTAAATCCTGACCGAACTGCAAGTACAACAGTCCCTCCCAAGAATACGTTCTTCTAAGAATCAACTAAAAAGAACCGGTCTCTTACACCGGAAGAGAACCGCATCTCTGTACCGCGAACAGCGGACACCTTTGGGTGATCAATGATTTAGCCCATTCCTTCACTCTTGAGAACTACGTTTTAATGGACCAGATTTTGGCCTCTATTTATGCTCAGCGACTGACCAGACTTTACCACCACTGATGACGGTGATGAGCTTCTATCATACGTTTACATCTACGTTGTCTCGAGCTCATCCGTTCAACTACACTTTGATGCACACCCATTTCACCAGCTGTCTCTTGATCGTTATATTTTTATTGTGTTTTTGGCGCTGGTTGTTCCCAATTGTTCCCATTTGTTCCAAGTGCGGCCACTTCAGCAAGTATCTCACGCACTCCGACTAGCCATTTGAGGCAGCGTAAGAGGAGAGCTGGACCAGTTACATCCCTACTCAAATCGCTCTGGAGGAGTCTTTTCTGGACCTGTATAGCAGAAAATGGACTCTGATATCCACCGGTCGTTAAGTAGAGGTTAACCCAGCGTTGGCTTAGATTTAGCTGGAGCAAAGTCAAATTTGATCCTGGGTGCTTTCACATGTCGGTAAGCCACGAGGCTGGCAATTGTACAGGTTTTCTAAAAAAGTTACCAACACTTCTGATCAGCTATCAGGCAACGACAGTTATTAATTATTGGGTGTTAGGAGCCAAATTCATCGATTTCAGGTTTCCCATGCTGCTACCTGCAGTTGTAAGCGAACGAGGGAGAAACATGAACAGCTAGAAGTACGAGAAAGAGTGAACGTGTTTCTCATACAGGAACAGGAACATGTGTTTGACGTGTTTCCGTTGGCGCCTTGGTTCAGGTCAGATTCCCCTGAACCATCTTGACGCCAGATTGTTTCTAATCTGGAAAATGCCAAAGATAAGCCCTCTTTTCACAAAGTTTGTTTTATTCTTTTTCCTCTCTTTATCAAAATTTTTGTGTTCACTCCCCTTTTGTCAGTGAGTGCTTGCCAAATGTGGCGCCAAAACTTCTTGAAAGTACAAGCTGTTTCATCAAGTTCGCATCAGTATCAAATCAGCGAAATGTTTGAATTGTCATGGTTTGTGTGAAGAGGCGAGTTTGTTTACGGTTTTCCGGTGGCTCATAAGGAGGCCAGAGGGGATGCGTTTGGTGTTAGGATGATTGTCATACACGATCAGTTTACTTGTCTTGTGATGGTTACCTCGAGTTAAAACTTCCTAAGTTGGTTTGTCCAAATAAGCTGACCTTTCGAGAAGGTCAGCGGTTGCACCTAGGATGTTCGTACACATACGGCGTAAGATTAATTTGAATCCAGAATTGTAGGCAGTATAAACGAACTCAAGTTGAGTGTCCCATGGGCATTGTTCCTACGAGCCCTTTTCTGACAGTCATCCAGAAAAACATCCATCCCCACACAGCTACTACATAGTGAATGAACCCTGGGTCGCATATATGCCGCCGGAATACACATTACAACCGATGTACGGTGGCCTCCGGCCTAATTCGTCATTTAATAAAATCCCGAACCGGTTAGTACAAACTGAGGCTTGACTTTTGTTAGTTCGCGAATGAGCTGACCGGCGATCAACAAATCCCCTTCATCATCTCACTCATTTTGTACAAACCTTTTTTCGCATGAACCTGAATTAGGATACAAATTCGTTAGTCCTCCGAAATCTGGTTTGATAAAACAGAAAAGCCCGGTTAGTTGTTCCTGTCTGTCACAAATTCCACACTTGTTAACACAAACAGACATTTAATGCACCAACACACTCGGATAGCCAGCCCAGCAACTCCCATCGTCATCATCCTCCCTTCCACATTAACAACCACAACGGCAATGGAATCTCCATCAGTTGTTGCCGTGACTCATCCATCGGCTTTGGCCGCATGTCTCTTCTTATATTTGGAATTCATAATTTTTGGAGAGAGAGAAAGGAATCCCAACAAAAGATGTACCTGCCTTGTGCACTTTTATGGCAGCACAACTTCCGTCCCTTTACGCCACCGTCCTATTAGTCACCTTGTTCAAGGTGTCGTCAGGATGGTTCAGGCAAACTCCTAGTGTGTGTGTGTGTTTGGACATTCTCGGCATGCCCATGTATTTTCTACTCCAATTGACAAGTACATTGCAGTCTGAAATGTGAATTTAATTGACTATACTCGGACACGGTACACCATCTGGCTGTGAGGGGAGTGCGCCTCCGTATCGTGTCAGATACGCACTGTTGTACGTCGACAGAAACATGGGAAAAGGCAATGGCGACAATCGTCGTGGTAACTAGCTTTTTTCTCGCAGCAAGATGAGACAAGAGTTGCAGCTCAGACTAGTTTCGTAGTTGTAAAAGTTAGACACTATCCAAGCATTTGTTAAAATTGCCGGAATTTCAAAACTGGTAATTTACTGATAGTCCTTATCTTGAGGGTGTCCCCCAAGTGTTCATCCTGGCCTGCTGTAGAATGTGTATCTGAATCAGAGGGATTCTCCTGAAAATGAACAACCACCCACCGAGTTACCTCCGCACCCGTATACTTAACCCCTCCAATGAGCATACTTACCTCAAGGTGCAGTATGACTGGACAGCTCGAGATAGCCAAGTGGTTGACGCGCGAAAGGCCCGTGGTTCGAACCCCAAACGACTGCTCCTGTGTAGGCTTAGCTTAGCTGACAGTCTCTCAACCCTCGTGCTTCCTTTTGGTGGCGATCGCAGCTATGCGCCGAAGGGATGATACACCTGAAGAATTATCTTTTGTTTATTTTAGTCGGTCCCCAATAAGTAATAATTCCTTATTGCTTAAAATGCACCCAAATCTTGTTGGTGTGCAGTTTTCATAGTACACCTGCATGTGATATGCGACTTTATTCCAAACTAAGCCCCTACGGCGTGTCCCCCCCCCCAAACACGGGTCGGTCCCATCAGATTTCCGTGCGTTCACACATTTCTAGTAGCAACAGTTACTACGATCCGGTCCCTACGTCTCGATTTTTCTTTAAAATCCAAGTAAACGCACTTTTTGTGTCGGTCTACATTTGTGTTCGAGATCATGGACCATGTAGAAAAACCCATCCTCTTTGGTGTCATGTCAGTATGGTCGACTTGGCGGTATTTTACTGTCTCATTGAATGGGCATGAGGTATTGCCATGGGAAACAGGGAAAAACCATTCCGTCAATACTACACACATTTTTTTTACGTACGCTAGTCCACCGATCGTCTACCAGGTTTGGGTTTCTTTCATGCACAGTGTACAACTGAGTTCCATTCATAGTACACCGTATCATTCTACTGTGATCAACCCTGTGCTGTTTTTACTGTTACTCTGTCAGCGGCGTGCGACCGACTGCTTATGGCATGTTGCCACAAATAATTCGGGTTCGAAAAGTTTGGTTTGGGACCAACAACATAAACGATATTCCTCTGTTTCTTTCAAGTGCAGTTCCCCCGAACAACTGTCCCAACGAAGTTAACCAAAACGATTACCGCTAGTAAAGTAAGGAATACATATTTCCTTCTTAACCACTATGATCGTACTAAACCAGCAATTTGTGGGCTATCGTTTTCAGCCCTGCCTTGTGGCTGTAAATGTTGAAGCTGTTGTCGCGTACCCCTTGTGCTACAAGCTACATGATTGGGTAAGTGAAACATGTATTTGTAAAGCGAACAGTGAGTGTACGCAGGTAGCACCGTCGGTCCCATGTCACCACAAACGATGCCTTGCGTCAGTCGAATAGTCGCTTATTTGGACAACAGAAGAACCGAGTTACTGATCCACTGGAAGGTTTAGGCACAATAGTTAGCAATCCGGGATGCAATTGGCTTATGAGGACAATTGTTCCGATGGAAGTTATCTTAGAACCGCAACACTGACGAGCTTTAACAGAAACGAAACGTAAACATGTCGCTTCCATTGCGTATGGATTAACTTTCGTAACCGGAAGACTGCAAGACGAAATTTCTTTAAGTACAGCTTCGTCACGAGTAGCCATGTGGTTGCTGCTGGTGTTCGAGGCCATCCATTATCTCGTTCGGAATTAGAGACCCGTCAGTTTTAGCCCGAGATTCAGACACGATAGTACGATGTTATTTCCAACTATTTGTCTGAGGAAATTAAACATGGACTGGTTGTTTTTGACACCCTGGTTTGATGTTATCGACAGTGTTTTGCAGACCGTCACCTGTGAGGCTTAGAACTATCCGCAGTCGTTCTCAGTACGAACTGTGTGCTCGTTTGGTTACTTCAGATAGCTAAACAGCGGCTATTCACAGGAAATGCCTTGCTTGGCGGCTTCCATCAGAACGTTTTCTTGGGGTTATTCATCGAAAAGTGGCCATCTTTCCTTTACGAACTACCTATTTTTGATACCAAGAGAGATACCACAGCTTCCAAGAACGCAGAGGTTGCGGAACTTTGAAGATGATCCACTTCATGATCGATCATTTAATAAAGTGTAATCACATTAGTACATTATGGATTACATGGTAGTGCATGCACTCTGTAGCAAGGAGGGCTCGAGCTCCTGGAAGCTTCACAGCTCCCTGATCAGGTCAGTATAACCTGGAGACGGTGAACTACACTCATTTGCCAAATAAGCTGATGTTAGAGAAAGGCTCAACTGATTCCTAGCCGAATTTCTCGTTGATGTTATTCAACTGGGCTTCAGTTGTCTCCTTTGAACGTCGTCAGCTTAATATAAAAATGAGTGTATGACACCACTCGCCCACAATTTGTAGGTCGGTAACAACGTAGGGTAGATGGAAACTCAGTGACTGCGTCAGCCTGGTGAGCGCCAAGAAGGACGAATCCGGTAACTTGCTGCCAACAACCTTATCAGTAGTGTTATGCGAAGAAAATAGCCTGA
The DNA here is from genome assembly GCA_004794785.1 of Opisthorchis felineus. NCBI lineage: Eukaryota > Metazoa > Platyhelminthes > Trematoda > Opisthorchiida > Opisthorchiidae > Opisthorchis > Opisthorchis felineus. The sequence goes on along the minus strand of SJOL01006431.1, from coordinate 143,386 downwards.
AGACGTTTCGGCATTCGTATGTTGCCGGTGGGACATAAGTGCATGGTCTACTACTTGAATGAGGACTCATTTCCAGCGGTACTCATGGTGGAAGTCGGTGATGCAGTTGCTTGTGGCATGGGATTTCTTTCCATTGTAAGCATCCTCAAAGCAAAGAACCATCATCCAGATTCAGAGCTCGTTTGATTTACTGCCCCCTCCATCCACAAGGGGAAGTATCACGTTGTCACTACCCTTTATCAATCAGTCAGTCAGTCAGTCAGTCAATCAATCAATCAATCAATCAATCAATCAATCAACCAATCAATCAATCGATCGATCGATCGATCAATCAATCAGTGAATCAGTCAGTCAGTCGTTCAGCTGTAACACCCTTCTGGTGCCTGGCTGCCATGCCACTCCAAGGAAGCACGAGGGCCGAGGTACTGCCAGGTTACCCTAGTCTAGACAGGAGCAGTCGAGGTGCAATGGCTGAATTCGAACCACGGACCTTCCGGTCAGTAAGTTCGTGCCTTAGCCACTGAGCTATCTCGAGCTCTTTGTCACTGGTATAGATTTACCGATCTACAGTTCTATAAACATCTGCAGATATCACTACCTCGGTGACATTTTCGAGTTCTTGACGCTATTTGGCTCCATCAAACATCCGGTCATAATGAAAAATCCAAGCACGTTGTGAGAGAAGTGTTAAAAACATCAACAGATAACTAAAGTTTCCTTTACTTTGGATTTTTCATAATGTTAGCCTTCCGCCCCCCCCCCCCCAAAAAAAAAAAACAACAGAAAACAGATTGTATTCCCCGAAGGTGTTGCCTCTGAGGGGTGCATTTTACCAAGAAGTCGTTGAAGTAGAAACGATGTTTAGGACGTGTAGAAAAGTGGACATGCAAATGCTTCAAATGGCACGAAATATCTGAGAAAATCTCAACACGTTACTACAAGCTAATCGTGTCTTCCTTGGTCATTGTTCATTAATCACTACGTGCGAGTTTCTTGACTGAGCGCAATTCAGGCAACTGTGACAGCGAGCCAATAGCCAAGTCCGGGGACAATGCAAACATTGCGCCCTTTGACCAGTACCGGCCTTGGTAACAGTCCAAATTAACCTTCTGAAAAGTTCCTAGACCGATGCCGATAAGCAACGCACGCATGGCCCCTTTAAAAAACACCTGAAACGCCGCTAATCTACTGGAGGCGGTAACACGCATGTCCAGTTTCTCACGTCCAAGATCAGCCCTATCTTTGTGTTGGTGTGGTTGTGTGTTTGCGTCTGTGTACGGTGTGGGCATAATGTTGACCAATCTTGTTTGTTCGAATTCGTTCGGCTTGTGTGTTCGGTAAACACAGCTTGATATTCGGTGAAAAAGCGTTTGTCCCCAAAGTTGCACTGAAATTGGTGATAGTACACAAGAGAACGAGTCTAGTTGGTTAGTACCCGAAGTTATTTGCGTGACATCTGGTTCACGCGTTGGTTTGTAAATAGGTGTTAAGATGGCACACCAATGCAAAGTAGAAATACCATTAACATAGAACTCATTTTCCACCTGTTTTCTGGCCTGACTGGTGCTAAAGCCGACGCAACGTCACAAAGACCAGGTTGATCAGTAACTTAACGAAAGGGCATCCACAGCTCTGATTGGGATAGGGGAACCGTAGCTGCTATTCGACGCGAGGTTGCCTACAATCGTTGGATCAGATGAGTCCTCTAATAATAACCAACTCTAGAAATCACTTGATATAAATGAATAACGAGTTATGCACATCATGTTAGAGGCAGACTTTATCTCAGGACCAGACCCGGTGTTTGACACATCGAACCACTCTGTTACTTGTAATTCGCTCCGAAAGTTCAATGTGAATGGTTTCTAGTCGGGCCGTAGATACGTATTTTAGTCATAGGACCTCCCTCTGCCTCTCGTCTTCCCCTGTCTAGGCTTGGGCAACCTGGAAGTATCCCAGCCCTCGTGCTTCCTCTGGGTGGCCTGGCAGCTAGGCACCGAAAGGGTGTTACAGCTGAACGATTATCATAGCGCGATCATTAGAGATCACAGTATTTGGGCGAACATGTAACTGTTACTGTACACCTGAGCATATGCGATCCGTCGTTCAGAAATAGCCTACAAAGTCAGACGATTACGGGCAAATCCCGCACCCACGTAGGTTCCAGCCGCGCGATTGATCTCGAACCGCTAGAAGATTTTCAAATTTAGCGATGAGTCATTAACGCAGACCTAACCGCTTTGGGCATCAAAGGAAAGGCTGTGTGAAAGCAAAGCAATACAGATGAAACGGCGCGCACTCGGTGAAAACAGAAAACAGAAAAAGTGAGGCATTTATTCATTTGTAGGTTGAGCTGAGCCTAATGCAAAAGGAAATATGTGGCCAGCAATCATTGTGTGTGTGTGTGTGTGTGTGTGTATAACAATGCCGCCAGTTTCATGTGGTCATGTCGATCCGACAACAAAGGTTGACAAATGTGTAGCCAAAATGGAGAAGTAAGCGGAACAACCCAAGCAATGCCATTACAGGTTAGTACATGAACTATTGTATACTGTCGGAGGGCAGCTCTCACTAGGATATTTCGCAGCTGTTATTTTGACAATGTCCGGAACTTCCATTTCTCAAATGCCAGTACTAGAAACAACAATTGAAGGCAAATTGTTGTTTGAAAACAAACAAGAAGGAGAGGAATGGTAATTCCGGGGAACCATTGTCAAGAAATGACCCATCTGTTCGTTTGGGTATCCGCAAAATATCTTTACCCAGTCACTTTGAATGTATAGGTTTTTGTGTGAAGTTCTCCTTCTAGGGACCAGTCAGTATCGTGTAAGAGAAAAGATTTGATAATCCTTAAGTTAGCTTTTGGACGTGAGTGAAAGAACACTGAATACAAGTTGGTGATCATCACACCACTGATCAGTCACCCGTAGCTGAATCGCTGAATGTTTATCTCCTGTGTCAGATGTCCAGGGCTCCTGTCCGAATAGTGCTTCTTTGGAAGTATGTTTCCATGGCCTACCTATAAAGATGATGACGCCTAAGATCCCGGCGTACCTTAAACCTTAAAAGTGAGGCCACACTGATTGCAGTTTTGAGCGAGAACGTATATGAATATCGAGGGGAGGAGTCATGAAGATTCCCACTTTCCGTCTGTTGCTTGAGGAAAAACGGTGCTTCTTGGTTTAGGTGGGGTTGAGGCAGAAAAGCGTGGTCGCTAATTAGAAAGACTAACTAATTCAATGTGATGACTAGGAACCTTATATCCTGACTGAGACGTTTCCCCAGAGGCTGTGACCAAGGTTTGGGCTACTTCGTTCTCACCACCCACCCTCTGGGGAATATGAGACCACTGACGAACACACTGCCTGTTCTGACCACCCTTCTGAGTCGGCACCCAGCTTGGGTCAGTTTACTGTTTTGATATTTCCGAGTTGTGCGATGTGATTTCGGTCCACAACAATCGTATCTTCAGATGTTTTTTTTCTTCAAAGTTTTTCCACGACAAAGGATGTGTACATCTTATTGACAGGGGTGCATCGTAAACTGCAAGCAGCAAGAAAGAAACGGAAATAGAACAACGACTTATAAACAATAAATAGGGAACGATAACGAACCAGACTTACAATATACTTAGGGTTCGGAGCAATGGTCGAACGATTGTAGGGTATCTAAATCATACTCAAGGAAATTCTGTACCAAAGATTAAAGTGCAAAACACGCTTAGATGGAGGATGGTGCAGCACGACGGTCGCCGTGTTGGTATTCGGCCTCAGACGTATCCGAAGTTAGAAAGGATATCTGCGGGGCAATTTGTACCTTGGACATTGGGTAGTCGAGGGATCAGGATTGAGACAGACAACAGTACTGTGATGAACAGCGGATGGAGGCAGTACGGTTCTCCAGCGGGTCAGTCTAAGTACAACATAGGTAAATAACCTATGATCAGTGATGGCAAATTTTAGCCATTCGGAGGACGGTTATAACACCAATGTGACAGTCTCCGGAACGAACAAAAGGGCCTACAGAAGGGTCAGAGAAGGGAAAAGGTCCGTGGGAGCTGATTATGAGAGGAAAATAGTTGACAGTTGCTGCTCGATGTTCCGGATTACAGGCAAACAGCGGTCAGCAGGCACGTACTGTGCCGGAAAACGTCACAGTTCAAAGTACACGCCATACCGCGTACAGTCCCCCCTCAAGATGTTTAAAAAATCTGCTACATAGAGACACAAGTCTACCAATAGTCATGCGGAGCGGACGAACCTGGACACGCGCTGGGTCAAGCAACCTTGGGCACGTGCAGGATGAGAGCGATCTTGAACAGGCGGTTCACTGCACGTTTCGCCGTACGCAAGACATCGTCCTCACCACCGTCACAGACTGACAGCACCAGAAGACGACACTGGTCCTTCACTGCCGTAGGGCCATATCAGTTTATTTGAAGGAGAAGAAAATGGGACAGGGAGGGGGGATATATAAGGCTGGTCAGTCGGATACGAGAAGGCCGTTCATTTGGTGCTTTTATTCATTTCTCATCACGTGACGGCTAAACGCACTTTTCGGCTGCCTCATTGGATAGATTAATTCAACATTCATTTCAGTCTCCATATTAGTCGTCAGGATGGTTGTTTGACGCCAAACCTGAACTTGTTCATTGGACGTCGCACTTTTCCCGTATTAGGACAGGCCTTTGAGCGTCTGCTATTACCATGCTACGCTCTCACAGGGAAATGAGTAAAAAAACAACATCGCACCTTAGTGGATTACTTTTCGCACGCGAGACACACGAAACACCTGTCTCGACCAGGCTAGACAGACAACAACCTGTTGCGGCATCATCAACACCCTGTAAGTCTTGTGCTGACCCCTGAGTTTGTCGCGCACAAAAACATTCATAATTAAACACAGACCAAACAGGTGGTCGTGGTAATTAGAATATTACACCTGTGTGTCGTCGGTTTGCATTATGCAACTCGAAACAGCTGTCGCCTCTACGAATGAGTCAGCTACCTGAACAATTGGCGACGGTAAGAGGAAAACGTAGTTGTATTGAGGACATCGATGTTCACACCGTAGTTCTGGGGTTAACAGAATCAACATCGGTAGAAAAAAACTTGGATAGTCGAACACAGGTATACGCAAGGCTACCGTTTGTCAACTCGTGAATTTACTCATCAGTCTGGCATCTGGCGACGAGCCGATTGTTACCAGATGCTTGCTACCATTCCGCTTGTCTGGTTTTCAAAAAAAAATCATATAGAACCGGCGTTACACAATAGTCTAGAAGCTTCTGGGCACACTGAACGTTTGTTAAAAAACAAAGCTTTTTTCAGAGACTAAAACGATAATCGTGTTCGCTTGATAGTGTAACTGAAGTTGATTAATGTGGTAATTATGTTCCGTATGCTGTGCGTTTCCGAAGTGTAGTTGCAAGTTGAGTGAAAGAATGACTGAGTTTGCTTGGTTTTTATGCTTGGAACAGATAGAAAACGATTGGAAAGAATACACAGGGTCCCAACAGTTGTCACCTGGTATGAATTACACAGAAAGTTCGTGTTGTGTGGGAATACAAATGTATCTAGCTAGGTTCCTACAGGACAGAACAAGCGTCAACTACTGTTCAAAAGCTGGAAACGGCAAGTAATTTCATGCGCGTTAAGACCATTATCCGTATATTTGGATAAAGCTGGGTCCAGTAAGCTGTACTGACAATGAGAGCACCATCCTTTCCAAATTCTGTTCCTGTTTGGTCGCATATACGCTGATGTGTACCCAGTATGATCACACGGAAATTATAATTTTCCCCTTTAGGTATTAGAGGTAAAAGGTTCGTCCTTCAGTATTTTATGCATGCACGATTTTAGAAGAACGATCACCCCCGTGTTGTGTTGAAGGCCCCAATGGGTGAACATCTTGAGGGGGACACTGATGTCAGCAGTCATCCCACTACAGGCTATACGTAGTTTGGGTCAGCTGTCATCGGGACCAAGTAGTAACCAGTGAGTAAAACGCAGGATTGACGGAAAGACGCAACATTTGATCGTCTTCGTCATTTGTCAATTTATTTTTTGATGGTTCATATCCTGCTCCGTGCCGAAGGAAGTTTCCCCAACCCGAAGAAGAATGGCTAACCCGGATAGCTTCTGACTGCATTTTCTATCAGGTGTGAGCCTTCCAAAAAGAGAAGGCCAGTGCCCCTTCTCCCGGAGGTGTAGTCTTTCGATAATGGTTTCCTCGGTTCATGCGCACATTGCCACAGAGATACCGCGAAGGGCGTTATGGAAGAAGTATTTTGGTTGCACGCGAGATTGGATGTTGTTGGGGTGGATAACAAATGAATGGGAACAAGACGAATGGAAGCGGAAGAAAGCAGTTCAAACCTGATGTGAAGAAGCGTCCACTGGTCTTGAACTATTAGGAAGATAGGACACGCAGTAATGGGGACGACACTTGGTTCAGATAATGCTTACTGCTTTTCTGTTTTGAAGATCTTACCGCAGGTAACACCCGGCAGGGCCGCAATACCCAATATTTTTGGTGTAAACAGTTTGACCGGGTGTATGAGGAATGGATCTTCAATGGAAATTTCTTCCCCTAAGTGAAGCCAATCTATGCTGAAAAGCCTAGAAACATTGTACAGCTGTTGCCTCATGTAAAGGAAACTGAGAAGCACTGTATAGCTGTTTCATCCTTACTGGGAATCAGCAGCAACGCGACAGCTTCTTTAACCCGCACACCCCATGTCTAATTCAAGACCTAATTGAGTAGCGTTCAGATGCTCGAGCGCCAATGTCAATCAGATACTCTGTAGGTTAGGAATCCACCCAAATATGAAACCGCCCAGTCGTAATTCGATTTATCAGTCACAGTAAAGCAGTGATCAGACACACTAATTTGTTGTAGTATGGACTCAGAATGAGCACTGCAACATTTTGCATCTCCTAAAAGTCACAGTTCATAATTTACCAGTTTGTGGAACAGCTTGTAGTAAGGATATACTCAAATTCCGGTATTTTTATCTGTGTTTGCGGTAATTGTTTTGTTTTTTATTCTTTTCAAGGTAGTTGTTGGGATGCGTGTGATTGCCCTAAGGGCAGCAGCTCTCCAGTCTTGCATAACCAGGGGATGAGCTTCCCACGTAAGTGTTAGAAGATATACAGTGGGCGGAAACCTTTGAGCCCTAGATTGCTTCATAAAAATGCTACCACTGTAGGCTTCGTCTGTATCGATAAACTTCGGAAGGTTGCACTACGGGCACATTGATTTTGTGTGTGGGCTTCCTACGTCCCATTTCGGATATGCCTGAACGTAGCGCCACACTGGTGACGAATACTAACCGACCAACGAATTGGCGATTTATCTCGGTTGAATGGAACTTGGTGATATCCAGTAGGTTGAACATTGTCACGTCCGGACGTTTGTGTTGTACACCTGGTTGTGTGGTTTTGTGCACGCCCCTACCGCGATTCTTGTGCGCGACCTCAGCGAATACGTGACATACAGCTAACTGAGAACGCGCCCTCATTTTAGCCAGGTCTGGATATCCCTCACCAGTTCATTTACTTCATTTCAATACGTGCTAGCGAATTCACTTCGAGCGACTTTCTTGCGGTTAACTTGACAACGGTCATTTGGACAATTTGTTTTATTTTCCTAACTCTATGAGTCTTTGGTACTACTACTCTATTGAAGGTGTATTAAAGTACTGTTCAACTTACCTGTTGGTGCTCTGCATACTGACGATCAAAATGTACGCACTAACCGAATCGTTAGAATTATCACTCGGGCATAATTACTCAGATTTGGCTACTACTGAAAAACAAGCAACCTTTTATGAACCGTTATAATCGCAAACGAAATTCGTGCACTTTCTCTGAAAGTTAAAATTAAGAGGTTCGCTGTATTAGTTTCCTTTGCATGTTTTTTGCTATTGGACACTCGTCTGATCGCAATAGTTGTGTTTCCACAACACACGTACTTGCATCGCGTAGGAGATATTCGCCTAACAGATAAGCTGCCACCTCTGCTCCTTCTTTACTCACACATTTGGCGTCACGTGATCTAATATTGATTGGCCTCAGAGGCAAGTTAGTCAAACTCCTCTTCAGCCGTCTGTAGATGAGTGGTAGTGCCCAAACTCCTACATGGGTTCGATCTCCACTGAGATTCGTGAGATGTCTGCCCCACAGATGCTTCCGAACAAACGGGGGGAACAGCATCCAGGTTACTAAGCGCGCATTAGTGTCGCCTGCAGAACGAAGCCAGGTGTACAACTGAAGGCAGTGCTAAAAGCGTTCTATCGCGCTTAGATGTCTACTAATGTGCTGCAATTATGTTGCAAGCAAATGCAAGTCCAATGCACCTTCAATTGACGTTACATGCTCCCTCCGCTCATCCGCGACCAAATTCGCATACCGGATCGACATGCTGGTGGGTAGATAATGAATCCACTGGGGGTACTCTGGTGAATGTTATTTTTTTGGAAATGGATAGGTGAGCGAGTCGATGGATAGTTACATCGCACCACTCGGTCTCCTGTGGGCTCCAAACAAACGGACACAACCCTTTTGAGATTCAAAAAGATATTCTGTTATTTAGCAATAACATCCAACCAGTCTTCGTCCATATTATTGACTGTCACCACGAACCTTCCATTTTCAGCACATTCTGTCTAGCAGTGTGTCTGTGTCCACTGAAGCGATCGAACACCCGGTTAGCGAAAGACACTCATTTGCAAACCAATTTGGTTTTGCGGGAGACTCACCTGGAACCCAGCTGAATATCTCGTCTATGATGTTTCTAAGCAACTAGATGTGCTGCATCTGGCCGCCTCATGTTTCATTTGGTACGATAATATCTTAAAAACACCATAAACGAGATATTCAGCTGGATTCCAGGTGAATCTGCAACCGTATGAGTAGTGTATTAAATATAAACATGGCTAATTTACAACGTTCGCGGACCTAAACCGTCTGTTATACCGTCTGACACACAACCCATGGAGTCTACGTAACATTCCAGTGTCCTTAGATTGAGCCCGTGTCTATTTTTCGTTTGCTATGTTACTGAGACTGTGGGACAGGACCAATGACGGCTGACAGCCTCATGAGTTTTTCTTCCATCCGCGCCTGATCCATCCTGTCTGCGTTTCACCCGTTCTGAGAACTAACTAAACCCAGTCAAGTGACATTCAGTGTATCGGTTTTGACAACCGTGGTGTGACGTAGTGTATTGTTTAACTTCCACACAGAATCATACAAACAGAGACTGACTGCTGTTGGACTCATCATATCCGGTGTTACTGATGTCACTCTTGCTGAGTCATTCCTCGCGAGTTGCGACAATTGCTGAGGGCTGTTAGTCCACCGAAAAAAAAAACTCAGCAGCTATCGTCTGCTACACATGGAATGCGTGTTTGGGGGTTGGAATGCAAAATTGCTTGGTACAGATCTAGCCGCAATCTGACCTTTGGAACGCATGTAACACTGAGTGTAACAATGTTGTCGGTCCAATGTTGAACCGAATCTCGGTCCATGTTACAGAATCTGGTTGTCGCTGTTGTTGTTGTTGTCATCTTTGTTCTATTGTGTGATTGACCAAAACGTTTTGGTGCTCTCCGGTTCACCACGCAGTTGAATTCGGCTGATCTTTGATACATTTGTGTCGAATGTTGAACGCACAGGGTTAGGACGTGTAAGACACGGTCTCTGTGTGTTGCATGTCGTTTCGTACTGCCCTGGCTGACTGTTTGTATGTGTGTTTATGCGGAAAGTAACGAAACCATTTTTGTTGACAAGGCAACATGTTTTTTAGCACTCGCGAGAGTTCGGAAGATATCGTTTGACCATGCTGTGTTACTAACTTTTTCATACTGCTCGCTGGATTCTGAGAATCGGTGAATACATCCCCTGTGGCATAAGCCAGGGCTTTACGTCATCTTATTTATTATTAATTAATTAATTATTATTATTCATTTACTGCTACTATATTATTTATTCATTACGTCATATAATAAGACCGAATACGCGATAATCACATCTTGACAAATGATAATGACTTTGTACAACAATGCAAGGCATATATTATATCAGTGCATCATCCGTTTGAGGACTCGACACCTGTACGAAAGAGAGGTAATTGCAAAACAACAAAACGTCTTACAAGTATTTAGTTTGCAACTCATTCGATATAAATGCGTTTGTTCCCAGGAACAGCCTGGTTCAAACTGGTCCCTCTCCCTGTTTCTGGAAATTGACTATACTAGTGCATTCTGATTTCGTTTTGGGGGACGTAAATGCTTCAGAATGTTTGTACTAGGCTGCCATTTCGCAGTTTTGTTTTCCCTCGCACACTTCGACTTTTTGCAGACAGCCATGCTGTGAAGCAGCAGTTTTTTGTTACAACTGATCACGAAAAGAGAATGCTGTTTTGTTCATGGTAGCCAGCTGAAATTTCACGAAACCATCTCGTTTTTTTTGCAGGAATACATGACATCATAGGGGGGGAAGAACTGCAAAGTCAGGAGACTAGCTATAAAGCACAGAAATTCGAAACACCAAAAATGATACTGAGCCGCAACACATTCAAGATAGTACGTCACTGTCAATTTTGAAAAATGTGTTGAATTTCAACAATGGGAATGCGTTTCATAGATTAGCCATCTTACGGAAGAATGAATAGGGATAGAGTACCCTTCAAGATAGCCACTTGGAGGTGGTGTCTGGTTTCGCGAGGTCAAGTGAAGTGAACGACAGACGGTGGACATAGCCCCAGCACACTCTGAAGGTCATCGACTCTGGTGGAAGCGGTAGAACACATACACAGAGAGGCAAATGATTGAAAGCTGGCAGGCAGAGACAGGTTGCCGGTGAGACGAATGACATTGCTATTCAGGAGTATGTTGGTAGCTCAGGTAGCGTTAGTTTGGGCAATTTGATTGAAAACGCTTCAACACCAATCGAGATGACATCATCGGCACGCTGTTAGAGAGCGGAATGGGGCGTAGCGGTGCGTCAGTGGTTGTGCGTTGTGTACAACACTACTCAAAGCACAATCAATAACATACGCTTCACTCCGCTCCCTAACAGCGCGCTGATGATGTCACCTCGGTTGTTGATGAACCGTTTGCAATCAAATCACCCAACTCAACAGACAAATGACCATCCTCGAGTGACATTCTTCTGCATCCAACTTAACAGGTTGAAGTGTTTTGAAGGACCACCTCAAACGGGCGTTAGACGAATGTGGTTTGTCAAACATAAAAGCACTCGGACGGTGGCAAAGATCTTTTGGAACGGAAGAGGGTACAAGCCACCCGAACTACCTAAACTACTGAACGCAGTCACAATAACCGTCATCACTCTCAAGAAACTACACCGTTTGTTGCTAGACGCATTCATGGTGCACTTTACAATATGTAAGCTAGCGGCCGAGGGGTCCACGTTTGAAGCGCAACCCATGCCTTTTCGTCACTCCTGCCCGAACGTGGATGGCCAAGTTGATCATAGATGGATTTGGTCGAATGGGCTTCATTGGTGTGACCAACAGATTTAGTGGAAGCGGGATTGTCCAGTGGATAAAATGCGAACTAAAGATTAGAAGATCCGTGGACAGAGCCCTCGACCTGGCTTCTCCTGTCTAAGCTCGGACGATCTTCGTGCTCTTTGGCGCTGCATGGCAGCTATCCACCGAATCAGTCCCATAGCTGGACGATTTGACTTGTCCAACATTTGCGGTTTCATGGAAATAGATGTAAGCTTTGTCGGAGGAAGAAAAGATACTACCTTCCTTGACATGTCATCATAGTAACGGCTTGTTTTTCCTAGCGGCAGCTACAGTCACAATTGGAAAAAATCAGTCCACATAAAACCAGTAACCCCTGTCTTCGATGTGCCATCAAACCACTGAGTGCTTACTTCATCCAGTTTCTTCTTCCTACGCATTTGCTTATCTCCATAAACTTTGTACTCACATCCGTTTTATCGCTTTCCTCTTTCGTATATTGAGATGACATCCATCAGCAAATCATGATTGATTCCCTTGCTCGGATGACTCAGCTGTGCCAGCAACAAGCGTCACTCACGTTACAAGTACCTTTTTTGCCATCCAAGTGTACACGCACATACACACAGTCTCCACCTTTTTCCCGAAACCTTGCAACTGTTTACTAATTACTGAGACACGCCAGCAGGTGAGTCCATACTGACGACGGGGATAGGGACTTAATCCAATTATGTCGTACCCATGCACACACACACACACACACACACACACACACGTCACTTTTAATTACCTACTTGGGTATATTCAACCCGAAGGAAGACAAATGGATTGTGCTCACATATTTTGACACTCGGTTGTGGGCCTATATTATTGGTGAGTTTTTTTCTCTCAAGCATCTGTCGCGACTGATGCGTATGACTACCGGCAAGGAATTAAGGCGCATTTATGACTTTAATAGCGTTAGGCCCAAAAGTTGGTTTCAGAAAACGTGCCCATACTCTGATAGCCGATGAATGAGCACACAGATCAAAAGTAGGGAAGCATCAATGGTTTGACGCGTGCATATGGGTCACTTTTCTGACCAGCTATACGTAACTAAGTGGTCGAATGTCCAACCCGCACCATCCGAACAGGTTCGAGTTCGAATCTCCCCTGATGTTCTCAAGGTGAAACTTTTTCATTCCTCAGCATAGGCCATGACAAAAGTTCATGGTTTTCACTCGACCTATTTAAGTTGCTCAAAAAACTTGCTCCTGATGGGACTAAAATAAATCGGATAAGTTCTTGATATATGTCAGCTTAAATT
>SJOL01006431.1:105059-130041 GCA_004794785.1 Opisthorchis felineus | reverse complement strand
CCCACCCGCCGCCCACCCGCATTTCAGGTTTAATTTCACATCCTATTTACCATAGCCAAAGTGGTAAACGAGTGCTTCTCGCCTGACTGAATCTTTGTTCGGAAGCCACTAGAACAGCAACAGCAAGTTTTGTTTGCTCGTCGTCAGTGAATTAGATGGATGGGAGAGGATGGCATTCTGAAAATTAGATTATTTCATCTTTCAGACCTCTCTTGTCTGTCACGGAAGAATGAACTTTAGTCAACGAAAAATCCGTCCACATTTTATTACGACAGCAATGTACGTGCTTGTGTTTGGACGCACGTGTTTTCTTACGAGTCTGAAAATGGTTCTGGATTTTTCCAGGGAAAATGTTCACCTTGATTTTCGTGCATTGGCTCTATTTACACAGCCAATTTGTTGTTTTTAAATTGGTTACAGCCGTATGCGGTTTTCAAACCACGACTAGCACTACTCTGGCGACCGTCTTGGTACTTTGGCAGACTGTTCTCAACCTGCTTGTGAGTGCAGAAACGGTAGGAGAGCAGATCAACTCCGAGCAAAGTGCCTGCGTTCAGTCGCTATTTTTGGACAGGTACCGCATTCCCTCAACAGCATTTACTGCCACAAGCGAACAGGTGGACACCACCGGATCTCGACGATATGCAGCCGACGCAGTGCGGTGAGTTCTCTCTCTCATCATGCTCGTTTTTTGTGTGACTCACGCACAATCCAACTGGATATGTTGTTTGTTTCCACAAGTGCCCTTGAGCAACGGGGCCCAGGGTAATGATCTGAAAGTGCTTTTTTTTACAATGGAACTAACCTGACTGAAAAAGTGTAACTGTACTTGCAAATTCGACTGACAGTTCGAACCGAATTGGTAAACGATTACGTTTTGTTCAAACTCTAAACAACTGATTGTAGGTAGTTCTCATTGAAATTTGGATGATTTCGCTTGAAGAAAACATGATTTAATGAGAATGAGTCCTAATGAGTGCTTGACACATGAACAAACAATCGAGAACAGGCATTCTGCTCGACGGGGGTGCTTCTACTCTGGAAGCGTAGCGAATACGAAGCGTTTCCCGGGTCTTTCTACAAGTGGCTGACAAAATTTCGGTTGACTGCGATTGCCTCAGAGAGCTGTGATCGATTTTTCCCTTCGTCCGAGTGCGTCTGTAACTGAGACACACTAACAGATCAATATAATGTGAACCTGTCTGATGCGGAGAGAGGAGAATGTTGATATCTCAGCGAACAGGCCAACAAAGTCATTCACAACTGGTGGGGACTCGGCAGATATCATTGTCGCTTCGCTCAGACCTACTCTGTTCAACCCTCGCTGCGATTGTGACGGGTTTCGACGAATGCGATTGTGCATTGGTCTGATAATCTATCCGGTACAAGACCGTTAGTTCGACGGGTGACTTTGATTAGGCGGCAGTCACCGTTGTCACCGTGGGAAGTAGTGGTGCCCAACCGTCATATATTCGTAGAGGACGAATGTCCTAGTAAAGATCGATATGCAAAGAGCCTTGTGTCCTTGTGAGGGGTTGGAACATACATCTGAGCATAATGTTTGAGTTAGCAGCAGAATTGACCCAACATTTTTATCGAAACTCACCCAACACAAACTGAGCCTATAAAGACAGACAGACAAAATTTTGCTAGACAGTTCGACCAAGAAGCGACAGTTTACTAAGATTGGTTACATGCCATATCCTGTAGAGTTTCCAACCAAGCGCAAGTAGGACCACGTGAATCCCATCCAAGAAGGTGCGCAGATCCCACAGCATTCACTTTGACGGTATCCACCTCCTTGAAGGAACACTACTCATAAGGTTACTGAAAACTCTTTAACAACCCAAGACCGGTTTCACCTTTCTTGGGGCTCATCAGGTAGGCGCAGTCCCCGAGCTCCGTCAATCTTATTTTCTATTTGAATCCAAATTGTACGCAGTTTGCGAACTACATTCATTTGCACGCCGATTTAACTTTCGCGGAGTCTCATTTGAATCCCAGGTGAATCGCTCGTTTGTGCTGCACAAAGGCCACCACCTCATGTTCCTCTTGGTACGATATTCGAGATTTCACTGCCCACTTTCCCGGTGGAACACGACTGCAATATCTCGAATATCGCACTTCCAACTGGAAAATGAGGCGGCCTTTGTGTGGCACACTCAGTGGAAGAATATCATAAACGGGGGATTCAGTTGAGATTCAGTTCAGTCTGTCTTCGTGATCTTTTCGCCAACAAGGATTTGGAATGGAGAACAGAGCTTTTAGCAAAAGGTGGCTGGGCATGCATAGGACCTGTTCTGACGAAACCCAGCATTACTGTGCCTGTCCCGACTAACAGAAACTATTTCCTGCATGGATATTGGTGTATATTTTCCCTGGAAGGGATTGTAATGCGGACTACAGATATTATTTTCCCGAATGCACGTTAAGGCACAAACAGATATAGGCAAAATTATTCATTTGAAGGCTGCACTAGGTGGACAAGCCTTCGATAAGACCAGGTGGCGAAAAACTGGGATGCTCATTATCTGTACATCTTTTTGGTGATTGGGGGCATCGGAGGTCTTGCTTACGGAGTTCGTTGAGATAGTACCATGGCTGATAATGAATTAGTTAGCTTAGTTATTTATTTACACTGAGTAGACGGGTTGGCTGTGCTCGGCCAGCCAGCCTGAAACACACGGTATGACTGCAGGTGCGATTTTCTCGTAGTCGCAGACATTAGGTGCTATATCACTGCGGGATTGTCTTCCCCGAATTCTAGACTGCCTGTCTGAACGCATCGACACATACAACGGAGAATTCAGTGGTGTATAGCTGATCCACCGCTACATTGGACCAAAGTTGTTCTTGTCAAGTACAGTGACGAACCACGGCTTCTTGGTTTTTGGAGAAATGAATATTAGGAAAGCGAACAATAAATGGAGCGAAGAAACTAGAAAGGGAGGTCACTTCGTAGGGAACGTGGAATACTGTATACAAGAGAGGATATACAGGACAACACTGAACAGCTTGGGAAGATATTTTTCGGTGAAGCGTCCAGGTTAATGGATATGACGTCCAGAACCGGTGCTTACCGGGAGAGGGGAATGATAATCACTAGATATGACCTCACTTAGCAAGGTCGGCTGAGTTACGACAGCAGGAGTTGAACCGGCATGGACGTTGACACAGGCCCAGACTTCGAGGCGTCAGGTGCCTCTAGGTAGGGTGACCTAAGTCGGTCATTGCTGGGAACTTCATGTCATCCAAAACGCTCTACGATAACAAAACGTATCCTTGAATTGGGTTACTCTAAAAGGATCTTCATGTGAACTCGTCAGCAGTTTATGATTTTCATCAATGCGTGAGTGCATGTGGATTGAAAACGTTGCGTCTGGAGGGGCTGGCATCGCCAGAGTAGCTTCAGACAGTCCTTTATGGAGACAAAGGAAGATTATTACAACCGTATTTATAGGGTCATTACAGAATGTTCCACAAGGTCGTGCTAGAATCTCCGTGAGGGTGTGAGAAGCGTCGAGCTAAAGATGCTCGATCCAGGTTGGCTGACATTCTGACCAGTCAGGGCATGCCTTAGTTTGGTCCGTAGCCCGCACGTTACCAATCCATCCTGTTGGCGTGTTCGGTTATTAGGGACGGCTGGCCTCCGGACAATCGTACAACAGCTGGACACTGAAGACCTCTTAGGTCCGCTGTTGGTTCGGAACGGATATCTAGAAGGACCACAGGAATGGTGTCGGTTCAATGGATAGTATCAAAAACACTGATGGTCACCTTAAGCCGATAATGTGTTCTTCCAACCGTACCGTTTGCTTACGAGTCGTAGGTGGTAATTCGGATACGATGGTGGCCTAGCTTCTTAAGAGTCAAAATAAAACGAATATTCGATAACTTGGAGCCTCAGTCGTTGATGAGAGTCTCCGAGTAACCGTACATAGCCATCCAGCGTTCTTTGAATACTCAAAGACCGGTCTCAGCGCTTACGTGTCGTTCAGAGATGGCCTCAGGTGACAGTCATAAGCAAAGAGCCTAATGAATCCATATGGATTTCGGTCAATCGGGAGCTTACGTGAAGTAAGTGACCAACGGGAGACAAAGAATGGCGTTAGATTTTGACCAGAGAGGAACAGCCCACGCGTGTGTATAATTATGCACACTAGGCCAGACACACTGAGCTCATATAAGCTTGGTGCGAATGCTGGGATAGGCAGTGCCATGTAGAACATCGGAGATCTGCTGTCTGAAGGTGGTAGGTACGCTAGAGTGTGGACATCCGGCGGAGGCGTTACGGGTGATGACGTCCGCGAAGTGAGCATTTCATACAGGCGGGTAGAAAGTCTGGTTGCTCACGCTGGGTTGCCACCTTGGCGTTAAGGTCGATTTTGATCGACAGGATGGATGAGGCACTCTTGAAGACGCGTCCAACACCATCTTCTCTCTATCATAAATGTACCGAGCTTCTGTGCTAAACTGCTACTAATTCGGGATGTCGGCGTTCTCGAGGCGAGTAGCTATTCGAGCTCGTGCTCAGTACCGAAAATGCCAGTCGGCTGAGTGGATACCCATGATGTTACGGGTACGATTGGCAGTATTCCGCGCATACCACAAATGCACAAGCAGATCACCTAGTATATTCTACTCGTTGGTTTCTAAATGTTAAACCTCCTAGGGTACCCAGCTGTACTAAGCGGTCGTCTATGTCCCAGCTCCAATGATCGTCCACAGTGACGGAGAGCATGCCGAGATTTGCGGTACCCAATCTCTTCTCCTAGATGTTATAACTGAAGTCTTACAGGCATGAACAACAAGTGACGCTCCTTTGCGCAACCTGGGAAGTCTCGGAAATAGTATTTTTTGTGGACTAGTGCATTGCGTGTGTGAAACAGAGTGAAAAATTGTCCAGTTTGGGAAAGACGGGTCTGGTACAAATTTGTCTTATTTTTATACTACTCATGAGTAGTGATATGCAAATGTGGATTAATGGATCAATGTTAATGTGCAAAGTGAATTGAAGCGAATCCTCAGGTTTGCACGTATCTTTTTCAAGACCGTACACTTTTGAGGGGACCTAAAACGAAGACCAAACAATGTCCAGACTAGCCGAATCAAATCTGGCTACGTAAAAGTCGTTCTGATCTTCATCAACATAGCCAACCTGAATGAAGCTCACTCAGAAATTTGGATGGCCGTGTATGGCATCCCGGAGACTCTCCTCGCTGATGGAGGCTCCCAGTTGTTGAATATTAGTAACTACCCTTACAGAATGGGAGTGGAGGAGTCCATGGAACCTTCCAATGTCATAACTAATGCAGATCAATCGTGACTGATCGGGTGGCTGCTGATCTGCTCACCGAACTTGGTAACCGACTTGTAAACGTTCCGTCACCATTCGAGAACACAGCGTACTGAAGATGAACACACCTAAGCTGCTAATAGCGTAACACAAACAACGCAAACTTCTGTGAAGAATTTTACGTGTCGAGGGCGAAAAGACGAGTGCCCCCGAAGAGAATCGAACTCTCGACCCCTGGTTTACGAGACCAGTGCTCTAACCACTGAGCTACGAGGGCTGGCGGGTGCCATTGCGGTATATTATTCAAATAATAACGCAGCCGTCGGGCGTGCTGTTGTATAAGACTAATAGGTAGCGAGTGCGGCACGTTTCAACAGGAAAACCGACCAGTTGTGCAAAGGGGACACAGGCATTTTCTGAAAGAATTGTACAATCATGAACAATCAGCACAGGCGTAAGTTGTGGAAATGATGCAGGCAATGGTAGTCGCGGACTTCCGTCTCGCCGACCCGGTTTCGAATTCCTATGTGCGCGCCTTCAAAGTGGCTGCGGGCCTCCGTCTTGAAAACTGTGTATATATATACCAACTAGGGTCCTCCATACAAACACCACTGCCTCATGAAGAATAGTTTTTACATGTGGAAAATCTTCATCGCACTAAACGCACTTCTTCAGAAAGATCGCTACTCTTTGACCGTCGCGTGAAAGGACATCGTAAATTTCCTTAATCTCAACGTCCTTATTGCTTGTCGTAGCACACTTGTTCTTCGTTGTTTTCAAAACCGGAAGAGTTTATCCTACAACGGAGGCATGCAGTGGCGTTTCGTTGTATTATTCTAAACCGATACGTCTTCGTTAACTTGCTTAGTTTACGAGCCCACTCATCTGTAGACAGCTAGCGAATATAAGCCAACTCTGTGCCGCTAAACGGTGTCATTCTGTTGGCTGTTGATCAGGTGGCTGTTGATCTGTTCGCCGAGCTTGGCAATTGGCTTGCAAACGTTTCGTCACCATACGAGGAGACATCATCAGTGCGCAGTTGGGTGGGTCCCACCCAACGAAAATTTACATTTTAGGCCTAAAAACACCTCATAAACAAATTCATCTGTAACGCGCGCGATCTGTGCAGCAACTTAATAAGCACCCCTGCGTGCATTTTGTGTCCTTGTCCATGTTCCATTTTTTTGCTTTTGCAACCTCTTGAGCGGTCTCCGTTGGGTGTTAGGAGGTTCTCCCCTCAATGCGTATCATTTTCGAACCAAGTCTCACAGGATCTGAGATGTCCTCTTCCGGGGTTTGCGCTGTTCGATGGATGTGTACTTGAATGACTAAACAGACACCATTTGGGAACCCACCTGTTCTTGCTAGACCGGACTCTAAAGCAATGCAGTCGCATGTCCTGTAGGGTGTCACTGATGAATCAACCTAACTTCAAGCAGTGGTGCAGTGTGTACGTTCCACATCTTGGGTATTCTCTAAAAAATATATCCTGTTGTTGTTTCCCCACTTAGAACTGAAAATACTGACTCCGCCTGGTGTCCACGCAACAGAGTCGGTCCTGAGTTGAGCGAATTTGTCCAGGTGGATATGGGCGAACTTAATGTGATCACCAAACTCGTCATCAGCGGTCTGCTAGTTGAAGGAGGAGTAAGTTGACCCAATTTACAAACTTATGTCACCATCCATTTTTTATCTTGCCCCTGTTGAAGAGGAGAGGATAAAAATCCACTCCGAAGAGAGTACACTCGAAAAAAGTCTATAATTGCGTCCCTCGTCAACCACGGTTTCGTGTAAAAGCTCCCGGTTTCAGGCGAAGACGCCTTTTTCCCGTTGGTATCCCCTCTCCGTTCCCTCCGCTCTTTTGACACAATTATTTTTTGGTTCCTCTCCTTCAGGGTTCAAGATTCGCGCCACATTTTTTCATTAGGTACAAAAGGGAATCAACAGAATCTGAGTGGCGTACTTACCGACAATTGCGACCAGTACAGGCAAGTGTTTTTTAAACCATTAATCAAAGTTACTCCAACATACAGTAGTTTAATGTAGCTCATTCTTGAGTGTGGTTTTGGTTTACTCTTTTACGCCTCGGTTCGACTTCTAATCGGTCCGTGTATGGCTCACCTATTTCAGACGATCCTTTGACATACATGGATTATGGCTCAAATGTTTTTTCACTGTTTTTAATGACTGTCTAGTTGGTACGATATTGCGACTGCTTGTCTGTGTCGGCTATGGCCATGGATCTGAAATGAATATCCAAGATGTGTAACCGAAGCTTACTCCTTGATAGTGAACAAACTTCAGTATAGGATGTTGACTCTTCTGAATGGATTAGGAACGCCGTTTATCACTGAAGCCGCATTTTCTAGCTTTGTGTGGTGATGACTACTTTGTTGCAACTCCAGCGTTGACTCACAAACAGGGTCACCCCTTTGTCATTTTGTGCCCCTTCCTCTTCCACCAGACCCCCCAGCTGCTGGGTAGTGGCTCAGCCTTAGTACCCAAATTTGTGGTGCTGGACCCCCCGGTGGTTGCTCGGTGGATACGAATCTATCCGTATCGTGATTCGCCCGGCTTTGTCTGTATTCGGCTAGAGGCCTATGGATGTCGATCTACAGGTATGTGTACTGAGGTCAACACAGTTTCATTTTCATAGACTAACCAGCATTTTCAGTTCAATTCCTCTTGATCGATTGCCAGTCTCGCATAGACATGCCATGTTCCTGCTGTACCTGTTAGACCGGCTGCATTCGTAATCCCCATCACAGACCGTTGGAATCACATTCTGCCTTTCCAATGAGCATTAGCCTGGTAGAATGGTCGCAACTCGGAAAGTAACTGTAAATTGATTTGAAGCAAAGAGGAATACTGAGCTTCTATTATATGAGATCTACTGGTCCAAGAGTCTCCGCTTTGAAAAAAAAATATTGGAGAACGTGCCATCTGATCTCTGTGGTAATTTCCAACTGACTGACAATGAATGCCCCCCTACTGGATGTTGTTCATTGTCTTCTGTCTTGTTTACGTCTAACATTGAGTCATTAAGGCAATTTGAACTTCAGTTCACCTAACCGCTAACATCATCGAGACCACGTTCCTGAATCCCTACCTCTTCACAGATGACCTCGTTGAGTACCAAATTCCTGAAGGAAGTATTGCCGTCCCACCGTATCACGCACCTCCCTCGTCAAACGTTCTACTGAAACCTCCAAAGGATCGAACGAAAGACAATCATACTCGATATTATCAAGCTGGGGGCGGCAGCGCTTTCTCTGACACGTCATATGACGGCTACCGAATTGAACCAGGAAGCCTTCTGGACGGAGGTTTAGGCTGTCTTACTGACCTTGGAATAGCACCACAGAACGTTGCCCCAACTCCGATGGCTACCTCTGTCTCCATACCTTCTAGCGTTCGCGGTGGATCTTCAGAAGAGTCCAATCGATGGTTCGTTGGATGGCATCGAGATCGGTGGCGGATGTCAAAGACAGAAGGCAGAGAAGATGTGGTCGATATGCTGTTCCGGTTCACTACGATCCGTAGCTTTAAACGCCTGAAACTGTACGCATCGAACAACTACCGGGAGAAGGTAAGGCTCGCTTGATGGAACGTATGTATCGGCTACTGACCAAGGGTCAGTAGTCAGGTTTCAAAATAACGCTTTCCATCGCATAGAAATAGTGCCACTGAATTTCCACCTATTTTTTGTAGGTTCGCCTACCGCGTCGTATCGAATTGCGGTTCAGCATACGTGGAGTTCTCTTCTCAGGACAACCTGTCATCACTCAAGATTTTTTGCCTGACAATCGAACGAATGGCGTGATGAGCATTGAACTCGATTTGAACGACCGGATAGGCCGGGTTGTTCAGTTAAAAGCCTTTTTTGCCGATGAATGGATGCTTTTCAGTGAGATCAAGTTCCAGAGCCGTAAGTTATTTGTTACTAGGGTGTCTGCATTTTACGTACTGGAGGTTTTCACGAAAATTGCTCAGTTTGTTGGGTTTTCTAAGTCGTAGCATACTAAGATGAACTACAGGGGCTGACAGAAAAACGTTCCCGATCGATTGACCGGGGAATTAAGACCGTCCATTGCGACACACAAGTCTTCTTGGGCTTCTGGAGTTAACAAGCATATATGTGGTTGGTAGGCGAGGTCACTTCAATGAAACAGCTATAAATGACGAGTGGACACACGCAAACGATCCTGTGTCGGGCTCAATCGATTTTCTCACTATCGAGTTCACTCACCGGTATCTAGCGTCTAACTTCGTGCGCCGACACGGATGCTTAAGGAATGTCAAGCCTCTCAGACAAACGTGCGATGGTTTGTGGTTTGGTTGCCAGTACATTGTTCCCCGTAGTATGACACTTCAGTTAAACCTTTAACTTTTTTTCCACCTAAAGTTTAGCGTTTGTGTTTTCACTACCTTGTGCAAAGTCTACTTTTAAACATCTGCTGCAAGTTTTACCTCACTCAGTTATATGGTTCGTGAGTTACTTGAAGTAGCTTCGTCGTTTTATCATCCGATTCCCAACTGGGTCTATGAAAGCCACCAAACCAACGTAGGAATGAGCGATTGACGTGCCAACACCAGGTTGCAGTCGATTTGCTGCAGCCCGGGCACGACCAGCCCCGTCTTACTTTGTCCTGCAGAGGCGAGTGCATCTATCAACCGACCCGCTTACCTGCCCCAATGACCTACTGTGTGGAATCACCGACAATCGGCTTGTGAGATTAGATGCGACGTATACGCTTGGTCTGAAGGTATTCGCACATGCACACAACCTATTGTGGCATGTCTGGTACCTGCATTAACCTTTTGGAAATACCGATGTGTCGGAGGCTTCAGCGGTGGTCTAGGGTACGATGCGATTATCTAAGTAACCTGAACAGTGGGAGAGATCCAAGCATAACGGCTGGTCGGATATCCGAGGCGAACGTTTTTCGCATTCGTTTTCGGTTGAAAAAATACGTGTCAAACTGGCAATATTTTACGCACTCCGTTGCAGTGTATCACTAATGTTGACCTGAGAATGTGAACTCGAGATAGCTCAGTGGTTGTTAGGGTGCAAACTAACTGCATCTCGGCTGCTCCTGTCTAGGCTTGCGCAACCTGACAGTATCTCGGCTCTCATGCTTCTTTCGGGTGGTGTGGCAGCCAGGCACCGAAAGGGGGGTGCTTCAGCTGAATCCTGAGACTGGTAGCAGATAAGTTCATTGGACTGCGGTGTGTACGTGGACCTTACGGGAAGAGTCACTGTCCATTTTTTGTGTATGTGAAGTGACTGTTTTGGTGTACGAATGTTTTACTGAGTGACAACAAGAGATCGTTTTTTCCTGAAGTATGTTGTCAAACCACTTGTTTATACTTGTACACATGACCTTAAGCCTATTCTTGAGAAAAATCTTAATCAACCAATACGTGCTACAGAAGAAATGGAAGTGTTAAAAAGTTGCACGATTTACACGACTGAACGACTTCAGTCTGCGGAATTCTGTCATTTGAAGTAAACCTCCAATAGTTGGGTATCCCTGCATACATATTGTTTTGAACTTTCACGTCAATTTCGTTATATTTGACTTATCGACACCTGTTCGCATTTTTGCAACATTCATTCGCCAATGGGTTTTGAAAGACCGAAACAGAATACCGGTTGAGACCACAGAACACGTTCATGACCCCTTCCTCAGAATGACCGTACAGGACGCTGAAAAATCAACAACGTTTATTTGACCCACCAAAATATCGGGCTTGGCATGTGTGTCAAGGCCAGAGTTAGATAAAAATAGCGAGCTGCCGCTGGTTTCCTCCCCGAGCTATCGGACCATTGCACTGAGATTGGGCGAATAACAAAACAGAAAAATTGACAAGCTGTAGCCGCTTATCGTAAACTCAGTATAACACATGTGCAGAGTGCTTTGAGGCTAAATAAGAGAGTAGGCATCGGTGAACTGAGTGACTGCAGATCCATTTTGTTGTGGAACACTGTCAAACTCGGTATGATTTACAAGCATCCTCAAAGCAGGCCCCTTTTGATGGCCTTGTGATTAAAGTCCACATATTTGATAGAACAGTTCTGACAATTTATTAGTTTTTCAAGATAACACAGGAGCAGTACTCGAACAGTTCAGATATGAGAGGATTCATCATTCGTTTGTCATAGGAGCCAATCTTGGGGCGACTGATTTGTTTTTTCCACTTGGGTTGTTCATTCCATGCGAGAGCACTGTAGGTTATTAGTTGTCCCTAGGACTATCACTGAGGCCACTTCCAAAAAATTCCAGATGAATGGCCTATTGTCTTTCCTTTTTGACACCTCCAGACTTGGCGACCGATCCAATATTGTTTGATGAGTCCACCGGTACTCGAAGATCCAGGAAGGAGCCTACATCTTCTGGCAGTAAGTGGATGTGTTTTTCATACTTCGTTTGCGTAACCACAGAACACAGAAGCAAGAAACGTTCAAAAAGAATGTTGCTAATAGGGATCTTCACGAAGCTAGAGTGGGTTATGATGAAACTCTCAAATGGTTGACTACACTAGAAGATAGGTAGGGTTGGACCATCCGGGATTATATCCGCCTGTATAGACTCGCCCCTTGAGTCGAACAAACCATGAGGTCGTTGGTGATGTTTACTTGCAGCTAACGTTATAATGTTAGATCAACAAGGACTTGACAATACACGTAGAACGCCTCGTGGACCATTGAATACCACTCAACTTCGTGTGTGTACGTTACTATCCATAAGTTGAGCTACTCCTCTCTTTTCCTTTTTCCCTTTCTCTGTCAGACACAGGATCTGGCGTCACTGCGTTGCCAACGGATCTTGTTGACTTTTCTGCCCGTCACCTTCCCACAGTGATCATACTTGCCCTACTTATTGTGGCCTTCCTTGTTGTAATCGGTTTTACATGTCTGCGCATGATGTGGAAACGGAAACAGTGGCATGCAGTCAAACAAACCCACAGTGGACGACGTGTGAACACCTGCATGTTACCCGAAGGCACAACGGACCCGTGTGTCGAACGATCGAACGGTCGTCTTCCTACAACTGCGCCGTTTTTTATATCAAATGGTGCAACCCCCAAAAGTGAGCAATATTGGTTCCCCATCGCCATTGCCTGTCGTTTAAGTGATATGCCAATCCAAATCGCTATCTGGACTGATGTTTGGTTTCTAGGTAATGTCGACGGACGAGTGTGGTTGTTTGTAGACGCAGTGCATTTATTCAAAGGGGATCGGTACTATTTTATAGTGGAATTCTTTCTCCTATCGAGAATCTCTTAGTGTAATTAGGAAACTTTGCTTCCTTTCACTTCTACAGTCCCCAATGAACTTTCGGTGGACACCAACCCCGTGGATTCGCCCTCTGAAGCCGACCCCTTCAGTCATACGCCAGCCGATCATGACCTTAGGAAAGCACCAGGATTCTTCGCCGCACTAAGTATATCATTATGTTCACGGTCCAAATCCAAACCGTCTCAGCGAGTCGTTCGCCTAACCCCCACCATTATCCCTGGTCAACCCCGGAGCGATCGTGACACCACCAACGTTGCTACCCTCCCAGCGGCGGCACTATACCCCTACGCTACGCATCAGCCATCGTTGACAAATGACCAAATGATCCAAAATGGACAATCCGGTCTGACTTTTAACTGTAACGGCCATTTTGGACAGGTATGTTAGATCGAAATTTCACGCGTCTTTTTGAACGTTAAATTTTCTTCCGTCTCTACTGCAATTGAAGCACCCAGGAGCCTGGCACAGTTGTGAGTGTATGGAGATGTTCCCTGCTCGAGGCTTATCATGTGCTTCATTCGAATGTATGTGCCAGTTAAACGTGCATTTAGATATGTCATTTACTTCCTAGTGTTTGTTTCTGCTCCGCGGGCATAGAGGAATGTTTGAATTTCATCCAGGTACAGATTCTCGGTGCAGATTCTTCAAAAGGTCAGGTGCAGAACTTGGTTGTCAAGCCCACCAACCAAGGCACAGGATTCACGCCTGAAATCCAAAATGTGGGCTGTTCAGTTGGCTCCGAGGCCGATATCTTCCTGAGACATGATGAGTCGACTTTAGGGGTATGTCATATTGTTGCCCCCGGGAAGTGACTATCAGCGCAAAATGCAACTCAATGTAGACTCCAGTGGTGGTCTCCCTGGATCACATAGTTCAAGCATTAGTCCAAGCTTTTAAGTGCGGTTCAGGATGAGAATGCCATGCTCAGTTCAGTTTTGAGGTCTGAGTTCTGCTTACAGATCTGCATGTCAGTCTTGCGTAACACGTGATATCATCTCACACTCTGAGATAAAAACAAGTCTGCCCAGCTTTTGTACACATAGTAGGCCATTGCAGTGGTTTCAAATGTAATCTTTTGACTCCCAGCACTCAGCAAAGACACCTGTAATCACATACATTCAGGTTTCAGATATGCTCTCCCTCGTACAGGCCATGTTTCGTACGCATGTGCGGGGACAAGGTGAACAACTGTGCCGATGACGCGAGCTTTCAAGTTCAGACTACTTTCGATCAATAGCATACGTTTAGTTTTCTTTCACTTGGTTTGTCGACCAAGTAAAACAACAGAGGTCGTGACTTGCTAAATTTACTTGCCTCATGTGCTGAATGAAGTTCGCAGTGATTAGGAGCTTAGTCTTCCTAGTATCCATTTCTAGACACTTGTGCATGCATCGTTGCAATTCCCTTGAACATCCAGGGATTGTTTTCTGAAGTTTACCGGTCACATCATCAAGTAACCAATAATCTGGACAGCTACTAGGCATAGCCTGCAGCCGTACTACGCTGTCACATCGACAGAATAGTGCATCGTATAATCAGTCAGTTTACTGGCTCCCCGGTCCAGCGAAGAAACACGTCAACGCTTAGTTCCTAGTTTTCGTCAAGCAACCGATCGCATGACCGACCTATCTACGCTCACCTGATGAGTCCGAATGAGGACGAAAGACCTTATCCAGCTAAGTTTTTCCGGATTAGACCGCATACAAAGTTTCGATTATTTTCCCCTTTCAGATCGTACCTCCCAATCTGCTGAACGAAATACATTCAGTCGATCAATCCTATTCACAGGGGGTTGAAGGTCAACCCCAACCTACAGCCGCTCAACTCGCCACGGACTGGTTTCTGCGCTCGGGCTACTCGAACAGCGCGACAAACTCGACCGGGACCTCGGTTGTTGTGGGCGCAATTAATCCTGAAATGAACTTGTATACAACTGTTAATGGAGAGTCAGATGCAGATAGCAACGGACCGAGTGAGTGTTTGTTTACTAGAGACCAGTCACAGGAGGAGCTAACGTGCTGATCGTTTGAACGGGTTCTCCCCGAACCATCCACACAGAGTTGATAGGTTGATAGGGCCAAATACGTATACACAAGTTTACTTGGTAGAAAACCTAATCATTTTACGAATGCTACTTTGAAACTGCTCTGCGGTAGTTGTATGCGGCCTGGTTCCATCATTGACAGTCTTATGAACTAGCTAATTCTATCTGTGTGCTCGTTTCCGTAGTTAAAATTTTGCTGACCTTGGTATCGATCTTCATGACAGAAAGTGGAATGTACGCTACTTTATTGTGGATAGCTGTTACTCAACAAACTCTCAGGAAATTAACCGGTGATTCGCCATTCGAGAAACTGATTGTTGTCAGGGCATACGCGCTATTGAGATCAAGCAGTAACTGACTGTGTTGATAATGCCACTGGTCAACAAAACGGAGCCCAAGGGTTAACTTCAAGTTCTACCCGGAAGGTTGTGGATCCGAATCTTCCTCTAAATTTGTAACATTCGCGCTGGATAGGATTCCCAGGACTGATCTAACGATTATGCACTATTTCTGGGCTTTTCAGTATTAGCTGGGCGAGTCGCACAGGATTACTTTCACGGATGAAATTGATCAGGTCTGGTTACAAGCCCACCTACGCATGTTGTGCGCGTCACGTGGGTCCACAAATTTGACAACACCCTATACAGCCAACTTTTACCAGCTGACTGTATCTCTCTCTCATTCCTGTCTGCAACTGATGGGTTGAAACTAAGACGATCTAAGCAAGAGCACAAGCTGAGTGCACTTGAGTGCTTATTGAACTACACCAAAAGAGCTGCGTCAAGACCACCGTCACATTATTTGGTCTTGCCTACTGTTATTATTCGGTTTAAGTTATTTGCACCAACGGTTTGCGTAACCTCTTGCATGTCTATTCTACTGATAGTTTCTCCATCCCTTCCAGGTACAGTGGGTCCGGAGTATGCGAGTGCTAATCCAAAATGGGCCGCGACTCTGGCACACACCCAGACGAAACTGTTACGACCGACAGAGCCGTCGTTTATCACCACCATGAGACACCTGAGTGGTGGTCTGTCTCCTCGATTCGCATCCCCCACATCCATTACCGTCAGTGGCGCTCAGAACACGGCTCATCTCGGGTCATCGTACAATCATCATCCACATCCGAATAATCTGCCCAATCAACCATTAATTTATTATAACCCCAACGTATCCACCGGTCACGTGGCCATAACAGATGCAAGACCGGTTCAATTCTACGAGCCCTACTCACAACCGATCACGTCGATTCCAGGTATCTACATCCCTCCTCAATTCGCGCATCTTCTGAGACCAACCACGATAGGTCAACACACTAACACGATTTCGCCAGGTTTGACCAGTTTAGAAACGCCGACCATCTCACTTCGTTGCCAGGATACCTCGGTCGTCCATTCGATTGTTGATAGTCAAGAAAACTGTGGGAGACCAGGTTGGTGATAAAACACAATGAAAACAACCCATTAATTCACAGTGTACATCTACACAGGATTCGCTGGCAAGTGTGCCTTTTGATTTACCGAAAGGACCCAGGTAGTCATTCTTAGCCGACTTCGAACTGTATATAGTTCATGAAAGCCTCCTGCCCGGAGTAGTGCATTTCGTCACAATCTGTTTGAATCAGTGAAGTTAACTCGAGACAGAATGGGTGGGAGGAGGTGCTGGCTGAGAAGGAAGAATCAGCATCTGACCGGGAGCCAATTCGTTTGTTTTAAAAATGCAGTTAGAACAGCATCTTTGTTTCTGGATTAATTCATTCCAGTCTGCCGCATAACGTGTAAATCAGAATAGAACGTGAAATTACAAAGCCAGTCGCACCATTTACTTGGAGCTGAAAGTAACGTGATTAGTCAATAAGACGATCATGGCCTCAGTCTCAACTAATCAGTATTGCTCCGAGGAGCTCTAGTCTGTGTGGCCGACTCCTCTGTGCTAAGACTTTGAATGAAGAGCTAGGTTCAACCGTGTGTCATGTCCGGATAAGAAGACTCATGTCTAGTGATTTGGCCTTCAGCCTACTGAACTTTAAATTAGGGTCCGCTATCACTGAACAGGGTTGTTTCGGCAGATACCCCTTTGACCATGTTTCTAGCCTTCGGTTAGTTCTACCAACGGATTTATCACTGCCACTGTAATGGTAAGACGGGTGATGGTGTTTCGATCGACGGTAGTGTCATAATCCTCGTATAGGTCTTATTACTCAGCTGTTCTGTACATCTAAAGTTCTTTTGAATGGTCACCATTGTGGGGGAACCTCTAGGTTCTTAACCTGTAGGTGTTCTTCGAATCTATTTCATTCCGTTTTAGTTGGAATGGTTCTTTGCCCTTTAATTTCCTTTTATAAGTAAGAGACACTTGCCAGGAGATTTGTAAACCAGACATCATAGTGTGCGCGTGTTCCATGGACTCCACTCCATAGAAAGCTGCAAGCCCTGGGGAATCGAAAATTGCCTATGGGCTCGAAAGATATTTTTGTGTTTTTGACGTGAAGGATTCACGGTGAACACTCTATGCAGGGCCGTGTGCGTTTTACTGCATGGTTAGCCAATCCACATGCAGTCGGGCAAGTCGGTTGATGAGCCATTCATCAGCTGAGATCCAATATTTTTTTGAACGCCGCATCCCATAACCAAGTGGCCTGTTCAGATAATCCATATGGATTATTTCACGGCAGCCAATCAGATTACCACACACCGTCTGGTTTGATATCGATCGGTCTTACATAGTGAATTCAATCATTCTCAATCGCTTCGGAAACAGTGTTGCCCATACGCACCTATACCGAACCATACCGGTACATGTGTTAGATTCTTTACGTCTATAATACCCTCAGAACTCCCCGTGTCTTCTAACGCCCCCCGAAAGCAGTCTCGGGGGAGACAAACATCCACTTGCAAGTTAGGATGGAGTTAACGTGAGATTCCGTTGAATCTCATCTGATTGCGAGTATGCAGCAACTTTGGTGGAAATTCGAAGACGAAGGTTTTCTGATGAGCCCAAAGACGGGCGAAACCAATATTGGGCTGTTCAGGAGTTTTAGCAACCCGATGAGCGGTGTTTCATGAGGGGATGTCTGTCCATTGCACACCGATCGCCCCGCGCAGGTGTTCGTTGTAAGAGGTTGTGGATATCGCTTCACTCCAAAACATGGCGATACTGTTTGTTGTTTCAGTCCGAACGTTTTCGATAGTTTCCTCCCTCTAGGTCTCGTTATTTTCTTTGTCACTCCAGATGGATTATACTGCACTCCCAACGAGACCAGATTGATGTCTCATCGGACTCCGAAACCGCAGCACCAGCCGCAACTGTTAGCAGACCCCGGGCCGTGGATCAAAGCCAACTGCTTCGACACAAGCGATGCGCGTTGTCCACCGGTTCCTTCGACCCCACCTCCACCCCCACCATCCCGACCCACGCCTTCTTCGAAATTGTCCCTTGATGGATAACCACACACTACTACTCTTTGTCGCCACATCTCGTGATTCCCAAACGAACCAACTGGCTTCTTCCAACACAGACATAATAATCCATTGATACTTTTTTTCATGGAACCGGTGATTTATCCGATACTGCTGACAGTCTTTCCAGATATTCGCCATTGTTTGTTTGTACCCACTGTCCACTGTTCCAACGTTTCGTCCAACTTGGACATCATTCACGGTAGGTGAATATTGTATCCACGATTTTACATACCTTCGGGTTGTTCTTCGAAATTCAACCACTGGACTCGACTAGATGTACTCATGTCATTTAATCAGCAGGAAATATAGGAACATTCTACAGCTTTTACAGTAATACTCAGGGAACAAATACGTCGAGTCGTTCACACGAGTGTCAAACATTTCAAATCCCCACGAACACATTAAGAAAAATTTGGAAGGATCCCGAAATTCCAGTCACACGAGGATAAGAACACTTTTTATTGACCAGTTAGAACAAGAATCATGCTTGGAGTAAATGAGCCACGGAAAGGAAAGCGTTCAGCTGTAGCACCCTTTCGGTGCCTAGTTGCCATGCCACCCAAAGAAAACACGAGGGCTGGGATACTGCCAGGTTGCCCAAGCCTAGACAGGGGAAGTCGAGAGGCGGAGGTCGGGTTCGAACCATGGACCTTCCGGCCAGTAACTTGGCCCTCTAACCACCGAGCCATCTCGCCAACTGCGCACGGCTGGTTGCCGGATGTGCGGTTCTGGGATAAACTCTCTGCACTTGCTTGGTCCCCCCCCACCAACCTGGTGAATTCCAATATGATCCAAAAAAGCCTTTCGGGACTGTATACCAAATTCCATGATAATCTCCGGGTCCCTGAATTTGTGGTCCGAAAAATCGACGACCAGTCCGCAATTCGTCAGTATAAAGCATACCCAAATATCTTAAGCATACTTTGTATTCAACCAACTGGAAAGAGTTTGGAGCTGATTGAGAAGTCATCATTTCAGAAGGGTTTGGTAAACAATCGTGTGTTTAATAAGCCCTTCTGTAACAATACTTTGTATTCATTTATCGTCTCGCTGAATTCCGAAATCTCCCGCCCTGAATCTTTTCCACAGTGTGATTATTGAGTCTTATTTCAATACCTATCTTTCTGCACACCCAGCTGCTGTATGTCAATCGTCTGCGCTTTTGGGTGCAGATTCTGTACCTCCGTACTTCGAACCTAAACGCACATGGTGCTGGGACCTTCTCAGAGGCCGTCTACCGTCGTTGGTATTTGTGCTATCAAGAACTTTCAAAGACACTGGCAAGGTTGGCAAGAGTTTGCCTGCACAGTGAAATTGGGAGGGCGGATGAGTCCTCTGGTTACTGGCTGATTGATAAAGTATCTGCAGTAATTCTACCCCCGTTTGCAATTGACACTTAATCCATTGGACGTCCAAGTACCTACCTGCTTTATTCACCATCCACGGTATATCCAGCAAGCTCTAGTCAGGATGAAAATCGCTGTGGTCTTCTCGTAATATCATATCAATTATTCCTGCACTACGTACAGCTTATCTCCATGATCATTAATCGAGATGCCCACTTCATAAAGCTACTTTGGCGCTGCGGCTGGTTATGCACCTTTGATATACTTCCACTGATCGTTGATTCCCGGTTTTCATATCCGTTTGTCTTCCTATCCTAACCTACCGATTTTCTTCTTTCTTCCCAGGAATTCAGACATATTCGACCGTTCCGTTGTGCCGTCTTCTGGGCTTCCACTCATCTCGAAGGGTAAAGTGCAAATAACTCGATTCTCTCCTCGAATCAACTGCGCCACCAAATTGTAGAACGTACATTTTTGTAAAGCAAAAAATATACAGTACTAGTTCAAGAAATTATCGCTCATCATCCCTTTACCAGAGCTGATTCTTCCATTACCGGACACTCGCTCATAAGTACTGTGAACTCCCCCCTGTGAACGCCCCTCCAATCTCACAATTTATTCAACTGTCACCATGCCACAACCAAAAGTTTCTCCATTCCCCCGTGTCGCCAGTATTACTGGATACATATCGATTAAATTATATCGATACTGACCTCTGGAAGTGTAAAAGTATGCGATTCCAATTATTACGTCAGATAAACAATCGGTTGTTCTTTTTTGCTATATTCGAAATCAATAAAACACACGTATTAGAGGACTAAAAACCACGTGAGATCACATCACAAGAGGTGGAAGGTAGAAAGGGGTCGTGTGTGCACGACATTCGATCATGTTAACTGTTAGATGGAGGGTTAATGTACCGACGTGTCTCAGCACATGACAGCGGAATCTTGAGGTCATCCGCTCCTCGTGTCGCAATTGTTCCATATGCAACATTGTTCACAAGTAGGAATTTTTCAGATAGAACTAGCTGGGATTGACTCTGAGTGTTCGACTCAGCAGCGAGCTTTTTAGATATCTGTGGCTTTTTGAGTATGGCGAAAGCCAGTCAAACGAAAGGCTCCGTCGAAGTCGAAGGCTGATAGAACGTTCAAGAAAGTAAAACGCCCCCAAAATGCCGTAGGCTGCTTCTATTTTTGGACAGCTAAACAGAACGTTGTAAGGATAGGTGCTGAAGAGTGGATTTTGGTCAAAGGTGTCCGATCGCTGTTTGCACCCTGGAGCCAGTAGTGAAACGTTCATGAAATTCTATTCTCTGTGAACGGTCGCAGAAACTACCTCCGAGTTTAAAAAAACTAACACTTTCCAGCTTCTGCTACTTCACTGTCCATTGGAGAAAGTGCTTTTTGATATCGGATTCACAAAAAGAAACGCAGTACATCATTTACTTGCTTTCGGACAGCTCTAGCCGCACGTGTTGTAGAAAATTCCTGTCAGACTGATCTTACTCCACGACAAAACTCCGGCCTTGTTTTCCAAACACAACCTGCGAAATCCCGGTTGCAAAAAACATTTAATTTTCGAAGGGAACCGCAAGTGTAAAATATCGCGACAAAATTATACGTCCATGCTGGTAATCTCATTGGCTACTGTTTCACTGAAAATGGTCATTTTCCGGTCAAGGACCACTCTTATTCCAATAGAGATCGACTAGAAACACTAAGGAGTAGAAAATAACTATTTCCTCAAGGTTGTCTTTCATACAATAGAATAGCTGAGCTCCAGGGAACTCAGGTAGGTGACAGACCATAACGAGACAAGACCTGATTCATCCAAATCGTCATACTGCACCTGGCGGTACCAACATCAAGTGTATAATGCCAAATTCAGGACAAGATCCTGTTCGGACGCTTACGCCCACATTTGCTAGAGCGACTGTACAAAACGGAAGCCTTTGTGTTTTCACTCCACTGGTGTATCAGCCCACTAGCGCCGTATGCTCGTCTGCACGTTCTAATCGCAGAATACGAGACCTCGGTAAGAAGAGGATACGCAACAAGGCAACCTGTACGACGGTACAAAACATCCCTGTATGATCAGTTTTGACCAAGGGGTTCACATGGATCTGTGAAAGATATCGTGTCACTCAAAATTATACTGAGACTTAGCGGGGAAATCTTGGCCTCGAGCTATGGGAAACTGTGAATGTTATTCAAAGCTTCAACTGCATGTAATTCTGCATTTAATGGGGAGAGTTACAATTGTTTGAGGAATCCACACGAAATAGTCGTTTTCGGTCTGAGGTCGGAAATCAGGTTTATCATTTACTTTTGTTGCCGGCTTGTCTTCAATTGTAAATCTTGTATGTTTGCTCTTGAATTGAGATTACGGAAATTGTGCTTGACAAACAGATTGTTCATGGAGTGCATCTATTACTGCATTCTTCTCAGTTTATACCACTGATGAGTTTCGGTGTCGTAGGTTGAGCAATGATGCATGGGGCCGACATAATCAGACGTTTAGTTGCCGTGGCCTCAGTATCTCAACCAACTACCTGACCGTTTTAACGGCCACTGCATCAGCGGTAGTGAGGTAACTTTTTTCGGCTCCCCCTTCTTGGTGTTTCCTTTGCGGCTCCCTTATTTCGAAAGCCAACGCCCATTGGCCACTGAAAACCACAATGTTGTGCGTATCGTATACTTACATTTGGCCAGTACCTACGTGGTAATGCGGTCTCCAGAATGTCAACATCACATGACTGGTCCTTTTTTCGTTGACTTTTGGAAGGCGGCCCAGAAAACTAGGTGAACCAATCCCACTTCGATCCTGCATGTAAAGGATACTCCACCTCAAAGCCAGTCGAGTAATTCTGACTGTGTTGTAACCACCACCTTGTGTAAATACAAAACCGCTGACAACATGCTCATGGACACTTATCGGCTTGCGTGGGATATGTTTGAAAATAAGCAAATTGCAAGCAACGTTCGATCTCTGTTGGGTTTTTTTTTCGTCCGAAGACGGACTGGACGGACGGGTTCGTTGTCAAATCAGTTTCTGAAAGAGCTCACAAAATATCGAGACAATCTTTGTGCTAGATGCGTTGATAGAGAATGGAGTGATATCAGAACTAAAAGAGTCGTTTTTACCCTATTTGACACAGCAAAATGAAAAGAACCTGTAACATCGCGTTCCAGGTAGTCCCAGGGATGACAGGTAATCCCTTTTCGGGACGGTGTGGTCTTTGTCACAGCAGCGTCATCGTCCCGTTCCCTCGTCTACACAGCTGAAGCACGTGCTAGCCTTGGAATCTCCAAGCCCAACGCTTTTCACTGTTTTTCCGGTTGGTCGAAGGGGTAGATGGGATACTTGGCTGGAGTGCAGCAGGTTCTTTGCAGCCATTATCCACAGAAAAGGGCATCACGCGAAAAGGGGTTTTCGAACTCCACCTAAAAGACCGTCCTCTTTTGGGCGAATAAACACTAAATCGTAGCTGACGGATAGCACTGTTTTGGACTTCCCAGGGAGAATAGCCTTCATTTGGTATTGGTGACTTTCCACTCCGTTTACACTGGGTATGTTACTCTCCCTTTGAGCGAACAGTAGCTCTGCGACGCACACTTTATAAGGAAAAAATAGCATTCAAGGTGTAATAAACTTGGAACTTCAGAGTCGGTAGTTAAATTAGAGGGACCTTTAGAAAGCTTTTGAGAGTAGATAGAGGCCCGTTGTAGACCCTGTTTGTCAATGAAAAAGATCCGCGCGGGCAGTTCCGGTAAACATCGATCTGGGCACAGCTTATCCGGACTATTCCTGTTTCTTGGGGGGGGGGAGGGCTAATAAAACCAGTTGCTTCAGCTTCAGTTGTCGTTGCAAACACCAGCCACCCTTGTATATGTCGTCCATGAGGACAATGTTTACCGAATGCTAATGATCTGATTCATTAATTTATTAGCTGAAGTGAACAACGAAGTACGAAAACACTAACCAGTAAACTTAGTCGGGTGGGCAACTGCCGCCTCCCTGGAAGGGGACCCCGGGACTCAAATCACCAGTGGTTAATGACGTTAGCAGAAATGGCCCAATCGCGCAGTCAGTGGCGCTCGTGCATCAAAGCTGTCGCCTTCAATGCGTAGCTACCCAATTTCCGAACAAACTGAACATGCCTTCGCCTCCAAGGCTTGGAAGCAGAGAGGTGGCCAACCCTTGAACTGGCAGAAGGGTATGAAGGAGATTACGAAGAGTTTGGGTGCTGTCGATGCGACACGCCTTTTAGAATGGGGACCGCGAGATTCCCGCTACGCCTGGTTGGAGACGCTGCAAGATATGGCTGCTAATCGATGTCAGTGGCGTTCTTGTTGTCACTTTCTATCCAGATTGCCTGAATGAGTGTCTGGAGGTGTAGGCACCTCGGAATGATTGTAGTAAGCAAGCACTAAGTCCCTTCCCCGTCCACCTTCATTCTTTTCTTCACAATAATGCTTTCAAATAAATCATGGTTGTACGACAGTGAAGCATCAGTGTTGAACACTGACGTCATGCTGTGGATGATGATGAAGGCTTGGTTGTACGTCCCACATTCCCGTTTTCCGGTGATCGAAACTGTAGCAGCTGGAACCAGTGTGCCTATGGTACACGGTTTACAGCTGATAAGTTGATTGATTGATTGACTCATGTGAAATACCGAAGAATGAACCGATTAAGCACAGTAAGTGGAGGTCATGTCTGCATGGTGAGAACGTCACAGCTGACTGACAAGCGAAGGAGGAGTGAACGAAACCGACCCTTGAAAGTGAGCCACAGGACTAGCAACTCTTCCTTTCTCCCCCGTAAATCTCAGGGATTATGTGACATTCTTGGTCGATTCAGTTAGAGGCGTTGAGCAGGTGAGTGTAGGTGGGCAATGTTGTATATGACATTCCACTGGTGGCATCAAGGTTTTCAGTAAACTTGAGGAAAGTGCAAAATGATTGTCAGGTGTGAAACTCCAACTGTCGACTTATCCAGAAAATCATCTGACTACTGGTGAACATCTTGATAGAGGTTTTATCCTACAGCTGAAGTGAGCCTATACTAAAAAGTCATCTCCTCATTGTTGGGATTCACCAACAGTGTACATCTCACGAAGTTCTAAGGCAGTTCGAACCTACGGACTCCCGATCGATAGTTGAACACTTAACCGTTCGGACACGAGTGACTGATCGATAGCGTGATTAATTCACGTCTAGACAGGATACAGTGCCGCTCATCCTTCAGTTGCACAGTTCATACCACCGTTACCATGGTCACGAAGAGACTGGACTCCGTCAGGAAGAGACTGGACCCCGCCACGAAGAGACTGGACCCGTCACGAAGAGACTGGACCTTACCGTGGTGTGGCGGTTTGCGCACCCCAGCGACCCATTGAGCTATACTGGGGGGTGTCCCGCGACACTCGCAGAGTCTCTCATACCAGGTTGGTCAATGGGTAGAGGTCTGACGAACACAGTCTCCTGGCCCTCCAGGTTGGGGGTTGGAACATGTGTGGCGACGTGT